>ML784257.1:0-81338 GCA_009831015.1 Picea engelmannii
GACAGTGCGAATTGCCGAGCAACAGGGGTATTAAAACCATCAAACTTCCGTATAAACGAAAGCCACCCGAATTCTTCGAGGTCGGCGTATGCACCATCGAAAGTTAACAGCGCTTGGCTGCCATTAGGTTCGGCCCTCACTACAAGATCCATAACCCCTGGTCATAGTAGGTCTCACACCAAATGCCCTGCACAGAGTGAATTACGATAGGGTTTGCATAGTTGAATGCTGGATGAGACCGGAAGTAGCTCCAGGCGTGCGAAGGTGGCGGGTTTACCATCACCACGTATTTCATTAATGAGCTTGTTCCGAGCTGTTTAAAACAATAATCATTAAAACAAACGTATCGACCAGCGAGTTGGTGAATCACCAGTTCTACGTGCCATTATCCAGTTCAGAGCCAGCACATCACATGATATCAATGCGCCAAGTGTTAAGTATAAAACCAACACAGTACCAGCATTAACTACCGATTCAACGCGCCAATTCCACTGTTTAATCAATCACTTAATCACAGGGTTTAGTGATAACGTATAATCCAATCTTTGCAAACATAGTATGCCAAGTATAAATTTGAATAATCAAATATGATTAACTCATGCGCCTTGAAACCATAGCTATCATACCTTCATGAACTTGCCAACGTATTTGGTGYATACCATATGTGTTTGTATTCCAAAGTCTTAGAGCCATGCAATAAAATTTGTTCATATAATAATCGAATGAAATCCCATAGCAAGGATAAAAACAATATGACTAGGTCCATTATAATTTTCATAAATAAGACCAATAACTTTCATGCCCAAAGGTTTAACAATGAAATATATCCAAATGCACAATCAAGGTAATATAATGATCAAGAACACAAGTTTGATAAAACCTTTAGCAATCATATGATAAACCAGTGATCAAGTATCAACCAACAAATCAACCAAAGACGACGACAGTCTAATCAACGAAAGAGGTGTTTTCACACTTGCAGTTGTGAAAACTGAGTCGAAATTGAATTGTAATGGTTGCAGAAAAGAGACGAATGTCTATTAGCACAATGCGACAATGACTTGTTGTAATACGACAAGGGGTGTAGGCAGCTTTTTGAGAGTAATCAAAAAAATTGGGTTGGCTGCCAACAAAACCAAGGGTCGGTTTAGAATCTGGTAGCAGTCATTAGAAAGCTACTGGAAAGTAGAATATAATGAATCATCTTGAAGAAATGATTTGAGATGAGTTAGTTAAGGAAAAACGATTTTAGGATGCCCCACCCCTTAAAAGAGTATTAAGGAGTCGGGTGTGTTACAAATTTGTATCAGAGCATGGTTACAACACTTGGCCTGCTTGGGCTCATGGACGATTTGCATGAAAACCATATTTAAATAACTTTAAGGGTGACTCCCTACCTTACCTCTTTCCTAAAGAGTCTGGTTAAAATATTTCTGAAAAAAAGAAAAAAAGAAATAAATGAAAACTTTGTACTATGTGTGTATTTAAGAAATATGAACAATGTGTTGTTCATAAAATAATATACTGTTAGCTAACAACAAGTGTTTTGTTAGCACTCAAGCAGTCATTGAATCACGGGGAACTACAAGCATAAAGGATGGTGACATGCCATGAAGTGGGGGATGGATCCCACAATAGAGACAAAGAATATGACGAGAGGAGGGTGGTGAAGACCCCTATGGATCTGGTTGAAACTATAAGGAGCCCCATGGCCAAATTAGAGAGTTGCAAGGCCGAAAATGAGAGATTGATAAAGGAGCAAGAAACAAAAATGAAAATTAATGCATTCTTGCTGCAGAGATTATCTGATATATAGAGGCAGTTGCAGCATGGAACTGCAACCAGTCATGTGGACCGACAGCATATGAAGAGAAGTCAAATTCCACCTGAGATACGAAAACAGGGTCCCATAAGTGGCCACACTAGGAGGATTACCTCGAGGAATGTCCAACCTAGAGATAGGGGACACTCATTGGGAGAGTCCTCTAGAAAGGAAACTGGCAACTCCGAGGGATCTTCTAGTTGAAAAACTAGCTCACATTCTCAAAGGAAAGGAAAGAAGTGAAAGAATTCCAAAATTCATGGCCTTGAAGAGTTAAAGAAATCCAAACCACCCTCTTTCATTGGAGATATTGAAAACAGGGAAGAGGCAGAAGCTTGGTGACTTGGTTTAAAAAAGTACTTTAGAGTCCATGACTACTCTGAAAACTTGAAGGCTCGAATAGCCATCTTCAACCTGAATGGAAAAGATTCCATTTCATGGGAAGACCTTAAGAATGTGAAAGGAATCCATGAATAAGACTTATCATGGAAACAATTGGAGGAACACTTCAAGAAGAATTATTTGTCAGAAAAATACTTTGTTGGGAAGACTAAGGAGTTCTATGAACTCAAGTTGGGACAACTCATCATAGAGGAATATGTCAATAAATTCCTTGAGTTGTTGAAGTATGTACCCTACATAAAGGATGAAAAGGAAAAAGTGCAATTATTTATTAGTGGGTTACCTCAAACCTAATGGAACAGGATTGAGTTTGACGAGACAAAGACCTTAGAAGACATTATCTAAAAGGCAAGGTATTGTTATGAATAGTTCGAGAGTTAGGCAAAACCTCACGAGGACTGGAACAAGAAGAGTAGTTTGGGATTCAATAAGAAGGGGTTCAAATTCTCAAGATTTAAGAACTACAGGAAGGAATCTCGGATAATCCTTCCTATTAGAAGTGTATATCAGCAAAATTTCCTCTCTCGGAGTGGAAATAAACCTTTTGGAGCAACCCCAGGAAAGAGTGATAACCCAAAGAAGCAACCCTTGAAATGTTAGGGTTGTGGAGAAGAACATCTACTGAGGGATTGTTCACACAAACAGCAAAACAGTAGGATATTATATAATATCCAAGAAGCTACCATAGTCAATAAGGTGGCTAGGAGCATGCCACGGATTTATGAAACTTTGGATAATAAACAAGCTGACCACCAAGCTTTAGTGGTGGAGATGGAAGGTATGATCACCAATTGTCTAGATTCTATTGTAATTGACTCTAGTTCTAATTTGAGTTATGTGGCCTCTCAGACTAGTGATAAGTGTAAACTACAACCAGTTAGACATGTTAAGCCATGGTTGGTACAACTAGCAACTAGAACCAAACAAAAAGTAGCAGAGGTCATACCATATTGCCAATTCATCATGGATGGATTTCCGACCCAAGCGACACTTAACATACTTCCCCTAGGATCTTATGACCTATTGATTGGTATGGAATGGTTAGCCACTTATAAAACCAAATTGGATTGTTACTATAAAACTTTAGAATGTGTAAATTAATAAGTGAGGAAGATAACCCTCCAAGGGATTCAGAAACCTGTCTCAGTGAGATGAATATCAACCCTTCAAATAAAAAAGTATTGCAGAAAGAGATGCCCTCTATATGAAATACAGGTGTTGGAATCTATTAATTTGGAATCTGTTGAGGATGAAAAAACAAACCTAGAGGACCACCCCATATTAAGAGAGTATAGAGACGTGTTTCCAGAAGATGTATTGGGTCTACCTCTGAGAAGAAACATTGAATTATCAATAGAACTTGCACCAGCATCAGTGCCAGTGTCTAGCACACCCTATAGAATGAGTACACCCGAGATAGTTGAGCTCAAGCTACAACTAAATGGAATGATGGAAAAAGGCTACATCCAGCCCAGTGTGTCTCCATGGGGAGCACCAGTCTTGTTTGTGAAGAAGAAATATGGCACACTTTGATTGTAGATAAATTATAGACAACTCAATAAGACAACCATAAAGAACAAGTGCCCCTTACCAAGAATCGATCACTTGTTCGACCAATTAAGGGGTTCTTCCATTTTCTCAAAGATTGAATTAAGGTATGGATACCATCAAGTCTGAATCAAGGATGAAGACATCCACAAAACCTCCTTCATGACCAGATATGGTCACTATGAATTTGTGGTGGTGTAATTTGGATTAACCAATGCCCCTACCACTTTTATGTGCTTGATGAATAATGAACTCAACAAATTCCTAGACAATTTTTTATTGGTTTTCATTGATGATATCCTAATATACTCCAAGAACAGAGAGGAGCATGAAGAAAATCTTGCACTTGTACTTCAAGTACTAAGAGAGCATCAGTTCTACGCTAAGTTTAGGAAGTGTGACATTTTCCAGAAGCAAGTCCATTACTTAGGAAATGTTATTTCTAAACAAGGAGTGGCAGTAGAACCTAACAATATCATGTCTATTATGGAATGGCATACCCCAAAGGATGTATCTAATATCATATCCTTTATGGGCTTAGTAGGATATTATAGAAGGTTCATAAAAGGATTTTCCAAAATTGGTTGTCCTATCAATGCCCTTCAGAAAAAAGGGGGTTAAATTCACTTGGACATCAAAATGTGAAGCAAGATTTCAGAAACTGAAATACTTTCTGACCCACGTGCTTGTGTTGAATATTGTAGACCCTGATAATGACTTCCTTGTGTGCACCGAAGGAGTCCTTATGCAAGAAGGGCGTGTAATTTTCTACGAATCCAAAAAATTGAATGAGCATGAAATCAATTATGTGACCCATGATCTAGAGTTGGATGCAATATTGCACGCTTTAAAAATGTGGAGGCATTACCACCTGGGTAGGATATTTTTACTTGTGATAGACCATTGTGGGTTGAGGCACCTATTTGACCAACCAAAACACAATGTCAGGCAAGCTAGGTGGATGGGTCTCCTTAGTGAGTTTGATTTCGAAATTAAACACATCAAAAGAAATAAAAATAGGGTGGTCGATTCCCTTAGCATAAGTTTGAAAACAATTCACCTGGCAACAGTAAGCACCTGTGAAATAGATGTCAAGAAAATATCCAGGAATGCACAAGAAACAGATGCATTCTTCAAGACCGTGACCTCATACATAAGGCAAGAGCCTACATGTCTAAAGTATGAAGGCTATCAAAATCTCAATGAAGGCTTGATGACTTGCAGAAACAAATTGTATATCCCAAGTTCTAACAACCTAAAGAGGTTCATAATGGAAGAACTGCATAAGAGACCATATGTTGGTCATCCAGGTTATTAGAAAATGATCACGACCACTAGGAAACAATTCTATTGGCCTGGATTGAAAAAGGACATAGCTGACTATCTAGATAAGTGTCTAGAATGCTAGCAAGTTAAGGAAGAACACCGGCACCCAACAGGGCTATTAAAACCTCTACCAATTCTAGAATGGAAATGGAAAACCATATCTATTGGAACACATATATTTTTCTAACTTTAGACTTTAAATAGATTTCATTCTCGTTTAAATAAAAACAATGCACGCTTGATTCTCACCATTGATGAAGTCTTCCATCCAATGAAATGATCCTAATCTCTTAGAAGTTATGGATCCACCTACTATTTAAAGAGTCAAATGACTAAAGAATACTTCAGAGTTTTGAGTTTTGGATTTTCATACTTCATGGGTTTTAATATGCCTCACCTTCGAAGTCCCGATACGCGAAAAGTGTTCGATCCTAGTCACCATATACATGTATACCTCCCAAAGCTTTAACACGTCACTGTGGGAAGCGGCCCTTCGGTAAAGTGATAGAGGATTTAACCTGTAAATCTACGAAACGCGAAGTCTTGAGGTATCAAACCTTGGTTAATTAAACTAATCTCATTTAAGGGTAATTAATAGCTTTTCACACTCGGAGTTCAAGTACTCACCATCCATCGCATTCTAAATTCATGAAACCTGAAATATCGAAATGCCTTAAGCGCTAAGCAAAGTTAATTAAAGATTAAAAAGAAATTAATGAGTAATTAATCACTTCATTGTTTTGAGCTTCGGAAATCATATATCAAGTTGTTATCAGATACTCCAAGGTCCGAAGGCCCGAAAAGAGTTTAAGATAAACATGATTAATTGATAGATTAAACATGATTAATTAACATGTTAAACATTGTTATCTCATGTTAATTTTTCATTGAAACGTTGTTTGGGTAAATTCAAATTTCATCCATGCTTTTCCCGATCATGAACCATCAACCATTAATGGCATTAATAGTCGATCTAGGGAAAATGATTTCAAATAAGATCTCCGATCATTGCCCAAATCTTTTCATTAAGGGAAATAAACACATTTTCAGTGAAGGTATACGAAAATTGATGCACTTAAGGTGAAGAAGATATTTCATTCTGAATTCCATTCACGTTTTTCACAGAGCAAGCTTAGGGAGAAAATATGTTTTGTGCATTTTTTGTAACAGGTAACACAGTGTTGAGTTTACTACTATCATGGCTCCACGAAAAATGGTTAAAGGGATTGGTGAAAGCTCGAGCCAAAACACATATGTCCTCTAGGACACATCATCGAGAGCTATGGAGACCATAAAAACTTGGACGCAAGTCTGTGATATCCTAAAATACGAGCTGAGCAACTGTCCAGAAGAGTCACATTATGAGGGGACCAAAAATTAGGAGACAAAGCTCAAATATGTAGCCCAATCAGAGTTTCATAAGATAGCCACACGGTCAAGGCTCATGCCGTATAACAACATGATAGTTTGGGCCCTGGAGAATGTTGGCGTTGTGATCAGGACCATCTACAATTCACAGAAAGTTGTTGTTGGATATTTCTGACCAGAACATATACAAGTGATGTACCAATTTTCCCCGACATTCAAACATAGTTATAATACCGCTTTCTTAAAGGAGTTGAATAAAGAAGAGTGCCCAGATGGTGTAAAGAATTACCCTGACTTGATCAAATATTGGTGGGCACACCCCGAGAAATTCAGAGAAGACACCCATGGAATATACGCCACTACATCATTAGACTCTCATATGATGTATGTGGCCATGATGCTCTGTAGACTTTTCAGGAGGGAAAACTCTGCCCGCTTCTTGTTATCATGGGTACCGATCATGAACAAATTTGTAGAGGGTTTTTAATTCAATTGGAACAAGATGTTATCAGATATTTTGGACAAGGAAATCACCAAATATCAGACGTTGAAATCCAAAGGACGACCTGTCTCATTTTACATGTCGGCATACCTTATGGATGTCATTTGTTTTATGACACCTTTTCCTTTGATGGGCTGGAGCTGGACTCCAACCAACGCCAAACCAATACATCTTTATCATTCAAATCTATGGAAAGATAAATATAAATATTTCTTCTATGAAATATACAATTATGTGGTGGTGTCGATGCATATCACCATATATGGGTTCCCACCTCCCAGGATTTCTAACAAAATAGTAGCCAATCTGGGGAAAATAGTGGATTGGTACATCGAAGAGCATTTTTCTTATATCAGGGTTTTTGGTCGTTCGGTCCCTCCGCATGCCTTGCCAGAGTTTCTACCAAACCAATTAGTGTTCCTTGAAGTAGCACATCATATTGTTCTTGGGGGAATCAGCAAGGAACTGAAGGCAGTGCAGAAAAAGGTATGGTCAACTTTTCCCTTGCAGATTGGTATGTTTTCGATATTAGATTTTGGCCATTTGAAAGTAGAGGTCATGGGCCTAGAGGAAATCAAGCTTGTCAATATTGAATTTAAGAAACACAATCCTCAGAAGATCGTAGGAAATCATATGGCCTTTTACAATTTTAAAATCTACGAGCATGAAGATTCTCCCCAGAATGATATATTCTGAGGAACAAGATCCTATTGGGAAGTTTTGAGTCGAGCCCAAACTCTGGCTCCAAATAAATTGGTCAAATTCTATAATTTCCAAAGGCACCGAAGAAATGGTCTTCCTAAAGTCTTGCAAGGAGAAACCCCAACACCTCCAACTATACAGAAAATTGAGGTCCAAAGTTTAGAAACAAGGATCTTTAGTGGACAAGATGTTCAAGAAAATTTGGAGAAGAATGATTTTTTGACTCAGAAAAGGGACATCACATGGACAAATCTATCAAGTGATCAAGATAAAGCTCAGACTGAGGCCTTGACAAAAAAGGGAGAAGAAAAGCGATTGTCCACACCAGGAAAATCATCTACTGACACATCCAGGAAACAACCATCCACCGAGATAGGCAACCCTGTCAAATCTGTCACACCTTTATAGTTCACTAGAGGGAATCTGAGTGCCAAAATAGTGTTCATGGAATATCTTACACCTATTTTAGTAGAAGATATGCCCCCTTCTGAATTCTTCTTCAGTAAGAAGAGGAGGGTTGTAGTAAAAAGAGAAACGCACCAAAAGGAGGGTGCAACTGTCAAAGGACACAGGGTTCTCTTTGATCGATAGGCCGTGTAAGAGGTAGACTTCGCTACAGATGTGGCAGACTCATTGGGATATTTTGCAACATCAAAACAGTATTCAGTTGAGAACCTAAAAGAACGATTGAAGCAAAAGGATCTGTTGATAAGCCAATTGAAAAATCAAGTAAAGACTGTGGAAAAGAATGTCAGGAACGAGATGAATAAGGGTTGTCAGTAGATTATATCTTGTGATAGACAGGAAATTCAGCAGCTCAAATTCAATCTCGATGAAATGCATAAGAATGCACAGACAAGTAGATAATGGACCATTCAGTAGGGAGAGTTGGTAAAACAACTACAAGGCAAAATAAAACTAACCAAAAACATGGTTGTAGATATGGAAGTTTTCCAAGATCAGGCACTTGAGGTGTGAAAAAAATTGGAATTAGCATAGCAAAGCCTTTTTACTAAGGTGGAAGATGTACAAAACCATTTTCGGGTGGTAGACCAATCCCTAAGCAACATTTTCTTAAAGGAGAGAGAGGCCATCATTGTTCGAGCTACTTTCCAGGAGGCAGTTGTGTCATCAACAAGAGAGGAAGTAGTCATGGTCTCTAGATTGTCTCTTTCAGAGAAAACTAGAGGCGATATAATACTGAAGACTTGGGAGGCTAACATAGTGTTGACAGGAAAATTTGACTTTCCTTCAACTGGAAGAATAGATCCAGTCCGGGGTTGTCTAAATAACCCAATCCATTTGGTGTAACCAATTCTGACGGGTTTAATGGCTCCATTCGCCAACTAAAGTCCTAAAAATAATAAAAGAAATGAAGCTAATCTAAAATCTATAATTCTAACAAATGATGTATTACTAACTAATTTTTATTAAAAAGAATTATGAATATAAACAATCTATATACAGGTTACAAGGTTTGCATGAAATCTTGCAAAAATGATTGTTTAATAAAGTTTCATAATCAAATATGAACAACACTTCTTTTTGGTTCTTCTTTTAAATATATTAAACAAATAAATACTAAATGAATACGATTGAAACAGTGATACAAAAACAGTCAAAGCTAATTAATGTAATCATTTTTTCATTCATAAACAACTCTAAATAAAAGAAAATAATGCATCTACTAACCTCTAACTGATCAGTCAACTAAGTTTATCTTCTTATGTTGTATGAGCTCTTTCCTGTATTGTTGTTAAGGGAAACCTATAACAAAACAATACTAGCACTTCTAGAATACATTCAAAGAAGTATTTGATATTGGAGTAAATTAATAACAACAGAAAGACATCTAATTAAAAATCATGTGATCTTAATATGATCAATATTTAAGAATGAGAGAAAAATCAAATCTGAATATTGATTTTATCCAACATTTAACATTAAGAATAAATTCAAAAATGATCAAATGATAGATCAATCACACATAAAAAATGGAATAAGAAATTATGGACAGCATATAACATTTAACAGTATGAAAACACTATATGGTGACAAGATAAAGCTAAAATCAACCATAATAATATTCTCATAATACAACAATAATGAAAGAAGGAAATGGAATAAGCATTACACAGGTCTAAAGCCAAAGATGAATTTCTTTCCCATATTCTTTCTCAAAATTACATGCCCATACTGTAGTCCTGGAAAAAAAAAATTGATAATAGACTCTTAAAGATTGAAAAAATGAATATATAAATGATAGTAATTAACCATGTATTGATAAAAAAGACTAAATCTATTTAAATCAATGCATAATCAATTATTCAAAGAATATGAAGGTATTATAATGAAAATGAAACCATTTTACTCACATGACAGAAGCCATTAAGCAACCTAGAATTCCATATTCTTCTTTGAAAATACTCGTCCATTGTCCCAAAGATTCCAGCCATCTGTTACTCTATTTGAAAAGAAGAAAAGTTTACAAAATAAATAATATACAAAAGAGAAAGGATAAAAATCCTCCTCTCCAATTCTTGGATCCCTTATGGTGTTGGCATGTTTTACAGGCAGCGTATTCTTGTCATTGATGGAAAGTACAACAACGACGATGGCTTAAGTACAGGAAGAATGTGTCAAGCGGGCACCAGAAGTATTTTGGGAAGACGCAGCAGAGCAATCTTGATAAGATCATAAGAGATAGTGCAGAATATGTGTGTTTGTCATTGATGGCAAAGATCATGACCAGCAGCACAGGGATAATGGCATGGAAATGGAAAGTTCAACAAGTGATCATTGGATCCCATTCAAAATCGTAAACTCTAGGAGCCAAGGAAGCAACTCACGGCAGAAAATCATGAAATGTGAAACCACGACTTAATCTCCATTTCAGAGTTTCATATACCGGTAGTTGGAGGTGTCAAGGAAACTCACGACAATAATGATGAAATCGCGAAATGAAAAACCATGACGTTTTGTAGTTTTGGATACCGGGAGTTGGAGGAGTCAAGGAAGCAACTCATGGAAAGAACTCGCGATATGCGAAATCACGAAAATATCTGGACCGTCGAATCATCAAGATTGTGGACCATTGATCTGACACCATTTTGGAGTTTCAGATACCGGGAGTTGGAGGAGTCAAGAGTCGATACTCTTCATCACAGGAGTCCCGAAGTTGCAAAATGAGAAACACCAAAATCCCAAAACAGGCACATCAACAAAGACTCCATTTCAGAGTTTTGCAGACCAGGAAATCAAAGATCAAAGGAACTTTTACCTTTGAAGTAGTGAACCCCAAAATCCTAAAACAGACACATCAACAAAGACTCCATTTCGGAGTTTCGCAGACTAGGAAATCAAAGATCAAAGGAATTTTAACCTTTGAAGTAGCGAACCCCGAAATACTGAAATAGGCACATCAACAAACCATGTCAGCTAAGGACACGTGGAACAATCAGGCAATCACAAGTGTCAAGCTGATTCAACATTTCAGGCACATGTAAGTCACAAATCAGAGTGACACATGGCAGCTACTCAACACGTGTCAATCTACATGTGACGTCAACAGGTTTACGTCACATCGAAACTTTCTATTTTGGGGTTTTACATAGCAAGCAGAAACTCCACCATCATGAAGTCTCAAACTCCAAAATGTCGAATGGGACTATTGTGAGTCTCGAAAACCCACAAGTCAAAACTTCAAAATCCCTTCAATCGTCCATCTCATTGGGTTATGTGAACCATTCGAACTCTTCGAAGATTTTGTGATCATGAATTTTATAATGTTGGAGTCATGATGAATAGAAGGGAAAAACGATGAAATACCTTTATATCATTTCAGGGTTGGTGACTTGGAGTGTCGAAACACTTCATCACAGAAATGCCAAAACGTTGAAATACCTTCAGATCATTTTGGGGTTCATGACTTGGAGTGTCGAAGCACTTCATCATAGAAATGCCGAAATGCCAAAATGTGAAACCCCGAAATACCTTCAGATCATTTTGGGGTTCGTGACTTGGAGTTTCGAAACACTTCATCACAGAAATGTCGAAACGCCGAAATACCTTCAGATCATTTTGGGGTTCATGACTTGGAGTGTCGAAACACTTCATCACAGAAATGTCGAAATGCTGAAATGTGAAACCCCGAAATACCTTCAGATCATTTCGAGGTTCGTGACTTGGAGTGTCGAAACACTTCATCACAGAAATGCCGAAACGCTAAAATGCATTTTCAAATAAGGTTGTGATCATGGCTAGTGGTCACATCTGCAGAAGATGGAGGAAGGAGCTAGTGCAACCAAGCTCCATTTTAGTAATCGTGACTTGGAGTGTCGAGACCCTTCATCATAGGAATCAACAATCGGTGAATCATCTTGTTCGATTCTTTGAGGTCATCGTTCTTAAAACATCTCTCTTTTGTGTGAATTGTTTGATTTTTCTTTGTTATCTTTTGTTTTTTGTTTTCTTCTTGTTTCAATCATAGCAAGAGGGTGTCTGTTGTGTGTGCGAAATCTGATCATTCTTGTCTAAATATCCTTGATCTAAAAGGGTAGTTGGTAGGAGAATTTTTTTGCATTGAATTAATCATCATTCACATACAAACGACAAAGACACATATTAGTGATTGGATTGCATATTAGAAGGCGTTTTTGAAAATGTTTTAGCATTACATTGGATTTGATTGAGAACCAATTGATCAAGGACATTTCATATTAGTGTTTGAAAGTGAAAATGACTCTTTATCTTTCCTTTAAATAGGTGTGCATTGAAAATAAATGATTTCTTATCATCTTTCATGCATCTTTTTGGGAATTGAGTCCTCATTCCAGCTGGTGTCCATGGCTTCGACGAGGATGTCATTTAACCTACTCAAATGCTTTAATCCCATCCAATAGTTGTATCCACATGATGTATACTTCCATAAAAGTTAATTTTAAAAACATATACTTATTACCTCTCGACCCGACATTACTTCGCTACCAACAGGCCTGTCCAGTACCCCAATGAAGTTGTCTTGATATCATGTGTGCATTTACCCACTGTCAGCAAGCCTGTTCAGTACCTCGACGGGTTTACACACACTTCCCACACTTAAGTTCTTCCAACCCTCTTGTGCCACTTTTAAATAATAATACAATTATAGATTTCTTGATGACAAAGAGAGCAAGGTGATACTGGAGGTTAATTGCAATACAGGTGAATAGTTGATCATGTTTATTTATTTCCTTTCAAAACTAGAAGTTTTATCATGGTTTAGAGATTTTAGATTTCCTTTAATAAATCATATAGAGGATGGGGAAGCACTTAAAAATGATTCCTTAATAATATGGACGGCATAAAAAGTTCAAAGATCATCATAATTCTCAAAGATTTAAACCACATCTCTAGTGTAATACTCTGGCAAAGATAATTTGAGGACAAAATGAAAGTGACAATTGACTTCAAAATCAATTGTCTGAGCTATATCTTAATATCAGGACCTCTTTGAACTATTTCAATTTGCTTGAAAAACACAAGTCTTAAAATAAATGCTTCATTCGACAATAGTTTTTTTATCAGAAATATATTGATTCAAAAAGAAAGATAAGAAGAAAACTCATTCAAAGCAATCAAAGAAAACAAAAAACACACAACAAACCAAATCAAATTTTATTAATGGGATTCAAAATCAGAAGTACACAAAATCAAAATAGCAAAAGAAAACTTTTCAGGAAACGATTTTGGCCAAAGATAATCTTGAGTTTTTGGATTCACTAGCATCTCACTGTAAAATAAAGGAAGAAATAATCATACAAAATATCATGTGAGAGCAAGTTATTTTATTAAGATAGTGATGCATTAGATGCTACTTTGACCAAGCATTATTATTAAAAATAAAAGAGACTAAAAGAAAATAGAAAAATCCTTATTAATAAGAGTGCAGTCCTACTCGTGGCACCTTGGGTCAAGGTTGAATTGATAGTTCAAATTTACTTATTTCTTTACTTTCCATTTAAAATTTTCATGATGTTATTGCATTTTTGAAAAGAAATATTTAACGAAAAGAAGAGAGAAAAAGATTTAAGGTGGACTTATCTGACAACATTCATATTATGGTTCTCTTGGTGTGCCCACTTGTGTTCATAACTATATTATTACAAAGAGAAACACTAACAAATACAACTAAAATAAAACCTACTCCTAAACCTACTCTAACTACTAAACAAATAAAAAATACTAAGTGAAGTCATGCTTCCAATGTAGCCATCGGAGTAACTACAATCCTGCAATGGAAACAAAATCAAATATTACTAACAAGAATAGTAGTATATCGAAAAATAACAAAAATATATCATACTTACCTTTATCATCATCATTTAAAAACAAAGCAAGCATGACCTTACCATTTCGTTGAACATTCTTTTTGTATGAATCCTCCAGCCATTCTGTCATTTTGTCATTATATGGGTCACAAAAATATGAAAAAATGAGATTGTGAAGCTTGTGAGAGTTGTGGGGGCCTAACATAACCATTGGCCTAGACCGAAGTTCCCCATCCTCCCCAAAAAAAAAAAATTGTCCCATATTTTATCTATCTGAAGGATATAAAATGAGTGTATCAAAGTTACCTCCTTTATCTCGAAATAAAGTGAAGATAATCTTACGATTCCCTCGAAAATTTTCGAGATATGAATACTCCAACCCATTTGCAACCCTATCATAATACATTCAATTACTAACATGGGATTGTTCGAAAGAATTCACATACGACAAATATTCCTGATGAGAATAAAGTATTAGACTATCAAGGAAAGAATCTTGCAAAAAGGTCAGATCAAGATGGGAAGAACTTATTGTGATTCTCGATCGGAAAAGAAGTGTCTCATTCTCTTGAAACTTTCCATTGAGATTAAATACTTCAAGATTAACTATTTGAGGTGGACTAAATGGAACGACCAACATTTTTGAATAATCATCATTGGTAATAATATTTGTCTAATTATACTTTTCAACCTCAAATAACTGATAAATTGAGATAAATCAATGGAAGATGCAATTTGAGACTCTTTCAAATTATTTCTTGATTTACCCATGGATAATTGATGAGAATAATAATTGATATGTTCATGGGTAGAATTATTTTCCTCTTTATCTTCTATTCGGTAATATCTTTGTACCTGATTATATAATGTTGAATTCTATCCAAGGCAATATGGAACATGCAATTGCACAACATTAGGATAAAAATTATCGAGGTAAAAGGAATAATATGTAGAAGAATTGAGTATATGAAATGCATCTCTTGAAATCATAGGTATATATGTTTCAAAATCTGGTTATGTTCCCTCTCCTTGTATAAACTGATCAACCTCTGTTGTATTTTCTTTTAAAGAAAACGAGACAGTTTCTAAGAGACAATTTTGTTCATTATGTAAGGGAAAATTTGAGAGCGAATCACTATAGATAGAAGTTTGATTAATAGCATGACTAATGATTTTGTCTCCTATTGATTGATCATGGAAATGTTCAGATAAATTAGGGGAAGTTTTATCCTCCACATGATTATCAACTTCACATTCAACCTCTTTTACTTTAGAAACTGTTATAAAATCTATGAGAGTGTGACAACTATCATCTTTTAAAGTAAAGGTTCCTTCTTCGACAAGAGGAGACATTGTTTGCAAAGAATGATTAGATGTGACAATTGCATTATATGGATCATGATTTGCCAAAATGAAATAAATCGACAAAAATTGTGGTGCTTCAAAATATTCAAGATCAACATGAAAATTTGAACCATCTTGAGATTGAGTGTTAGTGCTCAATTCAAATTGGTTAAAAATTAATTGATCTTTCTTGTCTGAGAGAAACGAGATATTCAAACCACTCATTAATAAACGGCATTTCTTTCAAAGGGAATCTAGTACAAACATGAATGAACCTAATTCCAAAATCATTGAATGATTCACCATTTTCTTTCCTTAAGAAACTTAATTCTTCACTTAATTCATCATAATCATTGTTAGTAAAATATGATAAAAAATCAAATACAAACTTAGACAAAAAATGAATAGAATTGGCCCGAAAATATTCAAACCAAATTTTAACCTGACCTCGGAAAGTGAGAGCGAACAATCTGCATGTAACAATAGGATCGGTGATCTTATGTCTTAAACACTTATAAAAAAAAACAGAAATATGGTCTATTGAAAATGTGTTCCCTTCACCATCAAAGGTGAGTTCTAAAAAGAGATCAGCTGTCTTGTTGGAAATAACTGGTAGTGAGACATTAAAAGCATGTTCCGACACAGTTATTTGGGCAGGAGCCATTAAGAATTTGAAGAAATTGACTCCAAATAGTTAGTTTGCCTTGTAGTGCATTATAAGATGATACATACGAAGGATTTATAAATATAGAATTATGAAAAGTTGAGGGGTGAAACATTTAATCATTAAATCGACCTCAGCCCTCATTCTGGCGCCATTTGTTGATGGGCGAAAATGACCACCTGTCAACTGGAAGAATAGATCCAGTCCGGGGTTGTCTAAATAACCCAAGTCATTTGGTGTAACCTATTCTAATAGTTTTATTGGCTCCGTTGGCCAACTAAAGTCCTAAAAATAATAAAAGAAATGAAACTAATCTAAAATCTATGATTCTAACAAATGATATATTACTAACTAATGTTTATTAAAAAGAAATGTGAATATAAACAATCTATATATAGGTTACAAGGTTTGCATGAAATCTTGCGAAAATGATTGTTTAATAAATTTTCAGAATCAAATATGAACAACACTTCTTTTTGTTTTTTTTTGTTTAAATACATTAAACAAATAAATACTAAATGAATACGATTGAAATAGTGATACAAAAACAGTCAAAGCTAATTAATGTAATCATTGTTTCATTCATAAACAACTCTAAATAAAGAAAAGAATGCATCTACTAACCTCTAACTAATCAGTCAACTGAGTTTATTTTCCTGTTTTGTATGAGCTCCTACTTGTACTGTTGTTAAGGGAAACCTATAACAAAACAATACTAGCACTTCTAGAATACATTCAAATAAGTTTTTGATATTGGAGTAAATTAATAACAACAGAAAGACATCTAATTAAAAATCATGTGATCTTAAGATGATCAATATTTAAGAATGAGAGAAAAATAAAATCTAAATATTGATTTTATCCAACATTTAACATTAAGAATAAATTCAAAATGATCAAATGATAGATCAATCACACATAAAAAAATGGAATAAGAAATTATGGACAACACATAACATTTAACAGTATGAAAACACTATATGATGACAAGCTAAAGCTAAAATCAACCTTAATAATATTCTCATAATACAACAGTAATGAAAGAAGGAAATGGAATAAGCATCACACAGGTCTAAAGCCAAATATAAATTGCTTTCCCATGTTCTTTCTCAAAATCACATGCCCATACTGTAGTCCTGGAAGATGTTTTTTTGATAATAGACTCTTAAAGATTGAAAAAATTAATATATAAATGATAGAAATTAACCATGTATTGATCAAAAAGACTAAATCTATTTAAATCAATGCATAATCAATTATTCAAAGAATATGAAGGTATTATAATGAAAATGAAACCATTTTACTCACAGGACAAAAGTCATTAAATAACCTAGAATTCCATATTCTTCTTTGAAAATACTCGACCATTCTCCCAAAGATTCCAACCATCCGTTACTCCATTTGAAAAGAAGAAAAGTTTACAAAATAAATAATATACAAAAGAGAGGATAAAAATCCTCCTCTCCAATTCTTGGATCCCTTATGGCTCTGAACTTTCTCATATATTTATGCAATGAATGAAGAGTCTGGGTGTCACTAATAATTTCCGTCACCTTAAATTTGCCTCGTAAAGAGACACAAATAACTATCAAATCGTGCATTTGTTTGGGAAAAGATCTACATGAAAGGTAAATGAGTCCATTTGGGAAAAGGGTTTTCAACCGTTTCTTCAAATGTCTCACGGTTTGGCTGCAATATGTTCTTCAAAATCATCTATCTAATCTTGACGCCTTTCCAAATTTTATATGTTATTGCTCATAAAATTATTTGTAGCAATCCAATATTATTTTTGGATCAATCATCTTGAATGTATTTGGATAATAAAATCAAGCCATGATCATATCCGTATCAAATATTTGATAATAGAAACCTAAAACAAAAAGAAACCTAAATTAATAACCTAAAAATTATGAATAAAACAAAATCTAGAACAATAAAATCAAAAATGAATTTAAACTAACTATAAGTTATAAACAAACATTGTTTGAAATTTCCTTTCAAATATGATCTTAAAATTCTATAAGCTTCAAGTTAATGGAGAAGAGAAAAATATTAATTTTGGTTTTTTTTACAAAATCAAACAAATAATAGATACTTGTTTTTTTATTATTATTATTTTTATTTTGAAATGAGATGCAAAATGAAAAAAGAATTTAATTAATTAATATCACCAAATGATTTTATGAAAATGAGAGACCAACCAAGATATTTTTTAACGAAGTATTGAACCCATTATTTAAAATAGTTAAACTTTTTAATGAGAAAAAGAATGAACACGTAATCATAATTTAAACGAAAGTAAACACTTGATAACAATTAACGTTTTTGTTTAAATTGAGATTTCTATGCTCATTTCTAAATTTTGACATATACTCTTGAAATGAATGTCTCATACTATAGTGAATATCTTAAGTTTGTCTCAAAGCAAGCCAAGGTATGGAACTATTTGAAAACCTTGATTCTGTAGCTCATCATAATTATCAAGATTCTAATGGGGGGCCTTTAAATTTTGTAAAAATTTAGGGGGAGTTGTTGGGGCCCAACACATAGATGAAAGTAAACGATTAGCTAAGGAAGTGAAGAAATCTTGTCAAGAATCGTTTCATTCACTCGACAAAGATTCATTGGGCCTCAAAAAGGATAATATCTCTGAGGTCCTGGGGTAAGTTGACATAGAAAAAAGTCAACTTAATTTCAGGACAAACATGGAAGAGGCTCGAGCTAAAATATTGCAGTTGAAACAAATTAATATTACTCAAATTCATAAATGGATAGTTGGTCCTAGTCTGCAGCTATAATCTACATATTCAAAAGACATAAGAATGGAAGATAGGCTACTTCACTGAGAAAAAAAGTTGTATACTTTTGAGGGAAATGACACAACTGAGCCTTCCAGATTGGTGGTGCAGTTCGTAGGCAAATGTGTGCAATGTGTCGAGCAGCGGAAAGCCAGCACGTCTGGGAAAAAATGAGATGACGTGGGCATATCATGTACTCATATCATGATTAGAGACCAGATGTTTCTTAGCTGGAGAACAAGAAGGAGAAACGTCTCTTCCAGCATGGCAAAGAAA
Source organism: Picea engelmannii (assembly GCA_009831015.1). NCBI lineage: Eukaryota > Viridiplantae > Streptophyta > Pinopsida > Pinales > Pinaceae > Picea > Picea engelmannii. The sequence continues at coordinate 19,061 of ML784257.1, forward strand.
CAGGGGAGATGCAAGTGAAGCGTTTCAAATTTCACATATTGTTATATTTATTGTTTTAGAAATAAGGAGAATTCCAACCACTTAAGGTTGAGAACATTTTTTATAAATACATATTTCAAAGACTTAACACAGGTTGCTTCTTGCCGAATGTAATAGAGAAAATCTCCTTTTGTGAGAATTAATACAAGTGCAGACTGAGATTCCAACCTTTGTGTAGTTTGAGTAATGTGCCTCTCCTGTATTTTATAATTCTATCTTTCTTTATGTCATTCCTTGATGAGTGAGTGATTGCAACTTAGTACTACATCTACTGTAATCACATTTTATCAGTTATTTGATAAGAAAGCAGTTTTTCCTCTGTATTCAATTTAAGTGAATATAAGACCTGCAAGCTACTTGGATCACTGTATCTTATATCCTTTCAAGGGTGAATTCTTTATTTTCTTATACTATGAGAAAGATAAGATTCATCCTATATTGATGCCTCATTTGTTTAATAGTTTTGTAAAATTTCTCCCATATCATTTGATTTTATAGATTGACTCAGACGACAAAAGACGGTCTTTGTTTTGTTCTGTCATTAATTTCATTTGAGTATTAATTCTTATTTAACTAACAGAAGAAAAAGACCCTTCAAAACATCCCTTTATATTCCTAATGCCTTGACATTACTCTTTGAGCCTTAAGTGTAATCTCAGGAACAACATGTTTTTGGCGTCATTGTCGGGGATGAAGAAATGAAGTTATTTTTCTCTGGGAGAATGAAACTGGTAATATTCTCTCTTTGATAGTGAACAAAGATTGAATAAAACAATAAGGCTATTTTTTATCTTTCACTTGGCGACTCCACTACAGGTAAACTGGCATTCGATAGAAAGAATACCAGGAAGAACCTAGATGATCAACAGACTACGCCCGTATCTGATCCCGAAAAGTTGTTAAAACCCAAGGGATACCTCAAGTCTACTACTTCATCTTCAAGTAAGAATTATCAACCCAAAATAACTCATGTAAATACTCAGAGGCCTCAACTAGCGACACTATAATAAAGATTGAGATTGACCCTTCCGATACTCAGAATAGTCTGAATAAAATATCTTCATCCATACCCACTATCATTACTTCTATGTCTACCCCATACTCACCTAAAACCAAGGTTTCTATTCTCATAAATCCTGAGAAGCACACCTTATACCTCGATTCGTCTCCTATTGGTCCGCCTATCTATACGTCTTGTAAGTCTGAACACGCTAGTCCATGTTTCCTGTTTCCTCCTCTTCTAGAATTCACGCCCTATAATGCTCAGTTCCCGGTCTTTCCTTCACTTCAGCCCGAGGAAGCTGAACAGTCATTGCTTCGGTCCCTATCATTTTACGAGAACCCTCTCTTTAACTCCCGAAGTTCATGCCCCCAACATCAAATGGATGTTGTTGGAGGAGGAGTTGGTCAAGGACCACCACCTTGAACCCCTAGGATTTTTGTGAAATTAGTGGCCAGATACACTCCTTTAGTCCTTCCCCCTATCCTTCATGACCTACCCAAAAATTACATGAAAAACTTACCAAAGTTTATAGGAAAGGGATATTTAACAGCAACAGAGCACATAAAAATTTTCGACCAATTCACATATATCCTCAGCATTGAGCATGAGGATGTCTACTCGAGAATTTTAGTGCAAAACTTAAAGGGACAAGTGAGAACGTGGTTTCGAGGGCTCCTGGTAGGTTCTATAGCTTCTTATAACGCACTAGAAAACTCTTTTTTAAGGCAGTGGGGAGAGAAGAAAGATCACTTGTATTATCTAACGAAATTTGGGGCTATGAGGAAGAACAATTCTGAGTTAGTCCTAGAATTCACCCAGAGATTTAATAAACTCTATCATAAGATTCCAGCAGAGGTTAAACCCTCTCAACCCACAGCCAAAGTAACTTTCTCAAGGGCTTTCGAGCCTGACTTTGCTCTACTTTTGAGGGATAGGAGATCTGTAGACCTCAAAAGAATGCAAGACGACGCCATTGAAATCAATTCGAACATGATGGCATCAGGTAAACTAAAATAAAAAGTTGAGAGAGGATCCAAAGAAACTAAATTCTTTAGAGAATAGGTTGGACCCTCTAGATCTGGGAGGTTCGCAGAGGATAAAATGGATGATGTGGCTAAAATAATCAAAGAATTATCAAATAAAATCTCCAGAATGGAACTGGACCAAGCTAAGCCTGATTTTTTTTCCAAGAGAGATTTCAAAAGAAATCCCAACCCCCAGATCCAACAAAGACAAATTAAAAACGAGGATAAAAAAATCAAATCCCCGTTTAAAACAGAAAACTTCATGCAAAGTGATGGCATGCAAGACTATGAGGGGTTAGATGAAGATATAAAAAATCTCAGTGATGACGACCGTGAACCTCACCTAACTAGACAAGATTACGAAAAATATTTAGACCAAGAATCCCTGTTTGGAAATGGAGAAAGCATAAATAATCTGGGAGAGTTAGATTATCAAGGAATTGTCGACTCTATAATGGCAGAGCTTCAACAGAAATATAATCTAAGGCCTAGAGATAAAAATTCTACAACTGATCCACTGAAGAATATATTTTCAAGAATTACAAAGAATGAGACAGATCAACCTTCTACTGAAACGCGGGCTGCCAAAACAAAAACAGCTAAAACACAATCTGCCAAAACAAAAATAGCTGAAACGCAAGCTGCCAAAACAAAAACAGTTGAAACGCAAACTGCCAAAACAAAAGAAACACAAAATAATAGGCCAGAGAGAAGAAAGACAGATATCCCAACCAGAGAGGCCAAGAATAAGATTGGAAGTTTCAATCTGGAAAATGAAATTAATAAAATTAAGATTCTTGTACCTCTGGTTGAATTAGCAAAAAATCCTATGTATAGAAAACAAATTTCCAAAATGATAACTTTCTCAGATGAAGAAAGTCATGCAGATGCTATTAATTTAGAAGATTATAGACCAACTATAATGTTTGGTTCTCATATTGAAAATGCTAAAGACCATGTCGCTCCTTTTTATATTACACTGACTATGCATGATCACCCACTCCATAACTATATGTTGGACTATGGAGCCTCACAAAACTTAATGCCCAAAGTTATTATGGAAAAACAAGGTCTTGAGGTTACTAGACAATACCGATATCTGTATTCTTGAGGTTATTAGACAATCCCGATTTTTGGTGGATAGTTTACTCGTCTATACAGAGAAACCAGGTTGGCGTATATTGTAAGTGACCCATAGAACCCACCCATTATATGTCACTGATCAAGATTTAGGGAACTGTATATTATAAATTGATGATCATTTCAATGAATGTAAAGAAGAAAGTTGTATAGAAGAAGAAATAAAAAACAAATAGAAAAAATAGAAAAAACAAATAAAAATGTAAATAGTGCAGGTCTTTGGAAAATGTTTTTTGACGGTGCTTCCTCTTGGGAAGGAGAAGGATTTGGGGTGTTGTTTGTGGCACCTGGAGATGAATTCATTATTCCTTTATCATACAGACTATAGTGGTACATTGACTACACTAATAATGTATGTGAATATGAATCTCTTGTCTTGGGGTTAGAGGCTGCCAAGAAATTGAAAATCGAAAATTTGATAGTTTATGATGATGCAGAATTAATTGTAAAACAAATAAGGAATCAGTATCAAGCCAAGAATCCAAGACTAAGGTTGTACAGGAACTGTGCCTGGGATCTTATAGAAAACATTTTCTCATCGTTTAATATCCATCATATTCCCAGGGTAGAAAATTAGCAAGTTGACTCTCATGACTAGAAGGATCGCACACTTGATTGAAGAAGAGGAGAAAATATCGAAGTTATTTAACACCAAATACCCAGATGTCGAAGTTGCGAGAACACTAGAAGACCCACAGAAGATTGAAGTACCTATTCTAGCTAAAGAAGAAGTATCACCCTCAAATCTTAGGAAGTAATCTCAACAACGTGAAGTAACTATGCCAAAAGAAGATAAGAATCAGAATGGAAAAAGGAATACTGAGAAAAAGCTCACTGGAAAGAAGGCTAGAAAACTAAGTAAGAAAAGAGATAATATTGACAAGTTACAGAAGGTTCCAGAGGGAACTTCACAGAAGGAAAATTTGCAAAATTGAAGCTTCATCGGGATAACAAAACAATGTCACATGGTGACGCAATATAGTCGTTGGGAACAATAGAACCATTTGGTCGACCCTCCAAATGGGTAGAAATGAATTTAAGGTTTGCCACCAGACCATTGGACCATGCTGTAATGGAAAGAACAGAGTTAATGAAGGCTTCTCTCCCATTGCAAGAGATTCGTTGCCAAGTTGTCTATTTATCCCATCGTGCCATGCACCGAGAACACTTTTGCTAACCGTGAATTTGAGCCTGAAGACTCGTTGATTTTACACAATGATCATTGCACTATTTCCCTCTATCCCATTGCAGTGTCTAAGATACCCCTCGAACCCAATCTTTCCTACCCCAAGCATGTATGTCGGATGAGTTCAGCGCTGTAGAGAAACTTGTTGAAGAAGTTCTGATCAACCTCATGACTGAAAGAGTCATGTCTATGTCCATAGGTGTACAAGAATCATCGACGAGATTACTGCAAGCCTCTCCATCGACTACTCATAGATCGGGGCCATCCCAACCAATAGCAGAGAAGAGAACCAAGCACAGAGATGACCTAGCCAATGCAAAGTTGATTCCATCCATATTGCCTGATTACATCCTGCCTCTGGCTGGCATGGTGAATCATGATAATGTATCATGAGATTTCGAATACACCATAGTAACTGCATACCTCCCGAAGGGGATACACGTAGTTCAAACAGACCAAGACAAGATCACAGCATTGAAGTTTAGTGACTTCAACCTTGGAGATCGCAAGATATATGGTATTCTCTCCCCGTACAAGTACCTGACTAGAACAAAAGGGAAGAACTCAAATATCATCCTTCATTCATGGAAAATGAACCTCATGCAGTCCACCCAGCTAAATGTCATGAAGATCCCACACTTTGGAAGACACCAGGAAGTCAACGCCTGTGTCAAGTTTATATTGTCATGTTACCATGGAGGATACTTATGGATAGACCATCGTATTACAGTTTATTTGATGTTGATTCACAGGATCACATGCCTGAGTATGGCAGGACCTAACCCACAGGATTTGTATCTAGGAAAAGCCGCAGATCGCGCGTTGGCATAGAAAATCAAGGATACATATGGCAATGTTGAGAAGGGAACAAGAGGCTACAAGGTAGCTTCTATCCAGAGTGGCACAGTGTGCCTTACATGTCAACTAATAGATAGAAATTTAGTAAGGAAGAACCGACCTACGCAGGTTACCGTCTTCATCGTTGACCTCGTAGGGAAGTGCGCGGAAGGCCTACAGATGAACTGGGTGAAGTACCTAGTTAACTAGTTGGAACTAGACTGCAAAGAAGCACATGATTAGGGTTATGAATTTCATTTTAGATGGCTCCTGGTCCTCATTGCATTTGTTTCCTAGGAGATTCCAGAAGGAGTGACCTCTCCATACATAGAACCATTTGAACTGCTTGCCGCAAAGTTCGCTACCCTGTGGTATTCAACTGATATGAACAAATAGTGGAAGTCAAATGCTATGTTTCATACATATTACCTCTAGCTAAAGAGATCCATCGAATATGAGCCTCGCATGACTCCAAACACCTTACAAAGGTTCCAACCCCTGATTAAGTTCAGCGTAGACTGGCACTTCACCTAAATTACAGCACGGGTAGATGGACATAAAGAGCATCTCCAGTCATATTTTAATCTTACAAAAGAAGACCTTGAGTAGATCACTAGGGAATGGTATGTTGATCTCCTTATCCTCGCCAACCCCACCAAGATATTTGATATTGACAACCCAAAGGACACTCATAAAGAACATAATACACCTGGTACAAGCAGACAGAAGAAGACTAAGGAGGTCCAAAATTTAAGCATCACCTAAGGAAAGACTCCTTCAGTGTCACCTGACTGAGGAGGTGGTGACACAGTAAAAGCTGAATAGAATACCAGTGAAGTAACACCACCCAGAGACGAGGTTGACCCCTCAAAGAAGAGGAATGTTTCCCCCTCGAAACCTTCTTCTCGGAAGAAATCGAAAGCCTCCATGACCAAGATGCAGACTATCCTCACCTCCAACGATTTTGATTTCATCATAGCAGCCCTGAACGATGCTTCACTGGAAATAGCAGAGAAACAAGAGGCCAAGCAAGAAGAAATGTCTGATAGGATTTAATTTGAACTCCAAGGAGTACAGCAAGCCCTTCAGTCCAGTCATGCAGTCTCCACTACGTCGGGAGAACCAGAGTTGGGAGATGAGCTAGCCCAACTCCACTGACTAGTTGATAAAGTCAAAGCTCACCTTCGCAGAGCCCAAGAAGAATAATAACAAGCCACCCAGTATTTGATGCAAGTATAGGGAGTACTTGTAGAACAGTGGTGAGATGTAGAACATGAAAATATTGCTTTCCAAGTGAATTTCAATGAAGAAAAATCACAGATACAGCATGGAAAATAACAGTTTCTCGCAGAGCAAATTGAAGTGAAAGAAGCCATCAGCAGAGCACTTCGTTCTGTGATAGTTGTAGAAATAAATGCATGGGATCAAGTCACACAACAAGTAGAGAAGCTCGCAGAAGTGATCCAGCAGCTACAACAACACATATAATACTTAGAGGTACACGCAGTGCCCGACACTCCATGGGATGTGAGGGATCAAAGAGAAGCAACTGCTCGAAGCATAGTTGAGAGAATAAAATCCCTTGCTATGGAATGTAAGAAACTCACTGATCATAGTGCCCAGACCTACAAGCAACTCATAAATAATCCTGAACTGAGGGCACTGGATTCGCAACTCCAAGAGGTGAAGTATCAATTCCAAACAATACAGGCGCAGTTGAAGCCCCTATCAGTTCTGGAAATAATGAAGCACTCTCAAGAGCAACGCAAAACCCAACAATAGATCCACACTATCCAAAGTAGAGTTATGGAAATAACTCAGAGGCTCCAACCTGTATAATATAAGGCCTACCAATTGTTCACAGAAGTCGAAAGTTGAGGAGCAGAAGTGGAGAAGGTTGTCACCACAACTGAACAGCACTTGGAGGGACCTATCAACAATGCATCCATCCAAGAGTTCGTTGAACCGGAGTTCATAGCACAACAACAATTCGAATCATCCCAATCCAAACTCGAGGCTTTCGAAGAAGAACTACCTATATCAGAGTGACTCGGGGTGAGTCACAGGTGAGTGTTGGGGGCCTGTTGGCCCTTGACCAAGTTTTGGGAGATCCTTGGTCAAGTTTGACCTATTTTGGGACTTCGACAGCCTATCGAAGGAGGAGTGCAAGATGAGTTGGAGATCACAAGATCTCGAGTCCTTTTTGGGTCCTTTTTGGGACTGGGATTATGTAATGGGTATGGGAATGTCGGCGCATGGGTTTAACCATGTTTAGGCCTATTTTTTAATGTATAAATAGATTTCTAGGCTATGTAAGAGAGAGACAGGAGATGCATATCTATGTGATACGAATGGCTAAGTGATAGATATATGTGATTGAAGGATTGTAAGTTCTTTGTGCATACTGTGTGATACTTGCAGAGTTATGTGCAAGTAATTGTAAGAAGGCTTGGTGCTATAACCTAGCTCGAAGAAGGAGGATCTAGTGAAGTGTGCGCAGATATCCTGTCTTCTGCGGAGTAGGACTTTGATGTTATGTGCCTGTAAGAATCTTGAATGAAGATAATAAAGAAGAAGAGTTGGTGGACATAGCCCCAGGGTGGGGGTGAACCACGTATATGTTGTGTTTCTCTTCTTTGTGTGATGTCTTGATGTGTTTATGTCTTTTCTTGCTAAGTGCTTTGATATGGATAGATAGATCTGTTTATGCTTTGTGCTAACGATGTATATGGATGTTAGCTCTGACCTATGTGAATGCGCTTAGTGCTTAAATCTGCTAGATCTAATCTACCTCTCTATGATAAGTTCTTATATGCATCAAATCTGAGTGAATGATGTGATGTGCTATGTTATCTGCGAAGTAGATAGTGGTTAAATATTGGTGAACTATCGGTGCTAAGTGATATGTTAAGTATTACAATCACATACCTGTGTCCCAGCTAAGGTTGCATACACCCGAGTCTTGCAACCACCCTTGCCTCTACCTCGGGTGAGACTTCATATTCTTCGCAGGTGTTTTCGAAAGGGCTAGTAGTTAGGGTTTTGTTGGTGCGTTGTTGTAGCGTTGAACCCTGGGTTTGCCCCTGCGCCAACAATCCTTGTCAATTGTTTTCAGGTAAACAAAAGCTTCCCACACTACCCTTGATCCTAGTCAAGATAGAAGCTCCATTTCAACAATGGGGTCTGGATTTTATTGGAGAAATACATCCACCCTCTAGTGAAAAGAATAAATGGATTCTAACGACCACAAACTATTTCACTAAATGGGTAGAATCCATTTCGACACGAAATGCTACAAACTTAGTGGTCATCAATTTCTTGGAAGAAAACATTTTGTCTAGATTTGGTTGTCCTCGAAAAATAGTTACAGATAATGCCCAGGCATTCAAATCCATGGCGATGGTCAGTTTCTGTCAAAAGTAGAATATTGTACTAGGACATTCCATAGCCTACTACCCTCAAGGCAACGGATTAACCAAATCATCAAATAAGAACTCGATCACTATAATTAAAAAGGTGCTGACCGAAAATAAGAAATCCTGGCATGTTCACTTGAAATACGCTTTGTGGTCAAATTGAATCGGCACTAAGAAATCAATCAGATTGTCTCCTTTCCAAATGGTGTATGGTACCGACGTATTCCTCCACATAAATCTCGCTATGCCGGTAATGAATATTTGGAAAGACTCAAAGGAGGAGCCTAATTCTCTTACCAAAATAATAAACCAGTTCATTGAGGTAATTCAAAACATAGCTGAAGTGGATGAGAAACTTCAAAAATATCAAGACAACATGAAAGTTCTATTTGAAAAAAAGGTTAAAGATAGGGAATTTCTTCCTGATGACCTAGTATTGAAGTGGGACACTAGGAAAGAAGATGTTAGAAAGCATGGTAAGTTCGATCACATCTGGTGTGTTCCCTTCAAGATCGTGGCTTTTGAGGGAAAGAACTCATTCTTATTAGAAAACCTCGATGGGAAAATCTTTAACACCCTTATCAACGGGCATTACCTGAAGCACTCCATGCAATAATCAGTTTCCAAAATCTCATTATACATACCAGTTTGATTTTTGTGTTTTGATTTGCAATTTTTCATTTCTTTGGTAAGTTTTTACTTTCACTGTAAATACGGCCAGGTTTGTTGATTTCATAAAAATCAGAAATATGAAAAAACAAGTAATACCTACCTTTTCTTTTTCAGAAGTTTCTGACATTTCTCATGTTTATTTTTATGCAAAAGGCTTGCTGATAGTTGAGAGATAAGTATATATCTGAAGCCAACACTCACTTTTCAGGAAATTAGCTTTCTCTCAAAACAGGTGATAAATAAATAGTTTACTTTGGTTGAAAATATAAAGAGAATATGAGGTATGAGCTTCTACCCTACTGACCCAAGTTAAATTTTTAAGGGGATATCACTAAGTATGAAAGAAGTCTCATCCATACAAATATTGTCACATGATCAACAACCAGAGGAATATAAGAATTACATCCTAATCCTAAAAATTTCCTTTAAGTTTGGATAAAATTAAAATTAAAATAAAAAATGAAATAAAATTTATAAGAAGGAAAATAAAAATAAAAATACCTTAAAGAAAATATGAGAATCAACGAATAAGATTGTGTGAGATTGACCTTCATCACAACAGAACTTTTGAATATTCTTTCTATTTTATTCTTCCCATCCTAAGAGATTTATTTTCCTATGATTCTCAACACCCCTCCCTGGTATTCATAAAGAGAAAGGATTTCTCCTTAACTCTGAAAACTCATAAACATATATTCAATAATGTTAGGCGAAAATTTATACATCCATTTCTAATTAACTGAAAGAAAGTATGTCTAAGCTAATCCTAATAACTTTAATCTCTCTTAACTAGTTTTAAACTGACTAGTTCACTCAAGGTTAATCCCTAAAATTTAAAATCCCCTGTAAAATCTTCTCAATAGGTGAATATGTATTGAAGATTGAAAGAAATTTAGTTTCTGAGTATACTAAAAATTTATGACAGACCTTTCCTTGAATATCTTAAACAGATATCACCCCTTATATGTTATATCCAGATTGATTGCCACCACTTCATGTATTAAAATATAATACGGATGGTGAAGATAAATTCATGAAATGATTACCCCCATCTAGTCCAAGACAAATTGTGAAAAGAAATTTGAAAAATAGTTTTCTCCCATTTTGTCCAAAAAGAGATGATGAAAGGAAATTCATTAAATGATTGCCCTCATCTCAGCATTTAAATACAAATTTTCTTATTGAAGTGGGGAAAGGAAATTCAATGGGAAAGGTAAATAACTTCATCGGGGTACTAAACAAGCTCACTGGCAGTGAAGCAATATCTATGATATATGTATGGTTGTCATACGTATCTACATGATGTACTCTGACATCTAATTGTTTTTCAGTAATATTTACATTCTGAACCAATGCGGGATCCCCCTAAGAAATTATGTTACATTATGTTACATATACTTAACCTTGATGCAAACGAAATCGATCAAAACTTGATATTTTGGTTCAAGTTACTTTGATTATCTTAAGCAAATCCGAATACAGTTTTAAGAAAGAGGAATTTCAATTAGTCTAACTGGAGGTCATCATTTGATGTGTTTTGAAGGTTTTTTAAGTTTCGGTTGAAACTCTTTTTCTCGGAACGATCCTTTCTGAATGTGTTTCATAGAAATGCAGTAATGACTCCATTTACCAAATAAATGAACTTGGTCTAATGTTCTTCTGCGTCTCATAGGGAGATGCAATCCCTAGATGGAGCCTATGTTGGAACACATATATTTTTCTAACTTTAGACTCTAAATACATTTCATTCTCATTTAAATAAAAACAACGCACGCTTGATTCTCACCGTTGATGAAGTCTTCCATCCAATCAAACAATCCTAATCTATTATAAGTTATGGAGCCACCTACTATTTAAAGAGTCAAATCACTAAAGAATACTTTAGAGTTTTGAGTTTCGTAGTTTCATACATCAGGTGTTTTAACATGCCTCACCTTCGAAGTCCCGATACGTGAAAAGCATTCAATCCTAGTCACCATATACATGTATACCTACCAAATCTTTAACAAGTCACTACGGGAAGTGGCCCTTTAGGAAAGTGACAGAATATTTAACCTGTAAATCTATGAAACGTGAAGTCTTGAGATATTAAACCTTGGTTAATTAAACTAATCTCAATTAAGGATAATTAATAGCTTCACACACTCGGAGTTCGAGTATTCACCATCCATCGTATTATAAATTCATGAAACTCAAACTCTTGAAATGCCTTAAGCTCTAAGAAAAGTTAATTAAAGATTAAAAATAAATTAACGATTAATTAATCACTTCGTTGTTTCGAGCTTCCGAAATCACATATCAAGTTGTTGGCCCTTGACCAAGTTTTGTGTTTCCTTGTTCATGTTTAACCTATTTTTGGGACATCAACAGGCTGTCAAAGGAGGAGCGCAGGATGAAGAAGAGATCGCGGGATCGCAGCCTCTTTTTAGGGATTTTTAGGTTTTGGGATTATTTAACGGGTATGGGAATGTCATCCCATGTGTTTACCCATGCTTAGGCCCACTTTTGTAATGTACATATAGAATACTAAGCAATGTAATAAGAGATGAGAGAAGACGTGGTTGAAGTGATACGTAGTGCTAATTCCTAGAGATTTGAACTGTATGATCAAGGGATTGTAAGAGTGTTGAGTCATAAGTACTCGATTTGTGCATACTATGTGATACTTGTAGAGCTACGTGCAAGTAATTGTAAGAAGGCTTGGTGTTGTACCCTAGCTCGAAGAAGGAGGATCTGGTGGAGTGTGCGCAGATCTCCTGTCTTCTACAGAATAGGATTTTGATGCTATGTGCCTGTAAGAATCTTGAAAAAGATAATAAATAAGAAGAGTTGGTGGACGTAGCCACAGGGTGGGGGTGAACCACGTACATGTTGTGTTTCTATGCTTTGTGTGATGTGTTGATGTGTTTATTTATTTACTTTCTAAGTTCTTTGATACAAATAGATAGATATGTTTATGCTTTGTGCTAATGATGTATATGGATGTTAGATCTGACCTATGTGAATGTGCTTAGTGCTTGAATCTGCTAGATCTAGTCTATTTCTCTATGCTAAGTGCTTAGATACATCATATCTAACTGAATGATGCAATGCTCTATTTTATATGCAAAGTAGATAGTGGTTAAATATTGATGAAGTATCGGTGCTAAGTGCTCTGTTAAGTATTACAATCACATATATGTGTCCCAGCTAAGGTTCCAAACACCTGAGTCCTGTAACCACCCCTGCCTCTACCTCAGGTGAGACTTCATCTGCTTCCCAGGTGTTGCTGAAAGGGCCGGTAGTTAGGGTTTTGTTGGTGCATTGTTGCAACGTTGAACCCTAGGTCTGCCCCTGTGCCAACAAATGGTTATGTTGTTGAGACCTAAAACTATGACTGTTGGGAACTGAGGAAGAAAATGCTTTGTGCAAAGATTCGACCTGAAACTGTGATTGTTGGGAACTAAGGAAGAAGAACCTTTGTGGAAAGATCCAACCTAAAACTGTGATTGTTGGGAACTAAGGAAGAAGAAACGTTGTGCAAAGATCCAACCTGGAATTGTCAAAGCTCTATGCATAGATCTGTTGCCCTAGTGCATAACATTCTACTTGACCTATGAAGCTCTATGCCAAGAAAAGAGGTCAGATATGAAGAAAAGAGGTAAGATCTGGAAGCTTTGTGCTCTGATAAAGGTAAGAATAGTGAAACATTTTAGATCTGAAAGCTTTGTCCTCTATAGAAGTAAGATAAGTGGAAATTTTTATTTCAAGAGTATGGATCTAGGTATGTTTGATAGATTCTATCCTAGCTTGAAAACTAGGGCACTAATAGATGAAAGAAGGTTTGATATGAATAGATCTGATAAGAATAGTGAAAGATATGTTATACCTATGCATAGAAAGAATGTTTGGACTAACAAATGGATCCAGGATCCTAGAATGAAATGTTTGTAGGTTAGCTACTATGATCCTAGAGCGCAATACAGGAAAGGTTAGGGATCATTTAAAATAAAGAGAGGATTAACCCTCTGTTACAGTTGCAGAAAACTAGGACATCTTGCTAAGGAATTCCCTAGGAGAATATCTAGTTGTCTTTGTTGCAAATCTATCAACCATGAAGTATTGGATTTCCCTAGAATGATTGCTAAGCTTGAAGGAATGAACATGAGACAAGAAAATCCTAAGGCAGATCCAAAAACTACGATTATGGAAGAACCCCAAAAAGAATCAGAGAAAGTATTGCTACAGATGAAAGAGACCTTGAAGTACCACCGACATATCAGCTTATCAGATATTTTCGTAGAAAAAGCATGCATAGAAGCAAGAATAGGAGACTTCGACATTGACTTTGTTCTAGATGAGGAAACACGGGTGAATATCATGATAGAAAGAACTTGGGAACTATTAGGGAAGCCTACTATGACTCCTTCATTCGGAGGAATAGGGATATTCAGAGGAAAGTTGATAAACTTATGTGGAAATATCACTCAGATCTCTATGAATGCCAATGGGACTTCGACAGAGGAGGATTTCGAGATTATTAAATTTATTGAGAACAACACTCCATTTACCATGTTACTAGGAAAATCTTCGATTGAAAAATATCAGTCCAGAAGGAAGGAAGAAGAAGAATTTTTAGAGCAGAAGAAGCAAGAGTTAAAATATTTCATGACTAGAAGGATCGCACATTTGATTGAAGAACGGGAGAACAGATCAAAGCTATTTAACACCAAAGACCCAAATGTCGAAGTTGCAAGAACACTAGAAGACCCACAGAAGATTGAGGAACCTATTCCAGATAAAGGAGAAGTATTACCCTTAAATCTTAGGAAAGAATCTCAACAATGCGAAGTAACTATGCCAAAACAAGGTAAGAATCAGAAAGTAAAAAGGAATACCAATATGAAGATCACTGGAAAGAAGGATAGAAAGCTAAGTAAGAAGAGAGCTAAGATCGAAAAGTTACAAAAGGTTCCATAGGGAACTTCACTAAAAGAGAATTTGCAAAATTGGAGCTTTGTCGGGATATCAGAACAACGTCACATGGCACTTCACCATGGTGAAGCAATATATCCATTGGAAATGGTATTTCTCCAAATGGGAAGAAATGAATTTATAGCTGGCCACCAAACCATTGGACCACCCCGTAACAAACACAATAGAGTTAATGAAGGATTCTCGCCTGTTGCAAGAGATTTGTTTCCAAGTTACCTATTTATCCCATCGCGCCATGCACCAAGAACACTTTTGCTAACCGTGAAATCTGAACCCGCAGACTCGTTGATTTTACACATTGATCATTGCGCTTTTTCCATCTATCCCACTGCATTGAGAGATTATTCTTCGAACCTGATATTTCCAACACTGAGCGTGTATGTTGGATGAGTTTAGTGCAGCAGAGAAATTTGTCAAAGAATTTCTCATCAGCCTCATGAATGAAAGAGTAATTTCTATGCCTACAGGTGTACAAGATTCATCAATGAGAATAGGGCAAGCCTCTTCATCGACTGCTTGCAGAGATGGACCATCCCGATCATCAACAGAAAAGAGAACCATATTTCTCGATTCCGACCATATTTTTCGATTACATCCCACCTCTGGCTGGCGTGGTGAATCGTGATAGTGTGCCAAGAGACTTTGAGTACACCATAGTTACTGCATACCTCCCAAAGGGGATACGCGTAGTTTGAGCATGCTAGGACAAGATCGCAGCATTGAAGTTCAGCAACTTCAACCTCATAGATTGCAAGATCTATGGTATGCTTTCCCTATATAACTACCTAACCAGAATGAAGAGGAAGAATTCAAAGATCATCCCTCAGTCGTGGAACATGAACCTCACGCAGTCCACCCTGTTGAATGTCATGAAGATCCCACACTTTGGAAAACACTAGGAAGTCAACGCCTATGTCAAGTTTCTACTCTCATGTTACCATGGTGTATACTTATGGCTATACCGTCGTGTTACAATTGATCTAACATTGAACCACAAGATTTCATGATTGAGTATGAAAGGACCTGACCTGCAGGATTTCTACCCAGGAAAAGTTGCAGATCACACGTTGGCATAGAATATCAAGGATACATATGGTGATGTTGAGAAGGGAACAAGAGGCTATAAGGTAGCTTCCATTCAGAGTGGCGTAATGAGCCTATCATGTCAACTGATAGATGAAAAGTTAGTAAGGAAGAATCAACCTATGCAAGTCACCAGCTTTGTTGTTGACCTCGCAGGGAAGTGTGCAAAAGGCCTACAGATGAACTGGGTGAAGTACCTAGTTAACCAATTAGAACTAGACTTTCAAGAAGCACGGGATCAAGGTTATGAATTTCACTTTAGCTGGATCCTAATCCTCATCGCCTTTGTTGCCTGGGAGATGCTGGAAGGTGCGACCTTCCTGGATATAGAGTTGTGTGAACCGCTTGTTGCGAAGTTCACTACCCTTTGGTATTGAAGTGATATGAACAAACAGTGGAAGTAAAACGTTGTGTTTCATACATATTACCTCCAGCTAAAGAGAGCCATCGAAGCTGAGCCTCGCATGACTCCGAACACCCTACAGATATTTCGAACTCTGATGAAGTTCAATGCAGATCGGCACTTCATCTACATTACAGTGCGAGCACATGAACATAAAGAAAAGCTCTAGTCATATTACAAAATTATAGAAGAATACCTTGAGGAGATCAGTAAGGAATGGTCCACTGACCTCCTTATCCCACCAACCCTTTAGCGATATATGACCTTGATATCCCAGAGGACACTCATAAAGAACAGAATGCACTCAACACCAGTAGACTGAAGAGGTCCAAGATTTAAGCAGTGCCTCCGGAAAGACTGCATCAGTGTCACCTGACCAAGGGGGTGATGCCGAAGTAGAAGATGAACAAAATATAGGTGAAGTAACACCACCCAGAGATAAGGTTGATCCCTAGAAGAAGAGGAAGGTTTCCCCCCTGAAACCTTCTTCCCGGAAGAAATCGAAATCCACCATGACCAAGATGCAGATTGTCCTCACCTCTGACGATTTTGACTTCATCATAGTAGCCCTGAACAATGCTTTGCTGGAAATAGCAGAGAAACAAGAAGCCAAGTAGGAAGAAATGTATGATATAATTGAAATCAAACTCTGAGGAGTACAGCGGGCCCTTCATTCCAGTCGCACAGTCTCCACTGTGCCCCTACCATTAGGAGAACCAAAGTTGGGAGATGAGCCATCCCAACACCACCGACTAGTTGATACAATCGAAGCTCACCTTTGATGAGAACAAGAAGAAATAGAACAAGCCACCTAGGCCTTGAAGCAAGTGCAAGGCATACTTGTAGAACAACGCATGGCTGCAGAACAGGAATAGATTTCTCTCCAAGCGAAGTTTGATGAAGAAAAAGCACAACTGCAACAAGGAAAAGAAGAGTTGCTCGCAGAGCAACTCGAAGTGAAAGAAGCAGTCAACAGAGCACTTCGCTCTATGGCAGTCTTAGAAATAAAGGCAGAGGACTGAGTCACACAGCAAGTAGAGCAACTTGTAGAAGCTATCCAGCAGCTACAACAATGCATAATAGACTTAGAGCTACGTGCAGTGCCCGAGACTCTGCAAGATGTGAGGGACCAAAGAGAAGCAACTACCCGTAGCGCAGTTGAGAGTCTAAAATACTTTGACATGGAATGAAAGAAGTTGAGTAATCGCAGTACCCAGAGATATGAGAAACTCACCGAGAACCCAGAATTGCAGGCACTGGAGTCACAACTCCAGGAAGCAAAGCATCATGTAGAGACAATAGAGGTGCAGTTGAAGCCCCTGTCAGCTGTGGAAAGAATAAAGCGATCTCAAGAGAAACACACTGCCCAGCAGTAGATCCACACTATCCAAAGAAGAGTTATGGAAGTAAATTAGAGGCTCCAACCTGCACAAGATAAGGCTTACCAATTGTTCACAGAAGTTGAAGGTAGAGGAGCAGAACTGGAGCAGGTTGTCACCACAACTGAACAACACCTAGAGGGACCTGTCAATGACGCAGTCATCCAAGAGTTCATTGAACAGGAGGTCATGGCACAAAAACAATTCCAAGCAGCTTGAGCCAAGCTCAAGGATTTCGAAACAAAACTACCCAGACCAGAGTGACTCGGGATGAGTCACAAGTGAGTGTTGGGGGTCTGTTAGCCCTTGAACAAGTTTTGTGGATCCTTGGTCATGTTTGACCTATTTTTTGGACTTCAACAGGTTGTCGAAGGCGAAGCGCAAGATGAAGCAGAGATCACAGAATCTCGACCCCTTTTTAGGGATTTTTGGGTTTTGGGATTATGTAACGAGTATGGGAATGTCGGCTCATGGGTTTACCCATGCTTAGGCCCACTTTTGTAATGTATATATAGAAGACTAAGTGATGTAATAAGAGATGAGAGAAGACATGGTAGAAGTGATAAGTAGTGCTAAGTTATAGAGATCTGATCTGTGTGATCAAGGGATTGTAAGAGTGTCGAGTGCTAAGTACTCGATTTATGCATACTAAGTGAGACTTGCAGAGCTACGTGTAAGTAATTGTAAGAAGGCTTGGTGTTGTACCCTAGCTCAAAGAAGGAGTGCGCGTAGATTTCTTTTCTTCTGCGGAGTAGGATTTTGATGCTATGTGCTTGTAAGAATCTTAACAAAGATAATAAAGAAGAAGAGTAGGTGGACATAGCCCTAAGGTGGGGGTGAACCACATACATGTTGTGTTCCTATGCTTTGTGTGATGTGTTGATGTGTTTATGTCTTTACTTTCTAAGTGCTTTGATATAGATAGATAGATTTGTTTATGCTTTGTGCTAACGATGTATATGGATGTTATATATGACCTATGTGAAGGTGCTTAGTGCTTGAATCTACTAGATCTAGTCTATTTCTCTATGCTAAGTGCTTAGAGACATCATATCTGACTGAATGATGTGATCATTTGGTTTATCTGTGGAGTAGATAGTGGTTAAATATTCATGAAGTATCGGTGCTAAGTTCTCTGTTGAGTATTACAATCATAGATATGTGTCCCAGCTAACGTTGCAGACACCTGAGTCCTGCAACCACCCCTGCCTCTACCTCAGGTGAGACTTCATCTGCTTCGCAGGGGTTGTCGAAAGGGCCAGTAATTAGCATTTTGTTGGTGCGTTGTTGTAGCGTTGAACCCTTGGTCTGCCCCTGTGCCAACACAAGTTGTTATCGGATACCCCAAGGTCCAAAGGCCGTAAAAGAGTTAAAGATAAACATGATTAATTGACAGATTAAACATGATTAACTAACTCATTAAACATTATTATCTCATGTTAAGTTTTTGTTGAAATGTAGTTCGGGTAAATTCAAATTTCATCCATGCTTTTCCTGATCACGAACCATCAACCATTAATGGAATTAATAGTCTAACTATGGAAAATGATTTCAAATAAGATCCTCGATCATCGCCCAAATATTTTTGTTAATGGAAATAACCAGATTGTCAGTGAAGGTATACACAAATTGATGCACTTAAGCTGAATAAGATATTTCATTCTAAATTTCATTCATGTTTTTCATAGAACAAGCTTAGCGAGAAAATAAGTTATGTGCATTTTCTATGACAGGTAACACGGTGTTGAGTTTACGACTATCATGTCTCCGCAAGAAATGGTTAAAGGGACTGGTGAAATCTCGAGCAAAAACACAGATGTCCTCTCAGACACATTGCCGAGAGCTATGGAGGCCATAAAAACTTGGATGTAGGTCTGTGATATCCTACAATATGAGCTTAACAACTGTCCATAAGAGTCATATTATGAGGGGAGTTAAACTCAGGAGACAAAGCTCAAATATATAGCCCAATCAGAGTTGCATAAGATAGCCACGTAATCGAGCCTCATGTTGTACAACGACATGATAGTTTGGGCCCTAGAGAATGTTGACGTCGCAACCAGGACCATCTACAATTCACAAAAAGTTGTTGTTGGATCTTTCCAACCAGAAAATATACAGGTGATGTACCAATTTTCCCCAACATTCAAACACAGTTATAATATCGTTTTCTTAAAGGAGTTTGATAAAGAAGAGTGCCCATAAGGTGTAAAGAATTACCCTGACTTGATCAAATATTGGTGGGCACACCCTGAGAAATTCATAGTAGACACCCATGGCATATACGCCACTACATCATTAGAATCTCATATGATACATGTGGCCATGATGCTCTATAGACTTTTCGGGAGGGAAAACTCTGCCCACTTCCTATTATCATGGGTATCGATCATGGATGAAGTTGCAGAGGATTTTTCATTCAATTGGGCCAAGCTATTATCAGACAGTTTGGCCAAGGAAATCACTGAATATTAGACGTCAAAATACAAAGGACGACCTGCCTTGTTTTACATGTCGGCATACCCTATGGATGTCATTTGTTTTATGACACCTTTTCCTTTAATGGGCTGGAGCTGAACTCCGACCAACACCGAACCAATACACCTTTATCATTCGAAGCTATGGGAAGATAAAGCTAAATATTTCTTCTATGAAATATGCAATTATGTGGTGGTGTCGATGCATATCGCCATATATAGGTGCGCACCTCCCAGGATTTCTGACAAAATAGTAGCCAATCTAGGGAAGAAAGTGGATTAGTACATTGAAGAGAATTTTTCTTATATCAAGGTTTTTGGTTGTCCGGTCCCTCCACATGCCTTGCCAGAGTTTCTACCAGACTGATTAGTGTGCTGTGAAGTAGCACATCATACTGTGCTTGGGGGAATCAACAAGGAACTGAAGGCAGTGTAGAAAAAGGTATGGCCCACTTTTCCCTTGCAAATTGGTATGTTTTCGTTGTTATATTTCGGCCATTTGAAAGTAGAGGTCGTGACCCTCAAGGAAATCAAGCTTGTCAATATTGAATTTAAGAAACACGATCCTCAAAAGATCGTAGGAAATCATATGGCCTTTTAAAATTTGAAAAGGTACGAGAACGAAGATTCTCCCCGGGATGATATATTCCGAGGAGCAAGATCCTATCGGGAAGTTTTGAGTCGAGCCCAAACTATGGCTCCAGATAAATTGGTCGAATTCTATAATTTCCAAAGGCACAGAAGAAATGGCCTTCCTAAAGTATTGCAGGGAGAAACTCGAACACCTCCAGCTATACAGAAAATTGAGGTCCAAAGTTTAGAAACAAGGAGCTCCAGTGGACAAGATGCTCATGAAAATTTGGAGAAGACTGAGGTTTTGACTCAGAAGAGGAACACCACATTGACAAATCCATCAAGTGATCAAGCTAAACCTCAAAATGAGGCCTTGATAAAAAAGGGAGAAGAAAATCCATTGTCCACACCAAGAAAATTAGGTACGGACACAACCGGGAAACAACCATCCATCAAGATAGGCATCCCTATCCAATCTATCACACCTTTACAATTCACTAGAGGAACCCGAGTACCAAAGTAGTGTTCATATAAGATTTTACACCTATTTTGGTAGAAGATATGCCCCCTTCTGACTTGTTCTTCAACAAGAAGAGGAGGGTTGTAGTAAAAATAGAAACTCGTCAAAAGGAGGGTGAAACTATCAAAAGACACAGGGTTCTATTTGATGGATAGGCCTTGGAAGAGGAAGACTTCGCTATAGATGTGGCAGGCTCACTGGGATCTTTTGCAACAACAAACCAGTATTTAGTTGGGAACCTAAAAGAATGATTGAAGAAGAAGGATCTGTTGATAATCTAATTGCAAAATCAAGTAAATATTTTGGAAAAGAATGTCAGGAGAAAGATGAATAAGGGTTTTTAGTAGATTAGAGCCTATGATAGACAAGAAATTCAACAGCTCAAAGTCAATATCGATGAAATTCATAAGAATGCACATACAAGTAGAGAATTGGCCATTCAGTAGGGAGAGTTGGTAAAACAACAACAGGGAAAAATAAACCTAACTAAAAACATGGTTGTAGATATGGTAGTTTTCCAAGCTCAGGCACTGGAGGTGTGCGAAAAAATGGAATTAGCACAGAAAATATTTTTACTAAGGTGGAAGTTGTCCAGAACCATTTTCGGGTGGTAGACCAATCCCTAAATAACATTTTTTTAAAGGAGAGAGAAGACATCATTGCTCAAGCTACTTTCCACGTGGCAGTTGTGTTATCAGCAAGAGAGGAAGTATCCATGGTCTCTATATTGTCTCTTTTGAAGCAAACTAGAGGTGATATAATATTGAAGACCTGGGAGGCTAACATAGCTTAAAGTAAAATATTAGCTAAGGAAGTGAAGAAATCTTGTGAATAAGCATTTCATTCACTCGACAAAGAGTTATTGGGCCTCAAAAAGGATAATATCTCTATGGTCCTCGGGAAAGTTGACATAGAAAAAAGTCAACTTAATTTCAGGAAAAACATGGAAGAGGCTCGGGCTGAAATCTTGCAGTTGAAACAAACTGATATTACCCAGATTCATAAATGGATAGTCAGTCCTAGTCTGCAACTATAGTCTACATATTCAAAAGACATAAGAATAGAAGATAGGTTGTCTCACTTATATAAGAAGTTGTATACTTTTGAGGCAAATGACACAACTGAGCCTTCCAGATTGGTGGTGCAGTTCGTAGGAAAATGTGTGCAATGTGTCGAGCAAGGGAAAGCCAACACATCTCGGAACAAATGAGACAACATGGAATATCATGTAATCATATCATGATTAGAGACCATTTGTTTATGAGTTGTACAACAAGAAGGAGAAACGTCTCTGCCAATGTGGTGAAGAGACAGGCGATATGCAAGTGAAACATTTCAAATTTCACATATTGTTATATTTATTGTTTTAGAAATAAGGAGAATTCCAACCGCTTAAGGTTGATAACATTTTGTATAAATACATATTTCAAAGAATTAACACAGGCTGCTTCTTGCCGAATGTAATAGAGAAAATCTCCTTTTGTGAGAATTAATACAAGTGGAGACTGAGATTCCAACATTTTTGAAGTTTTAGTTATTTTTCTCTCCTGTATTTCATAATTTTGTCTTTCTTTATGTCATTCCTTGATGAGTGAGTGATTCAAACTTAGTACTACATCTACTTTAACCACATTTTATTAGTTATTTGATAAGCAAGCAATTTTTCCTCTGTATTCACTGTAAGTAAATACAAGACCTAAAAGCTACTTGGATCATTGTATCTTATATCCTTTCAAGGGTGCATTATTTATTTTCTTCTACTATGAGAAAGATAATATTCATCGTATATCGATGCCTCATTTTGTTTAACAGTTTTGTAAAATTTCTCCCATATCATTTGATTTTATAAATCGACTCATATGATAAAAGACGGTCTCTCTTTTGTTCTGTCATTAATTTCATTTGAGGATTAATTCTTATTTAACTAATGAAAGAAAAAGCACCTTCAAAACATCCCTTTATATTCCTAATGCCTTGACATTACTCTTTGAACATTAAGTGTAATCTCAGGAACAAAAATATCCATGGATTTCATCACCGAATTACCAAAATCGGCCAAGCCGAATGATGCCATCATGGTAGTGGTGGAAAAATTGAGAAATTTTTCTCACTTCATCCCTATAAAGTCAACTTGTAAGGCAATAGATACTTCCAACATCTTAATGAAGGATATATTCAGACTACATGGAATGCCTAGGGAGATTCTATCTAACAACTACAAAATTTAATTCAAGATTTTGGATGTCCTTAATGGTTGGTTGTGAGACTAAATTGTTATTTAGCACAACCTATCACCCTCAAACTGATGGAAAGACATAAATATTAAAACAGATATTAGAATACATGTTAAGGATGCATGTAATTCATCAGCCTAAGAACTGGGAAGACTACCTGCCATTGGTAGAATTTTCCTACAACAATGGTTACCAAGAGTCACTAAAGATGAGCCCTTTGGAAGACCTCTATGGTAGACAGTGCAAGATTCCAATCAGCTGGAGTAATCCAATGGATAGAATTACAATCGGACCTGACATGCTCAAATAACTGGAACAACAAGTGATTCAGATAAAGAAAAATCTGAAAATTGACCAGGATAGACAGAAGAGTTACGCCGACAGAAAGAGAACTCATAGAGAGTTCAAGACTGGAGACCATGTATATCTCAGAGTTAGGACCGGAAATATTTCCCTGATAATGGGAGCGTGTGCCATGTTGGCACCTCGGTATTGTGGACCCTTTGAAGTCTTATATAGAGTGGGACATGTAGCCTATAGTCTAGCACTCCCTCCCAAAATAAATACACAATTTGTTTTCCATGTTTCATTATTGAAGAAATATGTACATGATTCTAATCATATAATTGACTGGTATGTGATCTAGGTGGAGCCAAAGGGAGAATTCCTGCCAGAACCTCAATGCATACTAGACAGGAAGGAAACCCCACTCAGGAACTGAACCATTGCACAGGTCAAGGTGCAGTGGAAACACTTTGGCCCAGATGAGGCTACGTGGGAAATGGAGGATGCCATGAGACAGGCATATCCAATTTTGTTTACTTCTATATATACAGAGCATGTGGACAGATAGAACATCGAAGACAATGTTCCTTTAAGGGGGAGGGAATTGTAACACCATGTTTTCCCCATTTTGTAAATATAACTATATTGGCCAAGAGACTATGGAAAACTCAATATGTGTGAATGTTTGATTTGATGGACCTTTGTATAAAAGGTCAATGAATGTAAATTCTGTTATTTACTAGAAAATGGATAAGTGTTGCGTGACTACTGAAAAGGGGGTGTACTAAGAGAGACCACAAATGTTATGAAATATATGGTGAAGGGGACTGGGAATGGTTGCGTTAACCTTTACCAAACCAGTACCTTACTGGATTTAATTGCTCAGGACCAGAACAATCCTCTGACCCAGGAATGAATTGCAGTCAGGTTGGTAGGTGGGAATACCTCCTTAAGAGTTAATGAGTGTATGGGACAAAGTGTTACACATGAAATTTGCACACCTAGGTACCTTGCCCTAAGTTTTGTAAGTGTCATATAAGTGTCTCATACACCTTGAAACCATGGAATAACCTATGTCAAAATCCCTAGTCAATGTGGAGGAGGGATATATTACAAGAAGGAAAAAATACCAAGTGCACATGAATTATTATTAATATTCATGAAAAATAAATTAATTAGGTCTGAGAATCAAGTGCACATGAATTATTATTAGTATTCATGAAAAATAAATTAATTAAGTGTGAGAATCCACCTCACATTTGGTTTCCTAATTTTTAGGGAAGGTGGAGGATCTCATGGATAATTGAAATATTTCCTCCATAAAATCCTTGAGAGATATTTCCTCCCTAAAATCATTAAGAGACATTTTCTCCCTAAATATATTTTAGATCCCTTTTTAGTGGATCTGATGAGTGATCCTCTCCATGGTAGTTAAGCCTCCAAATCCTATATACTGAGGGCTTTCCATGGATATGAAGGAGGAATATTGGAGATATCAAACCTATGGTATTGGGAGAAAGCTTTAGGATATCAAACCTATTATTTTGGGAGCTTTGTGCAAGGGTTGTGTGAGGAGGAATTAGGGAAGATGTTGCAACTGCATCTACAATCTTGTTGATGGGCGTAAGTGACACACAATCAACTAGAAGGATATATCCAGACCGGGGTTGTCTAATTAACCCAAGTCATTTGGTATAATCTATCCTGACGAGTTTAATGGCTCTGTTAGCCAACTAGGATCCTAAAACAGAAAAAAGAAGCAAACTATTCTAAATCTATATCTATAATACTATGTATATGAATCTAATTGTTTACAAGTGTTTAAAACATAAATATGAATATGTAATTATGAACAGGGTATTTACAAATTGAAAGTTTTGGTGGATGTCTTGTGAAATCAATGTTTTTGTAATTGTTTATGAAGTAGATAAAGAAAGCACATATTTTTATATTTTTTGTTTTATAATTTAAAATCTAAGAACTCAAAAAGATACTAATAAAACATAATCTGAAACAAGAACAAAATAATAGTCACAACCAATTTAAACTGTCTTTTTTAACTAATAAATAAACTAATAACAAAAATTTAATGTGAATAAAACTAACGTGAGATTAGTCTCATATTGTGTCTATATCCCAGTGCAATCCAAAATTCGATATATCTTGCCTGTGAGAGAAATCTGTAACATGCTTGTGCTAACATCTTCAGAATAAACTCAAGGTGTTTTTGGGAGCAAGGATATAAGAACAGAGTAATAAACATATAGATCCAATGACCTAGTAATGATGAATGATTACAGTAAAAGAAACTTTAATGTGAATCATTAATTTGATACATCAACTAAACATCAAGCGTAAATCATGATATTAAAGTTGAAATAACGATCACAGATATAACATATGAAACAACAAGTTATAGACAAAATTTAAAGCACTAAATAAATTGAAACATTGTATGCTAATGAGATTAAAGTTGTATAACATATCCATATTCCATAATATAAGAGGCAAAACATAAATGGAACAGTGTCACACTGGTCTAAATCTGAAATGTGAACCACTTGTCCATATAGGATTGGGAATTACATGTCCATAAAGAGTTCAAATCAAAGATGGCTTTCACTAACCAAGTGAACAATATTTAAACTAAACTGGGATCCAAATGCTCATATCTCACAGGATAGAACTGAACCTCCCAAAATCAACTAATATTACAAAAATAGTAGACTGGAAACCTCTCACAATAGAGTTGGTTTATTCAAAATTAAATCAAAGTTTTCATAAAACATAAATAAGGAGGAACTACTAATCATTTAGGCGTATAATTGAAAATATTTCCTCCAAATAATCAGCAGTAGAATCTCCCATTTCCTGAGAAAAGAAAAACCAATTTGATAAATTAGAAAACAATTACTAATAACTAATCTTTATTAAAAGAGACTTGGCTATAGAATCTAAGATTTTGTAGCCAGTCTTAATTTTAGTAAATGAAATCAAACTTCAAATCTAATTATTCTGAGTTAGATAACAGAAATAAAATGAAAGGAAGATAAAATCGTTTAACCATTAAAAGTTAACTAACGAGGGGTTGGACAGTTTAGAGTTTATTATTGCCTTGACACTGGTCGCATTCTTAATGACTATGTTTCCATATCTCTTGATGCGTTTAGTCTCCCTCTCTGCATGCACCTTGAGATCAAGGTTTTCTTGCTTCAACAAATAATTCTGAGTAGTCAAAGTTTTAATTCGGGCCTGTAAGAGAGGAATGTTGGTATAGTAACGCTCAACCCAATCGAAATAGCCATCACATTGTATAGGGGAGATGGACGGTCGATGAAAGACACGATCAACCAAGCGTGCTTCAATCTTAACTGTTGTTTTCTTCAAATCTTTCCTAATACCAGAGAATCCTTCTTTACCTTTAAGGCATGGTGGTAACTTTGTCACGAAATCATAAGATTCAGTATGAATGATAACCTCCCTCCTGGAATTCTGAATTTCTAGATCTTCTTGAACTAGAAAATCCTCTATCTCAGGATATGAATCCTCATCAATCCTGATTGGATTGATCGAGATCAGATGAGTATCATTTCGGTTCCTTAGTTTCCTAGAGATTAGGAGACCCGTTTTCTTGTTCTTGAAACCCAAATCTGTGCACTGTTGTTTTATTCCTTTACAAAATTTCTTGGTATCAGAACTAACATTAATGTTCAAGATAGCATCACTCATGGAAATAAGAGGATCATTTCCCTTCAATTCATCAGTTGCTTGTTTTGGAGATCTTATAGGTGAAAACTTACACAGTGATCCTTTATCTAGAGGGGTTTTACCAGTAAACTCTAGTCCACTAATTGAATTAGCAAACTGGTTTTCAACCACTGGCTCATCTAAGTTAGGGTTTGTTGTAGGAAGAGGGTTTGTTGTAGGATCATCATGGGAGAAACCATTCCTCATCAAAAAGATATCCCAACTTTCACCTATGATCGACAAATGATACATCAACGAGATTCTAACCAATCCATGGTGGAACAAGCTCGAATTGACACCTTGTCGCTTGTAACGCTTGGACATCTTATAGAGACTCATCAATAAGTAAAATGGCATATCCATATCGAAAACTATGAAATTCATGTGCAAACGGATATGGTAGAGAAAGACTAGTCTGTATCAACCTTCGCAAGTAACAAATTGTTTTAGAATTAACAACAAACTATTCCTTCTAGGTTTTAATAGGGCGATAGGAATACATTTTACACAACAGTTGGTTTTTTTAGAGGTCATAAACAAATTCCATGTGACTTTTTCTATCCTGGTGTTTTTAAACCATCTCTTTCCCTTTGATGGGAGCCCTGTTGCTTTTCTAACGAAATCTTCGGTCAATTCTAATTGTATGTCTCCTATCTTAGCTCTGAACCCATCAAAGGTTTGTGTGAAGGCTTCTTCTACCTGAAATTATAACCCTCAAATTTCTTAAGGAATATATCCCAACCATGATTCTTTAGTTCCTTAATCGCATCATCATGGGAAAGTAAATCCTGGCATCCATTCGGCTCTATGAGAATGACGGGCTCCATGACCACTGTAACCAGAATGCAACAGAGATTACTCGGAATAGTCTTAGGTTCCAATCGTGCGAGCAACAGAAACAAGTCTGAATGGAGAGTGGAAACACGAAAATAGTAGAACTTGTGGGTTATCATAACCTGGATTGTGGGAACGAAAACTAGAGGGTTCATTATATTCCTTACCATCTCTTGTGATGAGTGCCAAAATTGCAGAGTACCAAACCCTATGTAGATAATGAATAGCTTCATTAATGCTTTGAGCCAACTAGGTAAGGAGAAAATGCTAGTACAACAGATCTGTACTCATTGGTATGAATGTTGATGTGACCATTAAACTCATGAAAGAATTCCAATTAACCAAAGTTTTTCATGTACCAAAACAATTCGACGATGAACTATCGAACTATATAGTGACCATATTAAAACCAAAAAATCGAAAAATGGATCAGTCAACCATTTAATAAGATTTAAATTTCAATTACATATGGATGGCTTGCTAAAAAAAACATTTCTAAGGCATAAAATTATTAAAACAAACCAAGTTTTATGTTTAATTCATTCTTATAGTCATGAATAAAAAACAAAACAATCGAAAATGTAAACAGTAAAAATTAATAAGGCAGGCTTTAACCCAACAATCATTTCAAAACTCAGAAAATGTTTACAAATTTGAGGTGATGGAAGGTACAAAAAAATGTGATGTCTTTCGATCATGTTAAAAATCAAAAATCATATGTGGCTGCAAACAATGGCGACGTACCAGGCAAAGCAGTTATGTCTGCATCACCAAAAAAATCATGTTAGGATGAATTAGAAAGAATGAAAAATTAAGAAATAGTTGACAGCAATTCAAGCATTCTGATCACAACTCATAAAATAACATAGTCTAGCATCAGATGTGTTTCTATCAAAAATGCATTCTGGTATCAGGTTTTGATTACGAGCGAAACAACGTTTAGGCAACCGACTCTGATATTGTTGACAGGGACACTGCTGCCAGAAGGCATCCACAGCCTCGGCAGGGATGTCATTTAACCCACTTTAACACCTCTATCCTATCCAAAATTCATTCATTCAAGATAAAGAACATCTTTACTTTTGATCAATTCCAAAAGACATACCTGAAAATTTTCTTAAACCTGACATTGCTTCGCTGCCAGCAGGCTTGTTTAGTACCACATTGAAGTTGCCTTGGCATCATGCATGCATTTACCCGGTGCCAGTAGACCTGTTCACTGTCTCGGTGGGTTTACAGACACTTCCCACACCTTACAGTGCTTTCAACTCTCTAGAATTTGTTTACAATTTCGCAGAAACTTTATGATATTCAAGAGAGTGGGGTGATGCTGAAAATATCAGATTTCGAAAACGAAACTTGATCTTTTACAACTTATTTTCTCATTTGAAAACCTTCATCATGATCTGAACACTTAGATTTATGTTAAGAAACCATCTCGAGGACAGGAAGGTATAATTGAGTTGTTTTCCTAAAAAAACTGGGACAGCGTTAAGATTTTTATTAATGATAATCGTGTCTTCTCGTAATTTTAAATAGAAACCAGGAACACTATTTTGAATAGAAATTTTCTTCTGTTGATCTAAGTTTTATCATTTACAGCACTGTTTCTTTGAAAGCATCATCAACTTTTGCTCTGGGATAAAAAAATTCGATTTCCCTTCCACAAACGAAATGGTGACTCAGACATAATTATTCAGAAAACAAGTCAAAAAGAACCAAAATTAAAAAAATAGAAAAGAAAATTAAACAAACAAAAAGAAATATGTACAAAGGGGTGGATCTAGAATCATCAAGTGAAATACCTTTTGAGAGCCTGGCCATTCATTGGGAAAGTTGTCCCTCTAAATTGTGTAGACGGAAAGAGTTGGGACCTAATTTTTCATAAATTACAAATGGTCCCAACCACAGACTCTAGAACTTGGTGTGTTCCCCCTTTCCTTTGTGAGATTTGTCCCACTTGAGAACCAAGTCTCTGACATCGAAATTCCTATCTGAAGAGGAATTTGAATCAAACCAGCTTTTTACAATCTGTTGATGCTGATCCAATTTCTGCTTTGCTTGTGCTCTTACTTCCTCCAATTTTAACAAGGCATTAATTTGACTTTCTAGGGGAGGGCACTCCTCTTCTTGAACTTTCTGTGATAATTGCAGAGAAGAAAGTAAAACATGCAGAGGGAGAATTACTTCTCTTCTGTAGACGACGAAAGAAGGGAAATTACCAACAGAGGCTTTTGAGGTCACCCTATCAACCCAAAGTGCATTATACAGTGCATTATGCCAGTTCTTGTGATTTTTTGAAACTGTCCTTTTAATGATCTTGATTAAATTTTTGTTTGTTGATTCTGCTAAGCCATTTCCTTGCGGCTAGTAGCTGGTAGAATACTTCAGTTTAATCCCTTTTTCCAAATCAAAGACATTCATATCAAGGGATGAAAAGTAAGAGGCATTATCAAAGACCAGACATTTGGGAATGTCGAATCGAGTGATGATATGAGAGTTGAGGAAAGATACTACATGATTCGTGTTCACCAGTTTCAAAGGTGCAACTTTGGACCATTTGGTAAAATAATCCATTGTTTTGATGATATACTTGTGTTATTGTGAAGAAGAAGGATTAATTGGTCCTATGATGTCAAGACCCCATTGCTGAAAAGGGGAATCTACAATAACAGGTTGCAAAGGGAATGCTGCCCTTTTCACCCGTCCTGCATCCTTTTGGCAAATTATACACTTACGACATAGTGCATGGGCATCTTTAAACAAAGTGGGCCAATAGTACCTAGCTCTGAGCACTTTGTGAGAAGTGGTATATCCACCGAAGTGACCACCAGATTCACCTGCATGAAGTTTAGATAGTACTTTCTCCGACTTTTCCTTTTCCAAACAATGCATAAGAACACCATCAAAATTCTGTCAAAATAATACATCATTTATTAACTGGAAAGAGGTAGATTTTAGCCTGAGTGCTCTTCTGTTTTTAGGATCAAGATAGCAAGGAGAAGATCCATGTGTCAAATACAATTTAATGTTCTCATACCAAGAATTGGCAGTAACTTGTACACAACTGATTTGTTTTTCGTTACACTAATTTACAGTTAAGGTGTTGATTTGATTTTCCTGTTCTTCAACTGAATCAGCTACTAATGTACACAGGCCTTGACCTCTAACAATCTGTGCAGGGGTTATTTTGAGTTCATATTATTGTAATGATGTCATCCAATTTTCCCTTTTCTCACCCAGTTCTTTTTGTACTAACAGGTTTCTTACAGCTGGGTAAGGAACAATAACCTTGGTTCTAGATTTCAGCAGGTATGACTTGAAGTGTTTCACTGCTTTAAAAATAGCATATGCCTATTGATCTACTACTGGGTAGTTAAGATCTGCTCCTTTGAAATCTGAGCTCATGAAGGCAATGGGTATCTCATTGCTTTCATCATTTTTCTGGGTTAACACAGCAACATAAGATCGTTCATAAGAAAAGGTGTAAAGAGTGAAATCCTGAGAAAAATCGGGACTCATCAAGGAAGGAGCTTCTATTATTTCTTTTATAATGGAGTCAAAAGCTTGATTTTCTTATGGTCCCCAATGGTATAGAACATCCTTTTTAATTAAATTCTGTAGTGGTATCACCATTTCCGAGAAACTTGGGACAAATCTTCTGACGAAATTAATCTTGCCCCAAAAAGGACTGCATGGATTTTTTGGAAGAGGGAGGGGGTAGTTTGGAAATAGCTTGGGTTCTTTCAGGGTCAATAATTATTCCATCCTTAGATACTATAAACCCAAGTAGTTTACCTTATTCTACTGCAAAGACCAATTTTTTAGGGTTGAGTGATATGTTGAACTTGCAACATCGTTCTAGGACAGCCCTGAGGTAAGACAAGTGATCTTTCTAGTTTTTAGAGAATACGATGACATCATCAAGGTAGACCATGACCAACTGGTTAATGAAGCCATGGAAAGAAATGTTCATTTCTCTCTGGAAAGTGGCACCAGTGTTTATCAGTCCAAAAGACATTTTCCTGTAGGCATAAGTGCCCCATGGAGTATGAAAAGTGGTTTTAATTTGGTCTGAGGGAGACATAAGGACTTGGTTGTATACTGAAAAGACATCTAGTAAAGATAGTTGTTCGGAACCAAACACTTGTTGTAGAATTTGTTCCATTGGAGGAACAAGGTAGTTATCTTTATCAGATGCTCGGTTAAGGTTCCGAAAATCAACACAGAGTCAAATTTCACCACTTTTCCTCCTTACAGGGACTAGATTAGACACCCATTGTGTGTGCCTTACCAAGAAAATTATCTTTGTAGTTAGTAATTTATTCAGCTCTTTTTTAACAGTGGGTTCCAATTTAGGGTGCATCTTCCTCAATTTATGTTGAAAAGGTTGAGTCTGGGGTTTCATGGGGATGACATGTTGTATGATATTAGGGTCGAATGTTTTCAAGTCATCATACATCCAGGAAAAAATGTATTTAAATTATTTAAACAATTTTATGAAAGCAATCATTCTTGCTTGGAGCATCCCATTCATAGATTAATATTTTGAGGATTTTCCTTTGTTCCTAAAGAATTATTCGTTTTACAATTAACTGTCCCTCTAAATTTATCATGCGGGTCATAAAATTTCTCTAGTCTTACAATAGCTCTGGGGACAAAATTTACCAGATCAGATGTCAATTCAGGAGATCTAGGATCTGATATTACCGTGAATTTTTGGAGGTTTTCATTGTGAGTGCCTTCATCAATGACTGCACCTTGAAAAGTATCTTCCATATGCAGGAAGTTGATAATATGTTGATCATCATCGAATACTCTCCAATTTGTGATGTTATCCGGGATCAACGGCATGAACAACAATTCAATTGAAAATGCATTAGGGGAAAGACCTTCAGCAGGTAATAGTTTAGAAGCAACATTGGCCAATAAATCAACTTCTCAATTACTTAATCTAGGGATATAATTTATGTTAAATGATGAAAATTTTTGCATCAAACTCAATACCTCGGTTTGGTATCTTTTCATATGTGGTGATAAGAAATGCATGGAATTTATTACCTGCCTAACCACGATTTCTGAATCACCAAATGCCATTAAATTCCACTCCTTCATATCCGAATCTTTCCTAAGTCCTTGTATAAGTGATGTGTATTCGACGGTGTTATTAGTGCATTCAAACTCTAGCCGACAAGCGATAAAAGTCAGGCTATTACTTGCAGGATCGATGAGTACACAACCTGCACCTACTCCTTCTTTGAAATTGGATCCATTAAAGTACAAAGACTAGATTTGGGCTTTGTCAGAAGTACATGGCATACTTGGCAAAGTTGATGTCTGAGTATAAGTGATAAATTTTGATTGTTGCCTAGGATCAGTGATAGAAGAAATTTTGGTCATGAAATTACCAAAGAAGGTATTCATTCCCTGCATTTCAAATGAGTTAGCAAATGTAGTGAAAGATTCATTTGCATCATTTAGATCTGTCACGGTGTGCTTAAGATAGCATTCTTTGTTTATCTTGATTTTGGTCGACTGTCCATTTTCAGGTAGCCACAAATGAGACCAATCGGTGGAAAAGTAACCATGCAGTTGTTCTGACCAGTCCCTGCTTAAAAAAAACCCATAAACTTTAGGTATATCAACAACGATAATGTCAATTATTTGATGAACCTTGGGATTGGATGATAATATAACCAGACCATTCTTAAGTTCACCAATTACTTTAACATTTGTTCGATCTAGCTGAATGATTTTGAGATCAAAAGGTTTAACTTCTACATTAATTTTTTGACAAATAGATAGAGGCATCACATTTGACAATGTACTGGAATCGACCATGCAATTATGTACATTCCTATTTAAAATTTCAAAGGTTAACAAAAAAGGCGGGACATTTTTCCGGTTGTTAACAACAAAATTCTGTTGATGTTTAGTTGTTGTCCCTAAAACAAATTTATCTACATTTGCTACAATTTTTCCAGCAAAATCCCTTTTATCTGGAGGTTCAAATATCGTTTTAGTTGGGATTTGTTTGGCTATATTTGAACCAATTCTGCTGATTTTTTGCTGCCGAGTTCGTTGTTTTTACTGATTTCAGCGATACTTTGAAGCATTTTCTACAAAATAAGGGGAAATTTCAGCAGTTCAAAAACAGAAATATTAGCCCTCAATTTTTTCAGATCTTTAATTAAATTGTATTCTAAAAAAGGGGTTGCTAGACTTTGTTTAATTTTAGTTTTCTTTGATTGTTTTGGAAACACATTATTACCTACTTCAGAAGAAGGTTTGTTCTGTGTTTTACTTGTTGTGTTGTAGGGGTGAACAGTTTCAAAATTGGCTTGGAAAATATTGTCCAAGAAGTGACCGAAGATATTGGGAGATGATTCTTCCTCTTCTGGTACTTCTTCCTCAACTACATATTCAGAATTTCCAGGAGGGGTAGAAGCAAGATTATCATGTTTTCTAAGATGGTTTGCAAAGCATACTGCAAACTTTCGAAATTTAGACCTTTTGTGGTTGGGTTTGTCCGACTTGGAGGGAAAGGTTTTCTGAAAGAAGGTTTAAAACTTCCTTTGCTTGTGGATGCCTCCTCGACTGATATCTTCAAGTCAACGACCTGGTTGGATATTTTTTGGAAAGCTTTTTGCAAGCTTTCTAAGTCTAAATTTTCTGATTGATTTTTTGTTTGAGGAGGCCTAGCGAGGATTTCTATTTTCTTTTTAGAGGACAAAGTTGTTTCATCTTCACTATTAATATTGTCCTTTAAGATTAATATGTCCTTTTCAATTTGGCTTGCCTCCTCGAAGGCTTCTAACAATGTATTATTTTTAAACCTTTTGTCCCATATGGCTATATTATTGTCCAAGGCTTTAGCATAATATGCAATGATTAAACTTTCAGCGGGCATTGAATCTGCAGGAATTTTATTCTTTAAAGTAAGAAATATTTGGTTAAAGTCTTTCACTTTTTCCTTAGGATTAATTTTTAGGTTGGAGAGTTCCATAACCAAGACTTTAGGATATTTATCATCACCAAATGTTTCCAAGAAACAAGTTTCAAACTTGTCCCAAGAGACGATGGTTTGGGAATGTTGAGAGAAATACCATGTGGAGGCATTTCCCTCAAACGTATAAGGAAATAATATAAATACTATGTCTTTGTGTTCTAAACTCCGGATTCTAATGGCCAATATAAATTTTTTGATTTGGTCTCCAATGAATTGTTTGGAATCCAGATCAAATTTGGGTAACCATTTTTCCGACTATTTTGGTAATGGGTGTTGAGGTATGGGGACCGCCACAGCATCCTGATCAAGCCAAGGTCTGGTAGGATTTTTTTGGTTTTCCATGGGAGTTGGTGGTGTTGAAGGCTGATATGGTCCTGACGAAAAACTGCCTTCGTCTGAAGATTCTTCTCTTGAAGAGGATGGAGATGAATCAGGTGGGGAAGGTGGAATACCAGATCCTTCAGCTCCAAGGATAGGTGTTTCAATAAGATTAGTAGTATTATCACCTAAAGGGTTTTGGAGTAGACCAGTGCCTTGAAGTTTTTCTCGGATATCCAATAAATCTATGGGTTGATGAAGTGGCCTACCAAGTTTTCTAATACAGGCTAAGGCACTATGGGTCTTATGAGTGACTGACAAACAATTTCTTGGGCGTCCGCCCCTTGAGGAACTAGCGTCACTGGTTCAACGGGAATCTAAGGGTTATCGTTTGAGGTAGTTGTTGTTTCAATTGTAACATTGTTTTCTGAGGGACTACATGTTATGACAGAGAGCAAGTGTGTGGGGGAGGAGTCTTGCGAGCTCCATGTACCATCAATTGAATTCAGGCCCTCCTTTTAGCAGCATTTGTTGATGAGAGTAAGTGACACACCATCAACTGGAAGGATAGATTTGGACCAGGGTTGTCTAATTAACCCAAGCCGTTTGGTGTAATCTATCCTGGCAGGTTTAATGGATCTGTTAGCCAGCTAGGCTCGTAAAACATAAAAAATAAGTAAACTATTCTAAAGATATAACTATAATACTATGTATATGAATGTAATTATTTAGAAGTGTTTAAAACATAAATATGAATATGTGATTATGAACAAGCTATTTACAAATTGCAAGTTTTGGTGGATGTCTTGCGAAATCATTGTTTTTGTAATTGTTTACGAAGAAGACAAAGAAAGCACATATTTTTATATTTTATGTTTCATAATTTAAAATCTAAGAACTTAAAAAGATACTAATAAAACATAATCTAAAACAAGAACAGAATAATAGTCACATCCAATTTAAACTGTCTTATTTCACTAATAAATAAACTAATAACATAAATTTAATACAAATAAAATTAACCTGAGATTAGTCTCATACTGTGTCTATATCCCTGTGCAATCCAAACTTCAATCTATCTTTCCTGTGAGAGAAATTTGTAATAGGCTTGTGCTAATATCTCCAGAATAAACTCAAGGTGTTTTTGGGAGAAAGGATATAAGAACAAAGTAATAAACATATAGATCCAGTGACCTAGTAATGATGAATGATTACAGTAAAAGAAGCTTTAATGTGAAGCATTCATTTGATACATCAACTAAACATCAAGCATAAATCATGATATTAAAGTTGAAATAATGATCACAGATATAACATGTGAAACAACAAGTTATAGACAAAATTTTAAGCACTCAATAAAATAAAATAGTGTATGCTAATGAGACTAAAGTTGTATAACATATCAATATTCCATAATATAAGAGGTAAAACATAAATGGAACAGTTTCACGTTGGTCTAAAGCTGAAATGTGAACCACTTGTCCATATAGTATCTTGAATTATGTGTCCATAAAGTGTTCCAATCAAAGATGTCTTTCACTAACCAAGTGAAAAGTATTTAAAGCAAATTGGGATTCAAATGCTCATATCTCATAGGATAGAGTTGAATCTCCCAAAATCAAGTAATATTACAAAAATAGTAGATTGGAAACCTCTCATAACAGAGTTGGTTTATTCAAAATTAAATCAAAGTTTTTATAAAACATAAAGAAGGAGGAACTACTAATCATTTAGGCGTATAATTGAAAATATTTACTCCAAATAATCAGTAGCAGAATCTCCCATTTCCTGAGAAAAGAAAAACCAGTTTGATAAATTAGAAAATAATTACTAATAACTAATATTTATTAAAAGAGACTTGGCTGTAGAATCGAAGATTCTGTAGCCAGTCTTAATTTTAGTAAAAGAAATCAAACTTCAAATCTACTTATTCTGATTTAGATAACAGAAATAAAATGAAAGGAAGATAAAATAGTTTTACCATCAAAAGTTAACTAAAGAGGGGTCAGACAGTTAAGAGTTTATTATTTCCTTGACACTGGTCG
This sequence comes from Picea engelmannii, assembly GCA_009831015.1. Classification (NCBI taxonomy): domain Eukaryota; kingdom Viridiplantae; phylum Streptophyta; class Pinopsida; order Pinales; family Pinaceae; genus Picea; species Picea engelmannii. The sequence continues at coordinate 56,260 of ML784257.1, forward strand.
CATTCTTAATGACTATGTTTCCAGATCTCTTGATTTGTTTAGTATCCCTCTCTGCATGCGCCTTGAGATCAATGTTTTCTTGCTTCAACAAATCATTCTGAGCAGTCAAAGCTTTAATTCAGGCCTGTAAGAGAGGAATGTCGGTATAGTAACACTCAACCCAATCGAAACAACCATCACAGTGTACAGGGGAGATGGTCGATAGATGAAAGACACAATCAACCAAGGGTGCTTCAGTCTTAACTGTTGTTTGCTTCAAATCTTGCCTAATACCGGAGAATCCTTCTTTACCTTTAAGGCATGGTGGTAAATTTGTCACGAAATCATAAGGTTCGGTACGAATGATAAACTCCCTCCTGGAATTATGAATTTTTGGATCTTCCAGAACTAGAAAATCCTCTATCTCACGATATGAATTCTCATCGATCTCGATTGAGCTCAGATGAGTATCGTTTCATTTCCTTAGTTTCCTAGATATTAGGCAACCCTCTTTCTTGTTCTTGAAGCCAAAATCTGTGCACTGTTGTTTTGTTCCTTTACAAAGTTTCTTGGCATCATACCTAACATTAACATTCAAGATAGCATCACTCACAAGAACAAGAGGATCATTTCCCTTCAATTCATCAGTCAATTGTTATGGAGATCTTGCAGTGAAAACTTACATGATGATCCTTTGTCTAAAGGGGTTATATCAGTAAACTATGGTCCATTAATTGAATTAGAAAACTAGTTTTCAACCACTGGCTCATCTAAGTTAGGGTTTGTTGTAGGAAGAGGGTTTGTTGTAGGATCCGCCTGGGCAAAACCATTCCTCATCAAAAAGATCTCCCAACTGTCACCTATGGTTGGCAAATGATACATCAACAAGATTTTAACCAATCCATGGTGGAACAAGCTCAAATTGACACCATGTTGCTTGTAACGCTTGGACATCTTATAGAGACTCATCAATAAGTAAAATGGCATATCTAAATTGAAACCTATGAAATTCATGAGCAAACAGATATGGTAGAGAAAGACCAGTCCATATTAACCTTCGCAAGTAACAAATTATTTCAGAATTAACAACAAACTATGCCATCTGGGTTTTAACACGGCGATAGGAATACCGTTTACACAACAGTTGGTTTTTCTAGAGGTCATAAAAAAATTCCACAAGACTTATTCTATCCTAGTGTTTTTAAACCATCTCTCACCCTTTGATGGGAGCTTTGTTGATTTGCTAACGAAATATTCTGCCAATTCTAATTGTATGTCTCCTATCTTAGCTTTGAACCCATCAAAGGTTTGTGCGAAGGCTTCTACTACCTGAAGATTATAACCCTCAAATTTATTAAGGAATATATCCCAACCATGATTCTTTAAGTCCTTAATTGCATCATCATGGGAAAGTAAATCCTGGCATCCGTTTGTCTCTATGTGAACGACGAGCGCCATGACCACTATAACCAAAATGAAACATAGATTACTCGAAATAGTTTTAGGTTCCAATCATGCGAGAAAGAGAAACAAGTCTAAATGGAGAGTGGAAACACAAAAATAGCAGAACCTGTGGGTTATCATAACTCAGATAGTGGTAACGAAAACTAGAGGGTTCATTGTATTCCTTACCATCTCTTGTGATGAGGGTCAAAACTATAGAGTACCAAACCCTATGCAGATAATGAATAGCTTAATTAATGATTTGAGCCATCCAGGTAAGGTGAAAATGCTAGTACAACAGATCTGTACTCATTGGTATGATTATTGATGCAACCATTAAACTCATGAAAGAATACCAATTAACCAAAGTCTTTCATGTACCAAAACAATTTGACGATGAACTATCGAACTATATAGCGACCATATTAAAACAAAAAAATCGAAAATGGATCAGTCAACCATTTAATAAGATTTGAATTTCAATTACACATGGATGGCTTGGTAAAAAAATAAATTCTAAGGCATAAAATTATTAAAACAAACCAAGTTTTATGTTTAATTAATGCTTACAGTCATGAATTAAAAACAAAACAATCAAAAATGTAAACAGTAAAAATTAATAAGGTAGGCTTTAACCGAACAAACATTTCGAAACTTAGAAAATGTTTACATATTCAAGGTGATGGAAGCTATAGAAAAATGTGATGTCTTTCGATCGTGTTAAAAATCAAAAATCATATGTGGCTACCAACAAGTCTGTAATCATTTCTTTAAGATTTCTCATTAATATATTATTTGGACTATTTCCTTATAACCTGTGTCTCTTTACATATGTTTGTCTTATAGATGGATTTGATTGGACTAATCTTATAGAGTAGAGTAGGAGTTCTTTGTCTTTTATTGTCCATTGCATTGCAGGTATCAAGTGGTGCTGAAGAGTTTGGAGATCAAGCTCAAGTTGGAGAAGCAAGGACAAACATCGGAATAAGGCGTGTCACACTTTCTTCCTTCTCCTTCTCTTTCTGATTAGTTAGTTAGATTCAAATGAATGTTAGTGTCCAATGTTAGCATGTTTTATGTCTTGTTATAGGGGTCTAGAATCCAAGAGGATATTGACCTGTCTGCAAGGGAATTTTCCTACAATAGAAATTGGCTATTGCACTGGGGATCGACACCGATTTGTCTTTCCTTGGATTTTCCCTTCCCTTTTCCCACATTTTAGATCAGTTTTACTATTTTTTTATGATCCATTACCTTTCTCGCATCTTCACTAGAAATTTCACCAAGTTTTGTGAATTATGGGTGAGTTTTGTCTGCATTTTTTGGGTTTGTTTTGAGTTTCTGGGAATATCAGTGCTCCCATGTAGGCCATATCAGAGCACTGATCTATAATCATAATTCCCCTACATTTCTTTACAGATCATTGTAGTGCTCTGTTCCCTTGAGTTAGGGAACGCTAATCTCCTTTTTTGAGGTTTTTTGTATTTTTCTCATCAGAGTTTTGCAACTTGTTTTGTAGAGGTTCTTTCCAGGGTTTGCACTTTAGTTTATGAAGTTGTTTGGGTTGATATTTGATACTTATTACTTCTTATTGTCTTGATTTGGGCTTGAAAAGTTTTCAAAAATGTGAAATTTCTCTTTCTAGCTGCTTGTTTTGTCGGGACAATTTGAGTGATTCCTCTTTCTCCCTGTCTTTTCTTGGATTCTTCTCTAAAATTTCTTGTGTTCATTGAATGATTATTCATTGTCAAATCCTTGATTGAGTTCTTTTTATAACAATTTATATCTTACTTTTTTTATGTCGATTCTCATTGCTTTGAGTGCATGCTTTGTTTGTAGTCTTTTTGCTTTGTGTCTTTTGCATCTGCATTTGACTCTTCTTTTAATTGAAATTCGTGGAGAATTAAAGGATTTGCATTTAATTTCTTTATACATTACAATAAAACAAAGAATATAGTTTCGTTCTTGCTTTTGGGTAGTGAAACTAGTTTGCATTTGAAGTAGTGAAATTGCATGTTTTTTGGCATTTTTTGGTCTTGAATTCTTAAAAACATTTCCCCCTCATGGTTGGGGGGGGGAAGAATCATGTATTGGTGTACAGTCTCTTTGAATCATTTATTGAATATCTTCATATTGATGAGTTTAATAAAATTTTGGGACATTGTGCATTTGGGAATGAAAAATGTTTTCTCCTTCTCGTAATATAGATTTCATCGAAATGAAATATTTGCATTCTTTCGATTCAGTCAAAATATCATTTAGTCCACGCCATTTTCCTCTTGAGTAAACAACTTATTTAAAAATAAAGCGCTAAACTAAAATTTATCAAACATTTTTACATTTTCTGGTAGCAAACCTACATTAACTTAGGCTGTAGGGATTTGGAATAGGTTGAAAGGATAACTTTCCAAAGTTGTCAAACAAACTTAGCATCCTGCGATAGGGAGAGTGAAATACAATTTTCGTATAAGCATAGCTGGGATCCCCCTTTCACATAGGGGTTACGCATGAGGTCACGTTCGAGAGAGAAACGAAGATTATCCCTTCGAGGCTTAACCGTTCGTAGTAGTTAGATCGTATATTATGGGTTCTTCTTAAGGTCCAACTTTCTTCATTTGGTCTTGGTGCTTCATGAATTCTGAATCCGTTTGGGGTCCTCTGGAGTTCTACCGATCCACTTTTCCTCAGTTCTCTCGAAGGATTTCAGACTTGTTATTCTACCCATACGTTCGGACTGGACTGTCGACTGTACCTACCCAGAAACTAACTGCAAGTTGGTGTCTTTAGTAGACATAATATTTAGGGTCTTTACATAAGGTGATGGTGAAGGGAAGTCTTTGTTGTACTTGGAACAAACGTTGGTCAAACTCACTCAGGCTCCTTGAAGGGTAAATCCATGTTTATTATGTGGAAGCTTGCACCAAGGCGTAAGTCCATTAAGTAGGTCGCCAATGTAACTGATCCACCCGCTCTATCCCAACCCCTTCCTATATTGATCTCATGATGTTGGATTTCATCACCAAATAGTGGTTTCATTGTGGGAAGGTTTGTTTGATTGTTTACTTCTCAGATTTGTAGCGTGTGTTGTTTTTTTTCCTTAGTGGGCATTAGGTCGAGTCAGTGTTAATGGAATCAACTCCTGGGAGTACCAACGGAGGAACCCCTTTTCCCAGGGAACCTTTCACCTTTCCTTCTTTTGGAAATGTTGGTCATCCATGCATTGCCACACTAAGTCTTCCAGGACTCACGATCATATTACCAGTTTGGTTGTTACCCACTCCAGTGATCTTGAATACTCCTAGTGCTTCGGCTACACCTAATGCTTTCGATGTAAGTACACCACCCACACATCAACCTCATGTCAAATTTTTTCCTTCTTCACTCGTTAAGTCTCCTTCCCTTTCTCCTTTTTCACCTAATGAAAGATCTATAGCAAGTAGCCAGGTTGATAAGAAGAAGAATAAATGGAAAGAGAAGAATAAGAAGAACCCAAAAAGGACCAAGCCTCCAACCACATCAGATGTTGGGTCCAAGCAACCATCTACCATTAATTGTACTAGGAGTGTTGATGAGGTCGACAAGATTAAAATGAAGAATCTGAAACCCGAATTCCCTTGCAGTCTTTGTAAGGGTGACCAATTTCTGAGGGATTGCCCTAGTCTTCCCAAGGTCTTAGAGATGTGGTCCTCCACGTCATCAGCCCCTGAAAGGTTGGTAAGAAGAAGAGAGCTGTCAAATTTCGTTTCATGTTATGCGAAGGTGATCATTACTCTCACCTTTGTCCTCATATGGACGAGGATTATTATCTTTTGGAAGAGCTTCAACTTCCAACTGGTTATCGTAATATTTCTCCCAACCCATCATCAGTTGATGGAATAGTTAATCTAGTTCCATCCTCGATTAGTCCGATTGATCAGGTGGTCGATCTCATTTCATCCTCAGTTGAACCACTAACCAAAGTAGTTGATCCAGTTCCATCATCGGTTAGCCCCACTCTTCATTTAAAGAGTGAACCCAAAGTAGTTGATCCAGTTCCACCATCAGTCAACCCCACTCTTCATCTAAAGAGTGAACCCAAAGTGGTTGATCTAGTTCCGTCATTGTTCGATCCCACTGCTCCTCTGAAGAGTGCCAAAGTGCTCGATCTGGTTCCGTCGTCGGTCAATCCCACTCCTCCCTTGAGTATTACCAAAGTGGTTGATCTGGTTACACCATCGGTTGATCCCACTCCTCCCTTGAGGAGTACCAAAGTGGTTTCTTTGGTTACATCATCGATCAATCCCACTCCTCCTCTGAAGAGTGTCAAAGCGGTCGATCCAGTTCCACCATCGGTCATTACCACTTCTCCTTTGAAAAGTGCAACCAAAGTGGTCGATCCTATTCCACCACCCATCGATCCCACTTGATGCAGGAGCATCGCTCACCTTTCAAGCGAGCCAGCGCGAGGAGCAAGGAGGAAACAGCTGGACAACGCCATCATTTAAATTTTGGAACCTTGTAATATGGCTACGCCAAACATTAATACATTGATGTGATGAAGCGCACTTGTACATTGTAACGGACCTTGAGAAGATAAGCTCTCGTCCTTAGGTAGTTGAGGCATTTACTAGATTTAATGCAAGTAGATAAGTCAATTAAGTCTAGATTAGACAGATATAGCTTTCGAGAGGGAAAACGAAATATAGACACCCTCCGTTGTATTGTTGTAGATTATTATCATTCTCATTCAGACAGGAGCAAAGAAGAGAGAAGAGCAGAGAGTTTGTGAAGAAACCCCATGTACAGACATTGAATTAATAGAAGAGCTTTGATTCAATTCCCATGGATGTGTTTGATACCTTTGTGTTGTTGATGTTATGCTTTTGCTTACTTGCTTCCTTTTATGCTTACCTATTATATGCTGCATATGTGATAGAATATCAGGTTCGAAACCTGAGAGAATGAGTGAATGAGTTTCAATTGTTTCTCTGCTTAAGCCAGGAGATTCCTGCATCGAGTGCAGTCAAATACCTCCGCATAGGGTGCGTTGAGGAGGCTAAGTAGTTGAACTTTTGTTCTCTTTTGTCTTGAGCCGGTTTGGGTTGTTCGAACCTTGCAGGTGAGTGCAGGTTGAACGCAGAGTCTCAGTAGCAAGTCTGGGAGCTGAGAAACCGGGGTTGCTGTGACGGAGAAGGCACAAGACCTGGGAGACTTCAACACTTTGAAAGTCGTTGAAGGTTGAGCGCAGGGAGCGTCGGGGAAAATTCTCTGAAGGAGTTAGAGGAACAAAGCTCAGAGGGACGAGCACCTTTATTTCCAGCTGCACTGGACAAAGGTGCTGAAGCGGAGAGACTCTTCAAGAGGAAGAGAATTGACGACTTAGAATTGAAGAAGAAAGTTGCGAAACCCCGCAGCCCGTCAGATCGCAGAGGAGTTGCGCAGGGTTTAAACTTGCAGGTGCACGAGAGAACCCATTATCATCGCACATCGGCAAATCGGGGTTGGCGAGTGCAAAGATTACATGCACATCGAAATCGCGATCCGCGATTTCTCGAGTTAGTGGGAGCCATCGATCCTCGGAGGGACAGGTGGCACGAGACCTCGAGGATTCGGGATTCGGCATTTCGGCGTTCGAAAGGTCAAAGAGAGCACGGAGAAGTCGCAAAGGCGCAAGTTGCGAGGGTCCCACGGAGATTGTGGGGAACACGACACATGGCATTGCATGTTCGGATCTCGGAGGTTGGAAAAAGCAGGTCTTCGGCACCACGAGTAGCGACATCCCTAGGTTGACCGTTTGACCATCAGGGATCGGGATTTCGGTGTTCAATAGCTGAAGGCAGTGTCGCAAGCCTCGCGATATCGCGAGACCCGATCTCCCGATACGCTAAGAGCAGTTCCGAGAAGGAGTATCCTGTGGGAACAAAGGCTCCCGAGGGGAGTCGGAAGAGTATTGACTCTTCGGGCCGAGTTGTTGAAGGTCCTGGTGAAGGCGACCGGGCCGCCAAGGGCAATTTGGCGTCACCACTCCTCATTCAAAGAGTCAGGATGTCACTTAGGTCTACCTCGTTAATACTGATTCACTTGGACAAGGGGGAACTCCTCCCGTCCTGATGGCACCCCCTTCAAACAATCAAATGATTTCTATTGATTGGAATCATTTGACATAACCTTGTCTTCCTTCTTACGTGCCTTTCTAAATCACTGTGCAGGTTTGTAATAGGAGTATTCCTAACACTGTAATAGGAAAAGGTGCTTATGTTAGCATCTTATCCACGAATGCTTGGCAATATTTTGGTTCCCCGTGGCTTGCACCCGTGACTCAGAATCTATTGAACTTTGACAAAATATCTAGTCGAACATTAGGGATCCTTCCTCAATTTCTGGTTACTTTTGGAGGAAAAATTATCTGCGTTGATGTGATGGTAGTTCACGACCCCTTGGAATTTAACTTTCTCCTCGGGTGAGACTATTTCTATGCTATGAAATATTTTGTGTCCACTCTTTTTCGAGTGATTTGTTTCCCTCACAACGGAAACATAGTAACGATCAACTGACTTTCATTCATTGGCCCTCATCTGATGGTAAACCATCCTCCTTCCCTAAATAGTCCTTACATGCGAGCGATGTCTGCCCCACCACATGACAATTATGTAACGACCTGCACCATGCATTCAGCCTCGCATGCGAAGGAATCCCTCCCATCTACTGACTTATATCTGGTCGTTGAAATGGTCATCTCTTCGATAGGGTTGTTAGAGCCAGATATCCCTACCCTTATTGAGGTCGTCGACATGTATTCCTTCCAGAGTGTTTTTATTCCATCTAATGAAAATCTCCTGGACTCCATGATTGGCATTTGTCCATTGACATGTATTCCTTCCAGATCATTTTCCTCTTGGAAGCCATGATCAAGATGAGGTCACGAGCATAGTTTTACTTCTCTATAGAAAGCTCGCTAAAAAATGAAACAGAATCTACGAGCATAGTTTTCCTCTCTGTAGAAAACTCATTAAAAAAATGAAACAGAAATCTCAAGATTGAACCCAGAGCCATGGGCATAGTTTTTCCTCTTTGTAGCAAGATCGTTAAAAAATGAAACAGAAGTCTTGAGCATAGTTCTTTTCATGTGTCAAGCTCGTTAAAAAATGAAACAATCACCTCTCCCATCAAGTAGAATCTTTCACTATATCTCATAGATATCGAGTCGAGTCTTTAGTTAGATCTTGTAGATTTTGAGTTGAGTCTTTCGTTAAGTCTCGTATTTGAACCTTCATTTCATCCACCCTTATCCTTTTTCTGCATCTAGTATAGAAATTGGTGATAAAATCAAAGTTGGTGAATGAAATAAATCTTGGGGGGCCTATATCCAGCCTTTGATTATCATTCTAGAGTTAATTTGCTAGATTTTCAAGCTGGGGGCAGAGTACCAACCATCCATGGGTATCCCAACCTTTGGAAATTACGTTGGGAATTTACAAGCATAGTTTAATTTTTTTTCAAGCTTGTGTAAAAATGAAACCAATACCAAGATTAGTCTTTGTTCTTTCTCATACTCATAAATACATGAGAATGTAACCGATTATACTTTTACCACTTTTTCGGACTTGTAAAGGTTATATGAAAAAGGAACCCCCTAGAGTCTCCTTTAATCTCTTTTCAGACTCTCTAAACATGAAAAGATTGTCGAGTGATCTTGCTTCCTTTACACTCATTAAAAGGTTTGAAAGGGCATCTTCTGAGTGGTAGTTTATCTCTTTTTCAGCCTCACGAGGCTAAAATTACAAAAAAGGACAACCTTGGAGTCACCTTTAAGTTCTTTTCAGACTCTCTAAACATGAAAATATTGTCGAGTGATATTGCTTCCTTTCACACTCGTTAAAAGGTTTGAAAGAGTGTCTTTCAAGTATTAGTTTATCTCTTTTTCAGCCTCGCAAGACTAACATTATGAAAAAGAAAAACCCTGGAGTCATCTTTAAGTTCTTTTCAGACTCTTTAAACATGAAAAACCATCGAGTTTTCTTTCTTTGGACTCTCTAAACTACACATTGAAGGTCCCATATGGGGATGAACCCTTACTTCTTCGAGTTCGTTAAATAAAGGAAGAGGATCTTACCGAAGGTGAGTTATATCGAGCATGTGTTACCCTCCTCGAGCTCGTTAAATTAAAAAGAGGCACTCATCTATCAAGGTGGGGGAAAAATTGAAGGAAGTGAGTCAAGTTTTTGAGAATCCTTTATGGCATCTTTTGTTGCCCTTGAACATGGCACATGTTTGCGTCTTGTATTTCATTTGGGTAATCTGCTTGTCTCTGAGTCATACCAATTCCATGTGTCGCCATACTTTTTCATCCAGTTGAAGAGTGCTCTTATTGTCATCACATTACATTTTGGTACTTGTCGAGTCAGTGCTGCCAAGTTAGTTTTCATTCCTCATCATGTTCAAGGGAATTTTCACTTCAAACCATCCATCTGCAGTATTATGAGTTTCCATTTCCTATGTTAGTCCATACTCATTTGATTCACCATATTACATCACTTTCCTATCTCAGTTTCATGTTGCTGATGGGGGATACATCAAGGCCCTCCTTCAACGAGTATTTTCCTGTCGACTTCAACAAATCATCCAGTAATTAGACTTAGAAACCAATTAGTACCTTGGGACCTGCATGCCTCAATGGGAGGCATCATTGCTTTCAATAGTGGGCTTACATCATTGACTTATGATCGCATGATTCCACGAATGATTGACCTCAACTCATTTATTCACAGTTGTTGGAATGTACTAGGGTAACTTGGGAGTCATTAACATCATTGGTGATTTCCCTCACACTTGTTAACGGTTTACCTCAATGACTAGTAGTCAAGTGGTTTTTACCATGTTAGACATCAAAACATCTATTCACATGGCTAGATTCGTACCACATCGAGATTGGGACGAAGACCCTGGGTTGAGAATTCACTTTGTTAAACTGCTTTGCCTAGGCTGCGAAGGAGCTCATTTGAGAATGTTGATATAGACTGTCACATAGGTCCACATTATATTGGTCTATGGCTATGTTTTATCATATCGTAGTTCCACTGTGTATTTCTCGTGGGTACGTTCAGTTCACGTCATGGAGGTATGGATCCACATTGTATCTTTCATGGCCATATCCTTAGTCAATATTTTTCATGGATCCACAGTGTATTGGTCGTCAGCCATGCTTTGAGTCATGTTGTATTTCGAGCATAGATATGCATGCCTCGAAAATGGAACATTTTTTAATATTGTTTGATGGTTGTTTGCAACTTCTTCCAGGTTATCCAACTCCACACCCTTTCATTAAATATTTGTAAAGTGTTTCGTCCATCATTCTCTCTTCTAACCTCACACTTTAGGGGGATTTATGTTACACATGAAATTTTCACACCTAGGTACCTCGCCCTAAGTGTCGTAAGTGCCATATAAGTGTCACATACACCTTGACATCATGGAATAACCTATGTCAAAATCCATAGTCAATGTGGAGGAGGAATATATTACATGAAGGCCGAAATACCAAGTGCACATGAATTATTATTAATATTCATGAAAAAGAAATTAATTAAGTGTGAGAATCAATTGCACATAAATTATTATTAATATTCATGAAAAAAAAATTAATTAAGTGTGAGAATCCACCTCACATTTGGTTTCCTAATTTTTAGGGAAGGTGGACAATCTCATGGATGGTTGAAATATTTCCTCCTTAAAATCCTTGAGAGATATTTACTCCCTAAAATCCTTAAGAGATATTTTCTCCCTAAATATATTTCAGATCCCTTTTTAGTGGATCTGATGAGTGATCCTCTCCATGGTGGTTAAGCCTCCAAATCCTATATAATGAGTTTTTTCCATGGAGATGAAGGAGGGATATTGGAGGTATCAAACCTATGGTCTTGGGAGAAAGATTTAGGATATCAAACCTATGATTTTGGGAGATTTGTGCAAGGGTTGGACGAGGAGGACTTGGGGAAGTTGTTGCAAATGCATCTACAATCTGTAAGCAATTCTTTAAGAGTTATCATTAATATATTGCTTGGCCTATTTCCTTCTAACCTATGTCTCTTTACATATGTTTGTCTTATAGATGTATTTGATTGGACTAATTTTATAGAGTAGAGTAGGAGTTCTTTGTATTTTGTTGTCCATTGCATTGTAGGTGTCGAGTGGTGCTAAAGAGTTTGGAGATCAAGATCAAGTTGAAGAAGCGAGGACAAACATTGGAATAAGGTGCATCACACTTTCTTCCTTCTCCTTCTCTTTCTGATTAGTTAGTTAGATTGAAAGGAATTTAGTGTCCAATGTTAGCATGTTTTCTGTCTTGTTATAGGGGTCTAGAATCCAAGAGGATATTCACTTGTCTGCAGGGGAATTTTCCTACAACACAGACCACCCATCTGTAAGGATTTCAGACCTGACCATGGACTGGGAATTTGAGCCACACATAATCTTGATGAAGAAGGAAATAAAGGAAGGTATGGTGGGCAGAGGAAGACCTGCAAAGAGTGCCAAGATGAGAGACTAATCTCTCTGGTTCAAGAAAGAACTAAGAAATGAGCATGTTCTGGTCACAAGAAATGGCTAGCAGGGTTATGATACAAGCTAATAAATGAGGTTGTTGAGTGACTGAGGAATTACTCAGGTAGTGCTACTTGATTGGTATAGTGAAAACCATTTCCAAGATCCTGCAGGAGGAGGATAGTAACCTCTGTCCCTACTATCGTTGAGCCAAACGGGCACCTCTTTCAATAGTCACATCATGTATTATGGTTTTGATAAGTGCTTTCATGCTTTCTGCTTTGAATTGGGAATAATGGATGCATGCATGTATTTATATAGCTATAAATGGTTTTTGTATTGGAATGGTTAAGTTATGTGTATGTGTTTATCTTCTTGTAAACTAATGCTTCTGATTGATTGTCTATGTGCACCAACCTAGACTTAAAGGTTCCTTGGGACATAAACATGTAGGACGATCGAGATAGAAAGTATTGCATCAATCTGGCCCCGTTCGTCTAAAGAGGCCATCTCCTTCAAACTCCTTGTTGTTTGACCGGGATATTATGCCCAAGTCCTTAATAGTTTCATGATGAAGCTCAGGAAGGATAGCGATATTTAAGTCTTAGAGGGGAAGATCCTTTCGTATGGAAGACGAACGAACGAAATTTGCTCGGGAGAACCCATATGAATAACACCTAGGAACCTTAGGCTAAGCCTAAGGGAGCCAAATCCTTCTGGCTTCGGAGCTCTGGAAGTTTGGGACTTCGGAGTATTATCGGTTCTCATCGTCATAAACTGGTCGAAGACGAACGAGAGTTACGGTTACCCGTAAGGTTGACCGATGTTGGGTGGTTTCCTAGTGGTGAGGTGAACCTATCCTACCAAAAAAACCAAGATCTAGAACCCCGAAGGTCAGAGCCATGAGGTAACCAAAACTGTAGATCGAGGGACCCTTTAGGTTCTTTCCCAATTGTTGATATACCGAGGATGCATGGTGCTAGCCCCTTTAGTTTGAACATTGGACACTTCGGGAGAAAAGAGGAGTTTTCATCATGAAACTCATGAATGTCAAACCCCCGAGGTAGTAAGAGTCGTAGATCTATAAATATACATGGTCGGATCTCAACTGTGAGATCTGAGGAATGTTAGAAGGATGTTAGTCCAGGGTCATGTGGTGTTGTGATGTCACCGAGGGTGATGTGGACCCCAGTTTGATGTGCCACATGTCACTCAGAATTCGTGTGTATCACATACCCTATAGACCCATTGGAAAGCAACATGGGTCACCCTAACCCCTCATATGTGTCAGTTCTTGGTACGTGCCCACCTAGTCCAAGTGGTTGGTGAAGTGACCGGAACTTCGAGAGTCTGGGACTTCGAGACTCCAGAGGATTTTGGATGTAGCATTGTAGAGAGACCAAAAAGGTTCGAAGGCCGGAACCACATGACAATCTCACAGGACTTCGAGAGGTCTCGTGGGTAGGTAGCAAGGAGACGTTCAACACCGAACTCTGAATTCCACACTAGCCTGTGTGTCAGACGAGGATTAAGCCAGTCGTCGGATTGGTTGATGGATGGACCTTTCCTACGGGAGGTAGGAACCAATAGATGATACTAACAAGATAAATCCACGGGGGCGTCACATGGACCTCAACCAATGAACATTCGAATAACTTCAGGAAGTCATAAGATATAAACCAAGGGTTTGTTTAGAATCCGGTAGCAGTCATTAGAAATCTACGAGCAAGTAGAAGAGAGTGAATCATCTCGGAGAAATGATTCGAGATGAGTTAGTTAAGGAAAAACGATTTTAGGATGCCCCAGCCTTTAAAATAGTATTAAGGAGTCGGGTGTTACATCCTCCATCTTCACGTGTACACCTAGTCTTCCATGCTTCTTTCTTAAATAAGGTAATCAGTGACAAGATCACAATCCAAACTATTTTACCAGATATTAATGAAGAAGGGAAAATCATACTAGAACCATAAACAATCCTTGAAACAAGGATTTAGTAGCTGCAAAATGGAGCAATTACTGAGTACCTCATCAACTGGAAGAACCTACTAGTGGAAGAGGTGACATGGGAAGACACGTTTTTCATGCATAAACACCCACGGTTAGTCAAGTGTTGAGGAAAAATCTTGTTTGAAGAGGAGGGACTTGTTAATCCCTAGACAAAGCCTTGTGTTAAGCATACAATCCCCTATTAATCCCTTGATATTTAATTATTACATTTATAGTGCTATATTAGTGGGTAAAATAAAACCCTTTAATTATAATAGTACCCTTTGTCTCCTATATAACCTGAGTGGGCCTAATGATTAAGAACATGTGTTTCCTCCTTAGAGGTCACAAGTTCAAATACAGAGGGGGGTAGGGTATGTATACCTCTATAAAATTTAACAGTCAAATAGCTACATAGAGGGGGTCCCTTGTCCCACAAACAAGGGGGTCTCATACACCAATTTGGTGTTTGGCTTGGACATGACCTTCAAAATAGATTACACATACACACACACACACCAAGGAGACCTAGTCTTGTTAGGATATTTAGACACTTAGGAGTTACTTAAGATCTACTTGGTCTAATGTGTCATTAGGTAATAGTGTCTTTCTTAGTGTGTTTCTTTAGTATGCATTTGTATTTAGGAAATAGGACGGTCACGATATGTTCCTAACATAAAGTGATCTAATGGTTCATATTCTCCTCAATATTAACGACCATTGATCCATCGCTTAACACCCAATTGTTCCATGATCTCTATGTAAAGAGAAGGGAGGGTCATTTTTTGATGATCGATTGTGAGACACTCTCTTGTAAAATCTCTCTATAATTATTTTCTTTTGCATTAATAAACTGCTCCAAGTGGCTGTGTTGGCTAGGGACATGGATGTTTCCCCATAGGGGTTTTACCATGTCAAAACATCGGTGTGTTGATATTTGATCTGGTTGTTTAAGTGGTTACTGAAGGTTGTTTTCCTCTGTTGGAATACCTGTGTTGTCGAACATGGTATCAGATCATATTTAAACACTCACTCTTGTTGTAGATCGAGATCATGAAGTCGAGTTTCCTCATCTCTATTTTCTGCCATTTTCGTACATTTTTGGGCTGAGAGGACTATTTTATTTCATCCAGAGCAATCGTTTCAGTCAAGAAGGTTTTTTGTTTCACTCGAAAAGGTTTTTGTTTTCCCAAGATACATCCATTTCAGCTAGATCCAGAGTTATAAAGCCTGAACACCCCCTTTTTAAAAAATTTACAGAGTATTATTTCAGTTTTATTTATGTTTAATATTGTTTTTTTCCGGGTTGCTACTCTTTTAGATCTACGTATTCTCTTTTCCCCCCGCCCGGTGTGATCTCGACAAATCATAAACAAATAAGAAAAGGTGCATTTTTCGGGTAAGCTAACTGAGATCTAACCCTTGTTGTCATCAAGAAGCAAAAGCAAATTCTTGTGTGAAAAGAGTTTTTTATGAGCATGCACTCCAAGGTCATCTTCCATAACAACAACAACAACACCCCCAATCCTTCTGCTAAACAATACAATATGTTTTGCTAGCTCACTTGTCTAAAATTTCCATTATTAAATAAGAGGTATTGAGTTCATGTCTCTCTTTTTGTTACTTTTTTTGAAAAAGTTCATTCTCCATTGTAAAGTGTATTTCACTTCAAGTATAAAAGTGAATCACTATAAGTAGCTTTAATATTTTATTTTAGAGATATTTATTTTGCATGCAGCTTTATTTTATAAAGTAACTTCATTATAAAAGTGATCCCCACTTCTTTTTATAAAAGTGGGTCACTTCATAAAGCAACTTACACCACCACATGGTCCTTTGGTTATCGTTTATGTCTTTTTTAAAAAGGGCATAATTTTCACATCCAAAGTCCGTTTTCAATGCCATTTTTTTTAAAACCTCCTAACTTTTCAAGATCTTTCCATCTAGATCATCAGTTTTAGTTTTTAAATCCATATTATATACATATTTAATATGGATTCTTCCAATAATATTTTTCTTACCAAAACCAACTACTTCCAATGGAAATCCCATATAAAGGATTTATTAAGAAGTAAATTCTTGTACCATATTGCCTTGGGAAAGGAAAAAGAACCCATTGATGTTGATAATAAATTAAAATGGTCTAATAGGAGTGATGAAGCACATGGACTGATCAGAATGTCCATCTCTCCTGATTTAAGGTTCCACCTTTAAGAAATTGATGACCCCGATGAAGCTTGGGAAAATCTTGAATCTATGTTTGGTAAACACAATATTATTCGAGCACATGAGTTAGAAAATCAAATATTGAATTTAAGTTCGAATTATTTTTCTTGCATTGAATACTTTCTATATAAGTTTAAAACACTCATAAATTTATGTCAAGACTGTGAGGTAAAGATGGAGGAAGAGCATTGCATCTATATTATTCTTTCTAAGCTTGGTAGTGCATATTCTATGTTTCTATCTACCTTTTATGCCATGAAAGAGGATCTAGGGAAAGATTATGAAAAACCCACTCTTGAGTCCTTTTGTGATGCTTTGATAAGAGAGTAAGATAAGCTTGTACAACTTGGAGTGATCAACACTGAAGGTACCTCCAACAAAACCTTCGTCGCCCAGCAGAAAGATAAACCCAAGAATCCAAAGAAGAAACATCCTCTCCACAACAACAAGCAATATAAGGGTCCCAAACCCACTCAGACAACTTCAACTCCTAATGGTGACAAATGAGCAAAATCTAAAAATAATAAGACTGACAGACATTGCAACTTTTGTGATAAATATGGTCATGATGAGTCCAAATATTTCAAGAAGATGGCAGCTTTAGAAGCAACAATGAAGAAGCACAACATCAATATTGATTCTACTTATTCTTCTTCTTCTCATGGACATGCACTTTCTGCTTCTGGTTTCTCCTTCAATGCAACTTCTACTTCTTCTTCTGATGAGTGGCTTATTGATTTTGGAGAATCTTATCATATGGATAAGGATAAAGACATATTTTATGCTCTAAATGAATGTAACACCAAGAAAATATTTTTTGGTGATGATAGATCTCGTAGTGTTGTAGTATCTAGAAAAATTCAAGTACATAATGGTCATTTCAATAATGTATTATGTGTTCTAAGTATTTCTTGTAACATTCTATCAATATATCAAATCACTCATTCAGCTGAAGGTAAAACCATAGAATTTCCACCTCACCAAGGAATCAAGGATCTAAAAGATCCTAAGCATGTTCTTGCAACTAGAATTGTTGATGATATTACCAGGTTTTACAAGTTTGACAACTTTGGGTCATCATCTTTTCCATCAGTTTTTGTTGCTCATAGCGACGACTTGAGCAAACTTTGGCATGAGTGGTTTGGTCATCTAAATTATCACTCAATGAGGCAACTATGTAATCAACATATGGTGACCAGTATTCCTTTTGTTTCATTCAAAGATGGTGTTTGTGTCAGTTGTGTTCTCGACAAACATCATCAGGACAATTTTGAAAAATGTGCCTCTTAGCACGCCTCAGGCCCCTTTGCATCTTGTTCAAAATGACTTGTGTGGTCCACTTTCTTCTCCTTCTTTTTCTAGGTGCAAGTATTTATTAACTTTCATTAATGACTTTTCCAGATATACTTGGGTTTACTTCTTAAAACTTAAGAGCGAAGTTTTGGGCCTACAAGGCCCTTGTAGAAAAACAATCTGGACATCAAATTCAAAGGTTGAGAACAAATAATGGAGGAGAATATGTGAACAATAATTTTACAAGTTACTGCACTACACAGGGCATCCAAATGAAACACAATGTTCCATATACACCACAACAAAATGGTGTTGTTGAGAGAAAAAACCGCACATTAAAAGAAATGGCTAATTGTATGATCCAATCTAAGGGATTAAGTCTAAAGTATTGTGTGGAAGCCATGAACTGTGAAAATTATATAGTAAATCACACTCCCGCAAAGGATCTTAAGAATATAACACCAGAAGAAGCTTGGACTAAAATTAAACCAGATGTAAGTCACTTCTGTGTATTTAGTAGTATAGCATGGCCGACTCACATTCCTTATGAAAAAAGTAAAGCATTGTAGCCTAAAAGTGAGAAGTGTATATTTGTTGGTTATTTTGAAGATTTCAAAGGTTATAGACTTCTTCAACCACATTGTAATGAAATTATTATTAGAAGATATGTTAAATTTGATGAAAATATATTGGCCCGCGAGCCTAATTCGACGATTGTGCCTGATTTAGCCCGCGAGCCATATTCGGCGTTTTTACCTTCGTCTGTTCCTATTCTATTTTCTTCTTCAAATGATGACAGTGAGGATGAAAATCCACCTCCTCCTACTCACCTTCCTCCATATGAGTCCTTTGAACATGAACCAGCACCATCTCCATCGCTTCCTAGATGTGTTCGTTCAACACAAGAAGCAAATGGTGATCTTCTCGGTGATCCTTCAGATCAACGTCAGACACGTTCACAGTTCCAACAAGCCTCTTCTATTTAGTCTCAATTTTTAGAGCCTCATGATCCAGAGACATTTGCAGAAGCTTCAGGTCATCCAGATTGGGATACAACAATGAATGAAGAGTATTGTTCTTTAATGGAAAATGATACTTGGGATCTTGTACCTCTTCCAAAAGGAAGAAAACTTGTCAGATGTAAATGGGTCTACAGAACTAAGTATGCATCAGATGGAAGTGTTGAAAGACACAAGGTTCGATTAGTTTCCAAAGGATTTTCCCAAGTTGAAGGAATTGACTATAATGAAACCTTTTCCCCTGTAGCCAAAATGAATTCCATCTGCCTTGTTCTTGCCCTTTCTTCCTCACATAAATGGTAGGTCCATCGGATGGATGTTAAATACGCCTTCTTGAATGGAGATTTGTAAGAAGAAATATACATGAAACAACCTCCTTTCTATGTCTAGAATGACTCTAGCCTTATTTGTCTCCTTAAGAAATCTCTTTATGGTCTTAAGAAAGCTCCCCGAGCTTGGTATGCCAAAATGGACAACTTTCTTATTGACACTCGATTATCTAGATGTCATTATGATCCTAATGTCTATCCTAAGAAAGTAGGAATCCATCTCATATTCCTTTTCATTTATGTTGATGACCTTATCCTTACTGGTAGTGACTCAAAACTTTTAAACCATGTGAAAATCATCCTTAAGAAGAAATTTGAAATGACAGACATAGGTTTTTTTCACTATTTCCTTAGCCTCCAAGTTTTGCAAACCAACGAAAGGAATTTTTCTTTCCAAGTCCAAGTATGCTTGTGACCTTCTTCGTCTCTTTCACATGGAATATTTTAAACCATCCCTTTCTCCCTTCCAGTCCGGAGTCAAGCTTATTGCCACCTGTACTTCTTCCGAAGTTCATTCCACCTTGTACCTTTAGTTAGTTGGTAGCCTCTTATACTTGACTCATACCCATCATGATCTTTCCTTTGATGTTGGTCTTGTTTCCTGGTATATGCAAACACCCCATGAAATCCATTGGAAAGCAACTAAAAGGATACTTTATTATGTTTGTGGTACAGTTCAGTTTGGGATACATTACAGTTCAGGGGGGACTCCTTTACTTGTTGGTTTCACTGATTCAGATTGGGCCAGTGACCATGATGATCAGAATTCTACTGCAGGTTATGTTTTCAGCCTTGGTTCAGGACCTGTCAATTGGGCCCCTAAGAAACAACATGTTATTGCACTTTCTTCAGCAGAAGCTTAGTACCGAGAAACAGTAAATGCAAGTCAAGAAGCATTGTGGCTTTGACATATCCTTTCAGAGTTTGGATTCTAGCGACAACATCCGACCAGCCTTTGGTGCGACAATCAGAGTACCATCAAGATTTCCAAAGACCCAGTTCAACATCAACACAATAAACACATCGAGCTACACATGCACTTCATCAGAAATCTCATTCATGATCATGTTATTGAAGTGCTCTTTTGCCCTACAGAAGATCAAGTTGTAGACATTTTCACAAAGTCTCTTAGAAAACCGAATTTTTTCAAACTTCAATCTATGTTAGGAGTTCATGAAGTTGTCATCAAGGGGGGATAGGCTCTAATTCCTCCTTCCTTCTCCTATTGTGTCACTATTTTAAATCCTTCAATCCTATCCCAAGTTGTTCTTAATGGGGATGTTAGGATATTTAGACACTTAGGAGTTAGTTAATATCTACTTGGTCTAATGTGTCGTTAGGTAAAAGTGTGTTTCTTAGTGTTTTTCTTTAGTATGCAT
Organism: Picea engelmannii; assembly: GCA_009831015.1. NCBI lineage: Eukaryota > Viridiplantae > Streptophyta > Pinopsida > Pinales > Pinaceae > Picea > Picea engelmannii. Next base: position 76,432 of record ML784257.1, read on the forward strand.
TTGTAGTTAAGAAAAATGACAGCCACGATATGTTCCTGACATAAAGTGATCTGACAGTTCATATTCTCGTCAATCTTAACGACCATTGATCTTTGGATTAACACCCGATTAGTCCATGATCTCTATGTAAAGAGCATGGAGGGTCATTTTCCAATGATCGATTGTGAGAAACTCTCTTGTAAAATCTCTTTGTATTCTTTTTCTTTTGCATTAATAAACTTCTCCATGTGGTCGCGTTGGTTAGGGTCATGGATGTTTCCTCGTAGGGGTTTTACCACATCAAAACATAGGTGTGTGTATATTTGATATGGTTTTGTGAGTGGTTACTGAAGGTGTTCATCCTCTATTGGAATACATGTGTGGTCAAACAAGTATTAGGATCATCTTATCTCGTCTTGTACATTGAATATAATGTAAAAGGAGGTTTCCCCTTCAAAGTGGACCATTATTTATCGACTTTTTATCATTCTCAAGGCATTGGTTTATAACATATATATTCATCTAAATATTCTTGTGAGCATTTTCAATCATGATGTCTTCATATAGGAAGTTTTCCTATTGGTAGAGAGGGAGAATTATAATTTCTTCCAAAGATGTTTGAGATTGTTTTCAATCATGATATTTTCATGTACGAAGTTTTCCCATTGGTAGAGAGTGGTTGAGTGGGGTTTGAAGGATAATTTGGTATGGTCATTTGATATTGAACTACTGACTCAGACAAGCGAGTGAAACTTGATTTTATTTATCCAAGAATAACTTGTTTCAATTCAATAAATCTTCCTTGGAGTTGAAACATATTTGGACTCTAAATGAATGAAATTTGTTATTACAATATTGATAATTTTGCTTCAAAGTGAAACCCACTATGCCTAAGTTTTAAGATTTAATATTCCAAAATAATAATGACGTGTTCCATCTTTCATCAAGTTTTACGATGTTAATTTTCATCCATATAAGAATTATTTCCATAAAGAAGAGATATCAAAGGTTCAATCATATAGTGTTTAGTTTTATTTTTTCATTTGTTTATAAATTAACTACTCCATTTCCACTTAAATTTATAGTCATTAACAATCTCAACAATATTTTCTTAATAGATTCACCAGAAGGAAGCTTGATAGGTTTTTAATATGGCATGCAAGACTCGTATTTGATGGGAAATGTTTCACTAAATGCAACATATCTAGTATGGAGTAAGACCATTAATTTTATTTGTATTATAAAATTTATATAAAGTTAAACATAACCAAAAATACTATTGTGAAAAAATTATTCAAGTTTCTCCTAAGGTTCTAGAAATTATTAAATAACTTCATTTTGATTAGCAAAGTAATATGATGTTAGTGATTAGTCCCAATCAATGATAAAAATTGAACCCTTCTTATCCCTTCCAAGGGGTTCAAGCCCATCCTAGAAGGGGAATTCAACAACCCCCCATCCAAAAAAATGTTCTTTTTTCAAATCACTTGTCATTTATGAACCCTGTCATTTGTCTCTTCTACTTTGTCATCACCCCCTCAGTCAGGTGATACTGAAGCAGTCTTTCCTGAGGCTCTACTTAAGTCTTGGACCTCTTCAGTCTTCTTCCTTATGTTGGTTCTGGGTGTGTTCTGTGCTTTGTGAGTGGCCTCTGGGTTGTCCAATTCAGGGTAAGACATCTCTGCAGGGTCTGGGGATAAGGAGGTTTGATGACCATCCCTTAGTGATCTCCTCAAGGTCCTCTTCCATGAGTTTATAGTATGATTGAAGTTTCTCCTTATGTTCATCTGCTCGCGCTGTAATGTAGATGAAGTGATGATCTGTGCGGAACTTCATCACGGGTCAGAATCTCTGTAAGTTGTTCAGATTCATGTGAGGTTCAACTTCGATGGCTCTCTTCAGCTGAAGGTAATATGTGTGAAAAAAAATGTTTGAATGCCATTGTTTTCTCATATCGCTCGAGTACCATATCGTGGTGAAATTCGCAGCAAGGCTCGAATGGCTCAATATCTGGGAAGGTCGCACCTTCTGGCATCTCCTAGGAAACAAACGTGATGAGGATCAGGAGCCAGCTAAAGTGAAACTCGTAGCCCTGATCCTGTGCTTCGCGACAATCTAGTTCCAACTGATTAACTAGGTACTTTTCCCAGTTCATTTGTAGGCCTTCCACGCACTTCCCTGTGAGGTCAACGACAAAGCCTGTGACCTATGTGGGTCTGTTCTTCCTTACTAGATTTCCGGTTATTAATTGACATGCTAGGCTCACTACTCCATTATGGATGGAGGCTACATTGTAGACTCACGTCCCCTTCTCAACATCGTCGTATGTATCCTTGATCTTCTGTGCTAATGCGCGATATGTGGCTTTTCCTGGATAGAATTCCTGCGGATCAGGTCCTTGCATACTCAATCTGGTGATCCTATGGATCAGCATTGGATCGATTTTGATATGACAGTATAGCCATAAGTAGTCGCCATGGTAACATGAAAGTAGTAGCTTGACACAAGCGTTGACTTCCTGGTGTCTTCCAAAGTGTGATATTTTCATTACATTTAACAGGGTGGACTGCGCGAGGTTCATCGTCCATGACTGGGGGATTATCTTTGAGTTCTTCCCCTTCATCCTGGTCAAGTATTTATACGGGGCAAGCATACTATAGTTCTTGCGGTCTCCTAAGTTGAAGTCATTGAACTTCAACGTAGTGATCTTGTCCTGCTACGCTCGAACTTCACGTATCCCCTTTGGGAGGTACGCAGTAACCATGGTGTACTCGAAATCTCTTGGAACACTATCACAACTCACCACGTCGGCCAGAGGCGAGATGTAGTTGGAAAATATGGTCGGGATCAACTTCACATTTTCTAGGTCATCTCTGTGCTTGGTTCTCTTTTCCGCTGATGGTCGGGATGCTCCGGCTCCATGAGAAGTCGACAGAGAGGCTTGCACTCCTCTCTTCGATGACACTTGTACACTCACATGCATGACTATTTCAGACATGAATCTTTCAGTCATGAGGTCGATGAGTAATTTCTTCATAGACTCTTCGACTGTGCTAAGTTCTTCGAACGCACATGCTCGTGATTGAACATCTCAAGTTTGAAGAGTAACTACTCAATGCAATGGGATGACTAGTGATAGCATGATGATCATTGTGTGAAATCAACTAATCTACGGGCTCAGATAATCATGGTTGGAAAAACTATTCTCGGTGCGTGGCTCGACAGAATAAATAGATAACTTGGCAACGGATCTCTTGCAATGGGTGAGAAGCCTTCATTAACTCAGTTATGTCCATTATGGCGCAGTCCCAACGGTTTGGTGGTGAACTTTCTAACAATAAATGCCTTTCTACCCGTTTGGGTCGTCGGTCTAACGATTATATTGTTCCCAATGGCTATATTGCTTCACCATGGCGAAGTGCCATGTGACGTTGTTTTGATATCCTAGTGAAGTTCCAATTTTGCAAATTTTCCTTCTGCGAAGTTCTTTCTGGAACCTTCTATAACTTTTCAATCTTAGCTCTCTTCTTACTTAGCTTTCTAGCCTTTTTTCTGGTGAGCTTTGTCTCGGTATTCCTTTTTCCATTCTAATTCTTATGTCCTCTTGGCATAATAAATTCGTAATGTTGAGGTTCTTTCCTAAGATTCAAGGGTAATGCTTCTTCTTCATCCAAGGTAGGTACTTCAGTCTTTTGTGAGTCTTCTTGTGTTCTCGCAACTTCGACATCCAAGTCTCTGGTGTTGAATAGCTTCGATCTATTCTTTTGTTCTTCAATCAAGTGTGCGATCCTCCTAGTCATGAAATCTTTTAACTCTTGTTTCTTCTACTCTAAGACTTCTTCTTCTTTCCTTCTGGCCTGATCTCTTTCAATCCAAGGTTTTCCTAGTAACATAGAAAATAGAGCGATGTTCTCAATAAATTTAACAATCTCAAAATCTTCCTCTGTCGAAGTTCCATTGGCATTCATAGATATCCGAGTGATCTTTCCACACAGGTTTATCAGTTTTCCTTTGAATAATATTATTCCTCCCAATGAAGGAATCATAGTAGGATTTCTAAAGTTTCCCAAGTTCTTTCTATCATAAAATTCACCTATGTTTCTTCATCCAGAATGCAGTCAATGTCAAAGTCTCATATTCTTTCTTCTATGCACTCTTTTTCTTTGAAGGTCTCCGATAAGCTGATATGTCGGTGGTCATTCAGGGTTTCTCTCATCTGTAGCAATAATTTCTCTGATTCTTTTTGGGGTTCTACCATAATATTAGTTTCTAGATCTGCCTTAGGGTTTTCTGGTCTCATATTCATTCTTTCAATATTGGTAATCATTCTAGGGCAATCAAATACTTCATGGTCCATATCTTTACAACAAAGACAACTAGATATTCTACCAAGGAATTCCTTAGCCAGATGTGTCAGTCTTCTGCAACTGTAACAAAGGGTTAATCCTCTCTTTCTTTTAAATGATCCCCATCCTTTCTTGTGCTGCGCACTAGGATCATAGTAACTAACCTGCAAAAAACTCTTTCTAGGATCTTGCATCCATTTGTTAGTCCAAACATTCTTTATATGCATAGGTATAACATAACTTTCACTATTCTTATCAGATATACTTATATCAAATCTTCGTTCATCTATCAGTGCCCTATTTTTCAAGCTAGGACAGAATCTATCAACCATACCTAGATCCATACTCTAGAAAAAAAAAAAATTCCACTTATCTTACTTCTACAGAGCACAAAGCTTACAGATCTTACCTCTTTAGTCTCACTTTCACTTTTATCAGGGCAAAAATCTCCCAGATCTTACCTCTTTAGTCTCACTTTCACCTTTATCAGGGCACAAAGCTCCCAGATCTTACCTCTTTTCTTTAGATCTGATCCTTCCTCTTGGCATAGAGTTCCATAGATCAAGTAGTATTTTGTACTAG
>ML784257.1:89299-101738 GCA_009831015.1 Picea engelmannii
TTGATCCATCTTCATCTATGCATTCTCATCAAGGACAATACATATTATATTACATAAATCATCAATCAATCAATCCTTTGACATCAATCAATCACTTGACATCAATCAATCAAACCATTGGCATCAATGAAAACATGATCCAATAGTTCTATGCACAAAGCTTTTCTCTTTTTTGGTTCAAATCTTTGCACAAAGCTCATTTTTCCTTAGTTCCCAGTAATCACAGTTTTAGCTCCTGGCAATGGAACCATTTGTTAGCATAGGGGAAGACCCAAGGTTCAACACTACAACAATGCACCAACAAAACCCTAACTACCAACCCTTTTGGCAACACCTGCGAAGCAAATGAAGTCTCACCTGAGGTAGAGGCAGGGGTGGTTGCAGAACTCCAGTGTCTGCAACCTTAGTTGAGACACAAATCTGTGATTCTAACACTTAACAGAGCACTTAGCAGTTATCATTCATCAATATCCAGTTCTTAGTTACAGCGTAGTTAAATCCTACTCTCAACGCAGATAAACCCTAAACTACATAGCATCACAGTATTCATCCAGATATAAGATAATTAAGCGCTAAGCATATTTTTATAAGTCAGATCTAACATCCATCCACATTATTAAGCACAAAGCATCAACAGATCTATCTATCATTCATCTATATTAAATCACTAAGAAAGTAAACACATAAACATATCAATACATCGCACAAAGCATAGCAACACAACATGTACGTGGTTCACCCCCACCCTGGGGCTACGTCCACCAACTCTTCTCTTCTTTGTTATCTTTGGTCAAGCTTCTTATAGGAACATAGCATCAAAATCCTACTCCGCAGAAGACAAGAGATCTGCGCGCACTCCGTCATATCCTCCTTCTTCGAACTAGGGTACATCACCAAGCCTTTACACAGTCTCTTACAACTCTTGATCACATAGATCGAACACTAGCACTTAGCACCATATCACATAGATCAAATACTAGCACTTAACACCACATCACATAGATGCATCCTCCTTACATCGCTCAGACATCTATTTATACATTACAAAATCGGGCCTCAACATGGGTAAACCCATGGGATGACATTTCCATACCCGTTACATAAGCCCAAAACCCAAAAATCTCTAAAAAGGGGCTGAGATCCCGTGATCTCTGCTTCATCTTACGCTCCGCCTTTGACAGCCTGTCGAAGTCCTAAAAATAGGTCAAACATGACCAAGAATCCATAAAACTTGGTCAAGGGCCAGCAAACCCTTCCTAGCCCTTCCAAGGGGTTCAAACCCATCCTAGAAGGGCAATTCAACAACCCCCCTTCCAAAAAAATGTGATTTTTTCAAATCACTTGTCATTTATGAAGGACAACAAATATTGTAAAATTTCAAAAGAAGGGTCACATTTTGAGCAACCCATCAATGTATCGACCCCAAAACTAAGGTGCCTAATGATCATTGTACATTCGGTATTATATGAAGATGGATGTGAATCATAATCAATATCTAAGGTTCAACACCCACTACTTACCATTGGCATCTAAAGAATAAAACCATCTCAATTTGTGTTGTCTCTCATATATTCCCTAATACAATGTACTCTTCCAAAACAATAAATCCATCAAATCACTTGGGCTTAGCCGGAGTGGTTTGTGTTGAGGGGTGTCCCCCCCCCCAACCACCCAGGTTCAATTCCCGCAAGTGACATGTTGAGCTCTTAAATGAGCAAGCTATTGAAAAAGCCTTGGGTTTCTACAAAATCTACTTTACCCCAGGTACCATCCTCGAAATGAGGGGGAGTACCTGGTGGGTTTTCCCGAGCTCTATTCCAAAGTAAAAAAACATTAAATACATCACACAACTCACAACCACATAATCCTACCACCATATTGATGTATCCACCATTATAAGTGTCTCTTAATGAAATCTTCCTAGGAAAGCATGGAAACCTTGTCTTTTTTAATCCCCACTTGAATCCACGTGTTATGCACATTATCGATCCTCATCAAAATGAGAATTGGCATTACATTCATTGTCCATATTTAATGTATTTAGATCTCACCCTTTCCATAATGCCCTTCAATCTATTATATTTTATTCCACTCTTGGCTATGCAAAACACCAAAATAATTAGTCATGGGTGATGAGTGTAAGTTGTAATGGAATTAGAAACTTATTAATAAGATTGAATGCAAATATATGTTTAATCACAGTTTTGAAGAGCAAGGAATAGACATTGATTGGACTCTTGAGGAAATGAGGTGAACTCTCTTTCTTCTTGTTCACGTGTTTTATCTATGTAAAGGTCTCTAATGTGTTGATTCATAGTTATTTTGTTGCATTGGTAATGCTTCTTGTGTATATGTTATCGACTATGACTTGGTTATAGCATTGGTATCTAATATTTGATTATTATTTCAGCACATTTGACATTGACCTCTCGACAACTTACTATGTAATTCATTCCATCCCCATTATTGTAATAGATACTTAATCGTAACAAGACACATATTTAATACTTGAATGTAATTCTCTCAACAATCCATCAACCTTTTCCAAGTTTGGTCAAACTCACTATAAAGATCATGCATAGTTGTTTTTTGTTTCATGCAAAAGTGTATTTTATATTTTGTTTGTGATAAAACCTCTATTAAGCTTGGTGAAATTTCTAGCTTGTGTGTTCTTGATTGAGTTTAGATTTGAACTTACACAAAATGAACCTTGTTAACATCACAAAACCTAAAATTGGAATTACAGTAGTGAGAATTGTGATTCAATTCACATGGTGTTCTTAAGTAAGATGTGGAGAGTGTAAGGTAATTTATGTTATCATCAAATCTATGCACCATGGCTTACATTATAACATACATTCTCTAGCATGCATTTTTGCATGGTTTGAGAAAGAAAGTGAACAGCAATAGATGCAATCATGTTAGATTGCATGTTTCTAACATCCTATAAAAACAAGTAACCATGTTTCTAGGATACATGGAATAAATCCTCTCTTATGTGAGTGTACACAAAAATGTTGATTTTTACATTGTGTAAGAATTTATATTGTCATTTTTAACTTTTTAAAATTAATATGAAGAAAACAATAATAACTCAATTTTTATGAAATTAATTTATTTTTAATGTACATATAATTCATCATTACACTTCAAATTAATAGATATGTTTATTATTTGTTTGTTTAAAATTGCAATTTATTTATTTTTTAACTGTTTAAGTTTTAATGTTTTTTTTAAATTAGAATTTATTTATTTTTTAATTGGTTAGTTTTTAATGTTGTAAAAAATTTGAAAAGTAATATTTTTAAAATATTTTTTTTTGTTAAATGTATGTTTAGTATATTTTTATCTAATTTTTCATTGGAGTGTAACTTTTCATTATAAAAGACTTAGTTAAATATATACTATATTAAACTTTTCATTATTAACAATAATGGATGCAATCATGAGAGATTTGCAGTTTTCTAACAATCTATAAAGCAATTAACCATGTTTCTAGGATAGATAGAATAAATTCTCTCTTATGTGGGTGTCCACATAAATATTGATTCTTACATTGTGTAAGAATTTATATTTTCATTTTTAACTTTTTAAAATTCTTATAAAGAAAACAATAATAACTCATTTTTTATAAAATTGATTTATTTTTAATGTACATATAATCCATCATAAGATTACATTTCAAATTAATAAATATATTATTATTAATTTATTTAAAATTACAATTTATTTACTTTTTAATTATTTAATTTTTAATGTTGTAAACAATTTGAAAAGCAATATTTATTAAAATAATTTTTTTATTAAAATGTATGTTTAATGTATAACTTCATTATGATTTTTTTATTAAATGTATGTTTAGTGTGTAACTTCATTATAATTTGTGAGTGTAACTTTTCATTATAAAAATATTGATTAAATATTTTTTTCCTTAGAAAAAAAGTTTTTATATTTATATGGAATGTAAATGTTAGAATCTTAAAAGGCATACCTTTTTTTTTTCCAAAAAAAATTATCTCGAATTTATATAGCAAATAAATTCATTTACAAAAACGAAGGACAGTGATCTGCCACTAAGGGCCCATACCGTCAATACAGCCATATTAATTACTAGCTTCCCATACAGCCCTAATAATACGAGCTTCCCATGCATGAGAATGATTGATTACAAGTCCGGCGACAAAGTCTGCCAATCAACAACCAGCGAAGCAGGTTCTGGAACCGATTCAGTGCTAACGAAAAGTGAACAGACCACATTATTCAAATATATTTAATGTGGTTATGGGGCTCTCGTTTCCTCTATCACTGTGATAGATCGAGAGCCTCCCATTCACTGCGGATAAATCCCTCTTAGATAGAGCATCAGCTGCTCTATTATGTGAGCGAGATACATGCTGAAAGTTGAGGTTGGAGAAGCGTTGTGAGAGAACTCTCGATTGTTGCATCCAGCCTTCCAAATGGATGGAGTTGAACTTGCACTTGTTTGAAATCCAATCTATAATAACTTTTGAGTCGCCCAGGATGTACAGATTGTCGATAGACCAATGAGCCGCAAGGGAGAGCGTGGCCCATAAACCCAGTAGCTCTGCTCTCGTATTTGTGCCTGCTCCACCGTTGATAAACCAGTTTGTGATTCTGGACTGGTGTGCTTTGAAGAAGCCTCTAGCGCCGCAGCAGGAGCCATCTGACTGTGTCGCTCCATCAAAGAATGTTATGGTGTGACCCTCAGCCAAATCGAGAGTCAAGGCACGTTGAGGGGGGTTTCTGACCATGGAAGAAAGCCAAGAGAAATTTGCCAGAATCTTATGGAAAGCTTTTGACCAAGAAGGCTGGGCGTCCTCAAAGATCGCGCGGTTTCTCTCTAACCAAATTTGCCAGGAGAAGTGGATCACCAGACTCGGTGGGGCCGATTTAAGAGAGAACCAATGTGGGAAGCTTTCAGTGATTGAGGAGCCACTCCAGGTAAGCCGAAGATCAAAATGCTTGGTGACTCGGTTCCATACCTCTATAGTAAATGGACAAAACATTAAGAGATGACTCAGGGTCTCGGGCGCGGATTTGCATAGAGGACAGGAGCTCGGCCCCACCCAGCCACGCCTTTGTAAAACTTCACAGGTGAGATGCTTGTCTTTCCCATTCAGCCATGAAAAAAGTTTGAGTTTGAGAGGTAGATGAAGCTTCCAAAGCCTGATAATCCACGGCGCTGCTGGATCAGAGGGATGCTGCTTTTGAAGTGCGTGATATAGGTTTTTAACAGTAATCAATCCGGATTGATCACCGCCGGCCCACAGCAGAGCATCCAGCTCAGCCCTGAGTGAAATGCCTGCACTTTTAAGAGCCGAAGTATAACTAGTCCACTCCGAAGCAAGCGGATCGCTCAGGAGGATTTCGCTATCAATCCTCCAATTATCTGGCAGAGACATGTTACCTGTCATTCTAATTTGAGTCAGAGTAGTTAAATTTAATGCCTGGAGATGTAGCCTCATCGATGGGGAAAGAAAGGAGCGCTCCCCCAATCCCAGAATTGAATCCCTGCCAATTAAAATCTCCGAGCCATCCCCAGGCTTCCAGCAAAGCCAATGGAGAATGACTGAGGATGAGGCCACCAGACCTTTCCAGAATGGGGAAGCCCTTTTCATATGGAAAGAAGGTTTGCGAATCCAATGGAGGAGCGGCTTAGAATCTAGGTATTTATCCATAATAATTTTATTCCAAATACTGCCGGTGGAGACAGCTCTCCAGAAGGAACTGGCCAGGAGGGCCACATTGAAAGTGAAGAGGTTTTTGAGGCACCAACCGCCTTCCCTTTTAGTTTTGGATAAGGCCTGCCAGCTACAAAGATGGTAACGATTTTTGTTGGCCTTTGCACCCCACAGAAAATTAAATGCTAGTCTCCGCAGTGAAGTGATTATCTTTGAAGGAACCTTCTCCAACAGCATCCAGTAAACTGCCAGACTCTGTAGAACAGATTGGACCAGGACCAGCCTTCCACCCAATGAAAGCCACTTGTTACACCAGAAGTTGATTTTCCTTTCAAAGGTGGTCACCAACCAATGCCAGTCTTCCAGGGAAGTGGCTCCCATCTTCAAGTGGAATCCCAAATAGGTGAATCCCTCATTCAAATTTTTAAAGGAAAGAGGGATAGTGGCTTGGAGTAGTTGGAGCTCGGTCTCAGATAGACCCCAATAGTGAACTGATGACTTAGAGACATTGATGGATAATCCAGAAACCAAGCAGAAGCACTGGAGTACTTCTAGGATAAAGCGCCATTCCACCGGATCTGCATTTGACAAAAGGAGAACATCATCTACAAACATCAAATGAACAATATTGACTAGATTTGAAACCTTAATGCCTGAAATTTTATGCTCGGAGACACTTTGGGAGAGAAGAATGTTGAGTCCTTCCATTATCAAGATGAAAAGATAGGGGGAGAGTGGACATCCCTGTCGAAGTCCTCTCTCGCTTTTGAAGAATGAGGAAGGATCCCCATTAATTAACACAGCTATATTAGTAGTTGTAACACATGAAAGGATCCAAGTAGTGAATTTGTCTCCAAACCCCACCGCGTGTAGAACTAGTCTCAAAAAATCCCAATCAATGCAGTCGAAGGCTTTTTTAAGGTCTAGTTTCATGACTAGAGCCTTTAGGTTTTTCTGTTTTATACTGTGTAAGCACTCATGCGCTGCTCCAATCGCATCATGGATTCTTCTGCCCTTCAAGAATCCCAGTTGTTCCGCGGAGAGACTCCTTCCAAGATAAGGTTTAATTTTGTTGGAGATTACCTTGGAAATTATCTTGTAAATGAGGTTGCAAAGAGATATCGGACGGAAGTCGTTGAACGAGACTGGGCTGCCATCTTTCGGGATTAATACCAAAAAAGTTGAATTTATGCCTCCAGCAATCTTTCCTTTAATTCTGGTGTCCTCCACCATTTGTAGAAGCTCTTCTCCTACAAGCTCAAAGAAAAAACAAAAAAATTCTGAAGTCCAGCCGTCTGGCCCTGGGCTTCACTCAGCTTTAAAATGTAAAAGAATGTCTTTAATCTCCTCAAGAGTGACAGGCTTATAAAGAGATTCAGCTTCATCTCCGGAAACCAATCGAGGGAATAAACAAGCAGTAGACCCTTTGTCCTGAAGGTTGCGCGTACCTGTAGCTCTGTACTGATTAGTAAAATATGAGACCACCTCTTCTTTTATTGCCTCCTGCCCGCGAATCTCTATTCCACCGTTATTGATTGTCCAGATCATCTTTTTTTGTCTATTAAGGCTGGCGACCTTGTGGAAATATTTGGTGTTTGAATCTCCACATCTAAGCCAAGTTTCCCAGCTTCGAAGCCTCCATGCAAATTCTTCGGCATTTAATAAATTGGCCCTGTTGGTTTCAAGTCTTTTTAACCTCTCAGTATCTTCCACCGAACAGGGAAAATTAGTAGAAACGTAGGAAAGATTAGAGATTTCCGCCTCCAGTGAGAGAAAACTATCCTGGTCGGCTAAATGTTTCATATTGAACCAGTGCTTGGTCTTAGATTTAAGGACTTTTAATTTCCACACCAAGCGAGTCTGTGGGTTGACATCGGCGTTGAAAAGTTGGTCTGTCCAAGTCGCTTTCACAAGCTCAATGTAGTCAGCCATTGAGAGACAAGAATGATTGAATTTGAACGGTGCAGTATTGGGAGGCTCGGAGAGTCTCAGCTGAAGAATAACCGGTGCGTGGTTGGAGAAGAAAGGAGACTCCACCCACGAGGAGGTCTGTCCAGTAGAGGCTAGTAACTCAGCAGCCACAAAAAAACGATCCAGCCTCCTAGCAAGTGCGTGTAGACCCATCCTCCCGTTTCGCCAAGTAGGGGAGAGAACTGAAGGTCGAATGTCCAAAAGAGAATTATTTTCAAATATCACTTTGAATCGGGCTCCAGAAGGATCATGGCAGGGAGCGCCTCCCCATGATTCCTCGGCTTCAAAAAAGAGATTCAAGTCGCCACCTAAGATGAGATTTTTTAAGGAGAGAATGCCACTGTTTTCTAGCTGGGACCAGAAGAGCACTTTATCTGAACAAGGACCATATAAGTTGAGCAGTGCCAATTCAAAATTTGTGGCTAAACAGTAGCCCTGTAATAATAAACCCCCACACGACAAGGAGGGTTTCAGTGCAAAGAGGCAAGGGTCCCAAGCCACCAGAAATCCTCCAGAAGTACCTAAGGAGCTCACTGCCGCTGAGAACCAGGAAGGACGGAACTGATAAATGAAATCTCTGGCTTTGTTGTCAGAAGAGAGGGTCTCTTGAAGGAAGATGAGGTCGAGCTTGGATTGCGCCAGCAATCTTTGGAATGAGGCAGACTTGTGGGTGCCTCCGATCCCTCTAATGTTTAGAGAGAGCACGATCATTACTTTGATCGTGCCAAGGCCTTCATTGCTCTAAGGGCCTTTCCATCCAGAGTGGGCAAAACTGAGTCCAGTTGTTGTGTGCTTTGAACCTCCTTTTTCTTCCTGGAACTACGGGTTTGTAGAGGGGAAATTTCAGTAGCTATACCTCGTGACCAGGCAAAGGACTTTGTAGCCACTTGATTAGAATTTGAAGTGCCTGCTCCAGCTGTCTCAGAAATAACTTCTTTGCCTCGATAAGTAGGAAGTTGAGTAGTCATAGTCGGGTGTGAATTAGAGAGTGAAGAGAGACTTAGAGCATCCAGGAGAGTTGTTCCCTCCTCTTCCGGTTGACTATAACCAGGTAGCTCCTGTGGGTCTCCAGAAGGGGTCTGTGAAGTGGGAACAGTGCAGGGAAGCCCGGTCGAGGGGTCTGCGGAGGAAACAAGTGGAAGAGATGAAACATCAGATGGATGTAACGAGCCGGGAGAGATATGGACAGTCGAGTCTATAGTGGAGGGAGGATCAGGTTTGGGGGTGGGAGTCACTTCACCAGGGGAAGAGAGCCATCGATAACTATTGATGACTTCTTTATCAACTGCAGAGAGTGAACGATAGAGGGACGGGCAAAGAAGTCTAAGTTTGGTGAGCGGTTCCTCATCCTGAGTCGGTGAGCAGGAGCTGGAGACCGGGTTCGAATCCAGGTGGGCCAGGGCTGGGTCCACTTCAGTGTAATCCGGTGGATTCAGATGGAGCTCTTCCTCTTCAGAACAGGGATTCAATAACTTACCAGGGCAAGAATGTCGAAGATGGCCCGTTTCCCGACATAAGTTGCAGCGGAACGGTAGTCCAAGATAGTCTAAGGGTTGTTGATGGGTTCGTCCGCGCCAAACAATGTCCAGCTTTGCCGGTAATCCTGTTGTAATGTCTACTGCAACTAGAATCTTACCCATCTTCCTCGATGGGCTCATTTGAGACAAGGAATCAAGAGAAATAAACTGACCAATGGAGTTTCCAATCGCTCTCAAAGAATCTTCATTCCAGAGATGTAATGGTAGCCCCGGGAGGAGGACCCAGAGATGACGGTGCTGGAAATATTCGGTTTCTGGGTTGAAAGCCAGTCTCCATCTCTTCAGCATAATACTGCTACCCCCGTAGGTCCAGAATGTGGAGAGTAGCTGAGAAGCATCGTCCGGTGACTTGCATATGAAACAAAGCCACCCTTTTTTAAGAAAAAGAACCTCAGGAGCATAACCTAAAAGAGGAAGCCACGATGATTGTATCCAATCTTCCAAAGGCTGTCTGCTTAAACTCTTATATGAGACTCGACCCACTAGAGCGCTTGTCGACATTTTACAAAGGTCCTCTAGACCTACATCGTCGCCCAGCACTAAGCGCTTTGTATGTTTGGAAGCCTTCCACACCTTACGTCTGAATGGAGCTCTGTCTGTGGGCGTGGAGACTTTGTGGGAGTCCAGGACTGGAGAGGGGACAGAGGGGAGTCTGTCACAGTCCCTTTGTGCCCCGGCTAAAAACCGAGAGGGGAGGTCTGGAGCAAGGAGCGTCTTGGCGGGAAAAGAAGACACAGGAGGATTTGAAAAACAAGATGAAGGTCTGTTTTGAAATGAGTCAGCCTTATCGAATAAGCCTTCCTGTTCCCAGAGCAGCTCATCAGCCGGATTCATCAGATATTCAGTCCTAGCATCCATTTTAAATCTCTAGTGGGGAAAGCAGGGTCCCTCGAAAAGGACAGGACTCCCGGATCGAGTTAGTGGGAAAACTAGGAGACCGTGACAGCCAGCGGAAGGCAGATCTGTAAAGCACCAGAAGGACTAGTAGACAAAACCGGACCACCAGTAAGTTGTGCTTCAAAAGACTAGACAGTAGCTAACGACAAAGTGAGGGAGACCGTGGCAACCAGAGGAAGGCAAAACTGAAGCTCACCAGTTGGTCTAGGAGACAAAACCGGACCACCAGAGGCAGTGCTTCTAAAAACTAGACAGTAGCTATCATCAAGGGAAGTAAGTCTGGCAGAAGGTTCAGAAAAAGACAAGAACAGGGAGCTCGCAGACCAATGAGAATCCTCCAGTATATTCTGAATGTAATAACGCTCAGAAGGGTAGAAGAGCTGGCTCCTGGAGCGCCTGGTTCGAAGGGTTCGGAGGGTCCTCAGACAAAAGAGTGTCTTATTATGACCTTGGTCTTTGTACTAAGAGCTGACCTATGGCCTTTATCATGCTCGTACAAAAAAATGATCATTCACCACCTTTAAGGTTGTCTTTTTGTCATTTCTTTTTAATTACATTTGTTCTTATAATTTTTAATCAAAATTTTAGTCTTGATTATCTTATAAGTAGAATTCATCTTTTAAGAATATGTGTTTCCTCCTAGAAGGTAACAAGTTAAAATCCAAAGGGAGTAGGGTATGTACACCTTTATAGATTTTAGTAATAAAATTATTGAGTGACCAAAATCTCATGTTCCACAAAGAAAGAGATCTCATACACCAATTTGATGTCTAGATTAATCGTAACCTTAAAATTAAATTATTATCTTTATAATAAAATTAGTTAAATATATTATTTCTTAATAACACAGTTTAAAATTAAAATATTATCTTTATAATGCGTTAAATATATACTCTTTTTTAAGTAACCCTTGAATTTTAATTATTAATACTAAAATTGATTAAATATATACTCTTTCAAAATAACCCTTTCAAAATTATTCAAATTTAATCGTTAATCTTAAATCAATTTTTAATAATCTTCCGTAAGAATAAAATCATTGGAATTTCTTTGAAAAATGTTATAAAGAATTCTCGTAAAAGTTACGTAACGTGCAAGAACTCTTACTTCCACGGACTCAAATAATTCATAAAAGTTACGTCACGTGCAAGAACTTTTATTTTCACGGACTCCAAGAATTTTAGTTTTATCAACAGCTGTAAAGTTGTTTTCACGGACCCCAGTAATTTTGGTTTTTACCGACTCTATCGACCGCTGTAAAGGATAGCTGGTAACAGTGGTTAAATTTGACAATTATTTATTATTTCTCTTCTTAATAGTTTTAAAAACTGCACGTTATTAGTGATGTCCTTCAAATTTAATCGTTAATCTTAAATCAATTTTTAATAATCCTCTAAGAATAAAATCATTGGAATTTCTTTGAAAAATGTTATAAAGAATTCTCATAAAAGTTACGTAACGTGCAAGAACTTTTACTTCCACGGACTCCAAGAATTCATAAAAGTTACGTCACGGCAAGAACTTTTTTTTCACGGACTCCAAGAATTTTAGTTTTATCAACAGCTGTAAAGTTGTTTTCACGGACCCCAGTAATTTTGGTTTTTACCGACTCTATCGACCACTGTAAAAGATAGCTGGTAACTAGTAACAGTGGTTAAATTTTACAATTATTTATCATATTTTTTTTTTTAACTGTATTTTTTCTCTTTTTAACGGTCTGACTATCATACAGTGGTAGTTTTTAAAAAAAACTGCATGTCCACTAAATTCTATAATTTTCAACAGTAAAAATCTAAAAAATTTCTAAATTTTGTTAGAATAAAGCTTACTTTAGTAAGAGATAACTGTTGTAACTGTGAGTTTCAACCATGACTGTTGTAACTGTAAGTTTTCTAGGTTTACTATTTTTAGCTAATTAGATCCACTTAAGTCGGTGATCTGCATGCTATATATATAACCTCCATTTGTTTGTTAAGTAATGAAAACGTTTTGTGTTGTGTGAATTAATTCTTCCAATTTTATCTTGGTATCAGAGCGAGAAGAAAAGAGACGGATCGGAGATCGTTTTGAAGAGGACCCAGCTGCGTGAGTTTAATTTCGGATTTGCATGCTTGAGCGTGGAGGTAGTTTGCATGCATGGACTTTGCTGCGTGAGTTTAATTTCGGATTTGCATGCGTGAGCGTGGAAGTAGTTTGCATGCATGAGTGGAGTTTTGAAGTGTGAGTAAAATTCACATGCGTGGAGTGAAGGCAAATCGGAATTGCATAAATGAGGTAATGAGTTTAAGTGGTAAAGTGTGGTAAAATATATATATTGTTTATATATATTTT
>ML784257.1:113882-127980 GCA_009831015.1 Picea engelmannii
TCTAGCCATAAAGGATTATGGTTGGAGTCATCACTTAAAAGAGTAGCTTGTTTAGTTGCAGTCCTAGCATTAAAGTCTCCTAGCAGGAGGATATTACCTTCATTTTTCAAATTATAAATATCTTGTTCTAAATTATTATAGGGTCAATTTTTATCTAGATTATTTTTCTTATAAAAAGTATAATTAATAGGTGCAAAATAACAAATTTCTATATACATCTTCTTAGTATTGGTGTCTGAAATTTCTATCCAAATGTATTGATTAAGAGGGTCAATCTTATGAAGTTGAATGTGAGGAGAAATGTTTTTTCTAATATAACAAGCTATGCCTCCTATCCCTCTACGGTGGGATATTTTGTTCCATGCCGACCACAAGACAAATCTTTCCATGTTAGGGACCTTAGACTTCTCATGCTCCCAAGTTTCATCTAAACAGATAATATCAATATCACTAAAGATCCAACTTATCATAGGACCTTTGCACCATGGAAAGCCACGACAATTCCAAAAAAGGATTCCAAGTGTCTCAAATTCCTATTTATTATTATCCTTCTGGTCTCTATCCCTAACAATAGCTTTTCGATTTCTAATTATTGCCCATTTTCCTTCTTTCCTGACTTCTTTTACCTTTTGAACTTCCTTCCTTAATTTAGCTTGGTCTTTGGGAATGAGGTCTTCATTTATAAATATTCCTGACCCTTTTAAGCTCGGAGATTTACTAAGTATGCTATATTTATGGTCATTACAACTTACTTTGACATGAATCAACCTATCTTTGTGATCAATTATTTTTCCTAGCCTCTTTGCTTCTATGAGGTAAGTTGTATCAATTTATGATTTATTTTTTAATTCTTCTTTTACTATTGCTAGCATATCCTCCTCTGGTTGTTCTTTTATACCAAAAATTATGAGGTTCAAGGCGCTTTTGTTACGCTCATGGTCCAATTTGATTAGCTTATTCATTTCCTCTTTGATGGGTTTGATATCCAATTTGTTTCCATATTACTGAGGGTCAAATTGTTGGTTAATTTTTCTTCTAGCTCTTTAATCCTATCTCTCAAGTTGTGATTTTCTTCAACCCCTCATTCTTGGGTTGATTGTTAATGTTTTTCCATTTCTTGAATTCTATCCTTCATTGTCTGCAATTCACTCTTGAACCCTAAGAATCTATCCTCTATTTGAGTTTGAATGGTATCTTTAATTTTTTTATCAATCATTGCCTCTAGATCTATTTGGAGTTTTACGTCTCTTTCTTCACTCCTTTTTTCTAATGTTTCTAACTCTATTTGGATTTTGAAATCTCTCTCTTCTCTTTTTTTTTCTACTGATTTCATATAATCGTAAAGGATCTCTAGGGTGATTTTGGGGGGTCTCCCCTTGTTAGGCTGAGATTTTGGAATAGGTGGTGGAGTGCTCATATTGAAAAGAAGAAAAAAAAAACTGTAGCAATTATTATTATGGATTGACTTTCTCTCTCAAATCAACTTTTACTTCTGAAACTTAAAATTATATATATATATATATATATAAAATTAAAATTGAATCAAATTAAAAAGTGACTCACCTCATTTCAGATTTCCAAATGCCCAACCCTTTGAAGAAGCCAAAAATAATTTCGCAGAGATATAATTTCAAACATGCATATTTCCTTACTTTGGTTTTAACATTTTTTATTAATTTTATGAACATTTATGAATACATTAATTAGAGGACAAGAAAATAAACTCTAGATTTTATTTTTGTTCTTATTTTTATTGAACTAAGGTCATATTATTTTTTTAGTAATCTAAATTTATAAATCCAAAATTCTATTAAAAAACTTGCAATATTTATTAAACAAAATCATTAAATTTAACATAATCTATTTAATAATAATAATAATTTATTTTTAAGGTCACATGTTCTTAACCATGTTCTTAATCAAAGTTAACTTCTTTCCCATTGAATTGAGAATCAATTAACAAACAATTTTAAGATTTCAAAAATTCTTAAATATTTAAGTTTGGATTTGTCAACTTGATATAGTCCATGGAAAATCACTTGGTCATACTTAGTGCATCCTTTTGATCTTCATTGTATTTCAACAAGATTAATTTCAATAATGATTTTACTACCTGTTATCACATTTATTTGTAAAAGGGGGGTGTTTCATAAGAAGTTGGCCCCTTGGTGAAGTAATCAAAGAAAATGGGCAAAAAACCCACAAATCGACGTATAGCCTAAGTCGAAGGTGCGATGTGACTTTTTGGCGAGATGTGATAAGACGTGCATAGATCTGGGCGGTCAAGATTGGTGTGCCTCAGATCGACGGTTGTCGATCATATCGAGGCCTCAACATGCATGGTCATTAAAAAATATAGAGCGGGCCGGAAAGAAACCATGTTTTTTGTGAAGGCGCTATGTGTCAGCCAAAGACACACATCGGGCCCAAAAGCAGGGAAGTTTCAAACTATTTTTCGCAGCCCCGATGTATGCATGTGCTTATTATGTCCTATCCTAAGTTGACAAGTGGTCGCTCCCTTATCGCTTTCTCTCCCTCCACCTGTTTTCCACTCACCGTTCTGTCGGTACCTGTCCCCTTCTCATCTCCCACCACCTGTGCTCCCTCACTCCACATCATCTCCGTCCCAACCCACCTCATCTCTCGCTTGTGTGGTCCCTGCGTTGTCCACATGGCCATCTCCTGTCCGCCATTTCATGCCTGGCACGCCAATCACCCCATCAGCTGCCACGTCTTACAGGTGCAAAGTTGACTTGAGACTTCCCCAATCCCAATAAAGCAGTTATTAAGGGTTGTTGGTGGTGGTTGAACTTCGTTTCTTCCATAAATAGAAAGCACAAGAACAAACTGTCAGTTAGTCGGCTCATCAACAGATTCGTTCTGAAGTTAGTTTGTGTATGACCAAGGTTCACGTCTGGATAGAGACTACATGCATAGTCTGTCAGGAGGCATGCATACATAGTGACTTCAATGCATCTCTTCGGATATGCTTCTGTAATTTTGTTTTGAGTATAAATACTCAGTTTTGATATTTTGTAAGTGTCGATGGTAGAGCAAAGTTCCTGTGTTTTAAAGTTTTAGCAAAGCATTTGGCTTCTGGTTATGTATCCATTTTGAGACTTATTGCTTAATAAAAGTCAGCTTCCTTTCATCTCTTTTTAACTACTATGCTAGAACACTTAGGTATGGAGGATCCAACCGAAGACAGTTATGTTATGTGATGTATGTTTGATCACACTGACATCACTGCCAATTTTAGTCATTTCTCTGTGTTGCTTTCCTTCCAAAACTGAATGACCCGGGCATGGATGATCCATTCGGGCAATTATTATTGAATTGTGATGTATGATGGATTTCAGTTCATAATAAATTCATTCAGTGCCTTGAAACCCTGAACCAAGAGGATCTTGTCTTCAGAGTTTTTCCCCTTTATGCTGCTGGAAGACCAGATGTCCATAGAAGACTTCTTCACTCTTCTAAAATTTCTTCCCCCTACTCACCCTTGCTACAACTTACTGAATGAAGTTAGATTGAGACCTCACTTGCTTGTGCGTTCCAACCTAGTTTTCTGAGTTAAAGAGATATAATATTGAGACTGCATCCATTAGATCATCCTTTAAACTATTCACTGCGATATACAGACTGATGGGTATTGGGATTGCCTCTGCAGAAATCCAGAGGTGACTTCTAGTGCTAACACTTTTGGCGCCGTAGCCGGGGACGAAATGAAGATTTTCCCTGAGAATGAATGACAAAGCTTACTAGTTCTGAAGGTGCATCAGAACCCAGTACATCAAGATTGTAACTATGCACCTGACGACTCCAATGTGGTGACTCCATTGATGCGACTCCATTTTTTTAGCTATGGCTTCCAGAGGTAGACACACGAGGTCTAGTCCACAACTGCCTTTGGCAACACCTAAAGCTGACCTAGAGAAAATTATCAGAAAGGGAAGGGCCCTTCATGAAGGTATTTCTACTACTGAACCAGGTATTTCTAATAATTTTCATTATCCTATAGGAACTCCAATTTCTTTTTTCCAGCCCTCTGTTATACCTTATGTTGGAGTTTCCTGAACTTTGAATTTTGGGAGTGTTTCTATTGAGTTTTCCCCTCTTGGTGTGGGATTGGAAGGAGAAAGCCTTGTCACTCCACTCTCCTCTGAAATTATACCATGGTTTAGACCCAGGACCTCAAAAGATTTTCCCACCCCAGGTTTCACCACTCCTCCTCCTATTACTATTGCCACTACCAAAGAGAGAGAAACCTTAGTTCCCTCGAGCCCTCTAGATTTTTCTCCAAATCCTTTGTTGTTTCCATTTCCTTTAGGAATCTCTTTCCTAGTCTCCCCTGTCCGAACTCCTTCATCTCCTGGTTCTCCTCCAACTATCATCTCTATGACAGGTGCGAATACTCCTAGAAACATGATGGATTCCATAGTGGCTGCAAGATATGCCCCCCTAGTCTTACCTCAGCCAATGAACACTCTCCCTGCTAGAGATTACCTAAAGTATATGCCCAAGTTCACTAGATAAGAACACATAATTGTTGAAGAGAACCTTATTGTCTTCTATAGTTATGAAGATAATATGAATATTGAAAATGAAGATGTCTGGATGAGAGTCTTTGTCCAAAGCCTTGATGGTGAGGTTAGAAAATGGTTTAGAGGTTTGACCCCTAGATCCATTGTTGGGATTGAGGCTCTAGATGATGCCTTCTTAAGACAGTGAGGGGATAAGAAATACTTTATGTATTATATCACAGAGTTTGGGTTCTTGAAGAGAAAAGATGGAGAATCTGTCTCTGATTTATCCAAAGGATTCAACAAGATGTACAATAAAATCCCTTCCGAGATAAATCCTATTAAGGCATCTGCCAAAATCACTTATGCTAGTGCTTTTGACCCCAATTTTTGTCTTCTGCTTAGAGAGAGAAGAGTTACTTCCCTGACTCATATGCAAGATGAAACCCTGGAGGTAGAATCCAATGTATTGGCAATTGACAGACTTAGGAACAAAGCTGACAGAGACAGAGGAAGAGGGAGATATGAGGCCTCAACATTTGGTTCTTCTACATCCCATCCTCAAGTGGATGAATTGACCAAGATGGTCAAGTCCCTTTGTGCAGAAATGGAGAAAATGAAATTCGAAGGGAAGCAAGGTTATAAAGCTACCCAAAATGTTGATAACAGAGACAAATTGAAGAGGCCAAATAACAATGATCCTCAGATTATGCCGAGGGAACAAAGAGACATATATAGAAACAATCATAAAATCTAGGCCTCTCTTCAAAATAACCTTGTTACCGATGAAGAAGGAGAGGAGGAAGAGCTAGATCCCGAAATCTGTTGTCTTGGAGACACCTCCCCATTCCCTCACTTCACTCAATATGCATACGAGGAGTCTCTTTTAGACAACCAAATAAATGAGGTGAGTAAGGGGGAGAAAGCCAATAATAGTCCCAATAAATATAACCTCATGTCAAATAAGAAAGGAGAGAACTCTGACATCCCTGATCATCCTTCAAAAGCAGATAAACCTGCCAAAGATGCAACAAACAACAAAAAAGAAAGGAAATCTCAAGATCCCCCACAAATAGCCAGAGACCCCATCCAAGAGGTGAGAGAAATTCTGAAGCCCCCTTCCTCTTTTAACTTTGAGCATGAAATTCAAAAAATTAGAATCCCTGTGCCCCTTTTAGAGCTAGTCAAACATGAAGATTTTAAAAAATCTCTCTCTAAACTATTGAATTCTGAGCCATATTCCCATTCTATAGACTCAGTAAATCTCCAAGATGAAAAGCCAACAGTCATCCTAGGTCCTATGATAGAATATAGAGATGATTCATCCTCTCCCTTCTATACATCCATGAACATACATAATAAGGTGTTGCATAATTACTTGATGGACTCAGAGGCATCTCATAATCTCATGCCCAAAACTGTCATGGAAGAACCAGGATTAGAGATCACAAAGGATTATCATGATTTGTATTCTTTTGATTCAAGGAGGGTGCAATGTCTTGGGGTCATCAAAGATCTAGTTGTGACCTTGTTTCAGTTGCCCATGAAAACTGTGGTCATGGATATTGTGGTGGCTGATGTTCCTCCCAAGTTTGGCATGCTTTTGTCAAGATATTGGATTAAAATGCTTGGGGGAACCTTGTATATGGACCTCACATATGCTACCATTCCAGTCTTTGGAGGGGAGAATATAAGACTGTACAAAGAAGCTCAGTTGGCCTATATTATTAGTGATGAATCTTACCCCACCAACCATCATATATTGGCACTTGACACTGAGTTGGGGGCCAGTTTGTTACAGTTCACTGATGCTCCTGAGCCTAATTTAAAGCTAAAAAAATAATCCATGGTTTTTCATGAAATTTCTTTCTCCACCACCTTTGTTTGGAATTTTTTTTTTGATGGAGCCTCCTCTAAGGGTGTTGCTAGTGCTGGAGTGGTGTTTGTTTCACCAACTCAGGAAGCCATATCTCTATCATAAAAACTGGAATTTGAAGCTACCAATAATGTGGCAGAGTATGAATCTCTTGTTTTTGGCTTAAGGGCTACAAAAGACATGTGGATCAAGGAAATATCTGTGTTTGGAGATGCAGAATTGATTGTTAATAAAATTAGAAATATGTATCAATCTAAGCATCCCAGGCCGAAAACCTATAGAAATGAAGTGTGGGACGTAATTGACAGTTTTTTCTTGGCCTTCAACATTTCATTCATCCCGAGAGAGGAAAATACAGTGGTCGATTCTTTGGCTGCCTCAACAAGTAATTTCAGAATCCCTCTGCCACCTAAGCTCAGGTATGACATAGAAGTAAAATATAGACCCTCTATACCTAACAATGTCAAGCATTGGATAGTGTTTGAGGATGATCTTGAAATCAAAAGATTTTTGAAAAATGTTGAGGATTTTTCAACATTGCATATTGATCAGGACCATGATTCTGCAAATAGTCCCTCTGGTAATGAGTTGTTGAGTAAATTTTTTGATCACCACATTGTCCAGTTACCCAACAATCACATCCCCAAGGGGCTGGTCCCATTAGAAATATTATTTGACATAAATGATGTGGCAATAAAGGGTAAAATCTCAAATGATGATGCTAATGTGGCCGACTGCAATATTGTCACAGAGCAGGACAAAAAATTTGCCAAATTGTCAAGCAGCCTATCAAGAGAGAAGAGGGTCGAGTATACTGAGCTATTAAAAGAATTTGATGATGTGTTTTCTTGGACCTACGAGGAACTCAAAACATATGACACCAGTGTCATTGAACACAAGATCCCACTAAAATAGGAAGCCAAACCATTTAGGCAGAAGTTAAGACGGATAAATCCTTTGTTACTGCCTATTATGGAAAGGGAGGTGAAGAATATTTTGGATGCTCAAATTATAGTGCCTTAGAGATATTATGAGTGTGTAGCCAACCTGGTCCCAATGAGAAAGAAGAGTGGAGAAATCAGACTCTGTTTCGACTTAAGAATTATAAACATGAGCTCTAGGAAGGACAATTACCCCTTGCCAAAGATGGAACACATATTGGAGAAGGTAACTGGTGCATCTAGGATTTCCATTATTGATGGATTCTCTGGATACAATCAAATCTCTGTCATTCCTTAAGACAGAGAAAAAACATCCTTCACCACTCCTTGGGGCACATTCACGTATGTCAAAATTTCCTTTGGATTGATGAACGCAGGAGCGACCTTTCAGCGAGCCATGGACATCGCCTTCATTGGGGAGAAAGATAAATTTGTGGTCATCTACCTGGATGATATAAAAGTCTTTTCCAGATCTGATAAAGAACAACACTATCATATGAGGAAAGTCTTCTTGAAATGTAGAAGGTTTGGCCTTTCCCTAAATCCTAAGAAATCATTGTTTGCCATGAAGGAGGGAAAGTTGTCAGGGAACATAGTATCAGCTGAGGGGGTCAGAATTGATTCAAACAGGGTAGAATCTATTCAAATTTTGTCACTTCCTAGATCCAAGAAGGAAGTTCAGTCTTTCCTAGGAAAAATTAATTTTCTGAGAAGATTTGTTTCAAATTTTGCCGAATTGGTGAAGCATATCACAGTCATGCTCAGAAAGGGAAATGATGTAAAATGGACTGCTGAGTCCAGAGAATCTTTTAGCCAGATCAAGAAGGCATTGACTGAGGCACATGTGCTTATCAACCCTGATTATTCCAAGTATTTTCTGATTTTCTTTTTTGCTTCTTTTGATAGAGTGACAGATGTTTTGTTGCAGAAGAATGTTGAAGCATTGGAGCAACCAATTTCATTTTTTAGCAGGGCATTGAGAGATGCAGAGGTAAAATATGACATCATGGAGAAACAGACCTATGCCCTGGTGAAATCTCTCAAATATTTCAAAGTCTATGTCCTGCATTAAAAAATCATTGCATATGTTCCTTTGGCTTCTATGAAGGGCATTCTCATCCAGCTTGACATAGATGGGAGAAGGAGCAACTGGATTGCCAAGATCCTTGAATTTGACCTCCAAATAAAACCCACCAGACTAGTTAAGGGCCAAGGTTTAGCCAAGTTGTTGGTTGAATCTAATTGCAAATCTTTGGGGATTAACTTCATCAATACTTGCTCAAAAAGTCAGCGAGCTGAGTTTTCTGATGAAAATCCATATGATATCCCTCCATTGGTAGGATGCACCTGGTATAAAAATATTATATATTTTCTTCAAGAATTAAGGCCTCCATATGGAATGGGAAAGAGAAAAGAAAGAGATTTAAAACTCAAAGAAATTAAGTATTGCCTCATTGACCAGGTTTTGTATTGGAAAGACCCTCTGGGTGTGCTTCTGAGATGTCTAGACCCACAAGATATTGTCCAAATAATATGTCTAGATCCACAGGATATTGTCGAAATGGAAAGACCCTTTGGGTGTGCTTCTGAGATGGTAGACGCACAAGATATTGTCCAAATATAAGTACACAAAATGTCCATAATGTCCAAATGGTATCCCTGACGGTAATACTGATTGAGGCTTAGATAGTTATCAATGAGAAGGGAGAAAATATTGGAAATTCTATCCAGCCCCAACCCATGAGTAGTGATTCTTGAGTGGTGAGTTCAATAGGGTGTTGTTATCTTGGCATCATTGCGTCTGAACTACTTTCTTCCTTTTCTCATAACCTATAGTTATCTTGACATCATTGCATGCATCCTACTTAGTGTTTGGTCAAATATTTGTGTACAGTGACTAGATCTATGCAAAATCGAGGTATAGAAAGAAGTTGAAACTGTTTATTTGGTGCTTCTCAAAATTGAAATTGTGTACAAAATGCTATATCAAGGTATTCTTTAAAAAAAAAATTGTTTATGTTTTTAATGGTGTTGAATTCCTTGTAAAACAGTTTGATGATGTTAGGTTAATGAAATTTCATAATAATTTTATGCTGTCCATGGGATGTTTTTTTATTTATAATAAAAATGAACAAAAACACATATTGCACATATTATTTAAATGACTTGCAAAAATGTCAAGATGCTATATCAAGGTTTTATGTTAAATTTTTAATGGTGTTGAATTACTTGTACAACAATTTGATGATGTTATGTTAAATGCAATTTCATAATAATTTTATGCTGTCCATGGAATGTTTTTGTATTTATAATAAAAATGAAAGAATACACATATGACACATATTATGTAAATTACTTGCAAAAATATCAAGATGTTGTGTAAAACTTTTATGTTTATGTTTTTAATGGTGTTGAATTATTTGTAAAACAAATTGATGATGTTATGTTAAATGCAATTTATAATAATTTTATGTTGTCCATTAAATGTTTTTGTATTTATAATAAAAATGAACAAAAACATATATGACACATATTATTTTAATAACTTGCAAAAATATCAAGATGCTATATCAAAGTATTCTGTAAAACTTTTTTGTTTATGTTTTTAATGATATTAAATTACTTGTAAAAACAGTTTGATGATATTATGTTAAATGCAATTTCATAATAATATTATGCTCTTCATGAAATGTTTTACATTTATAATAAAAATGAACAAAAACACATATAACATATATTATTTAAATTACTTAAAAAACTAAAATAAAACATCATGACACGAAAAGATTGAAGAAAAAAGCTTCATAAAAAAATAAATTAATTGGGCAGATTGAAGAAAACCCTTCATTAAAAAATTTATAAGCAGATTGAAGAAGAAACCTTCATTCAAAATAATTACTCCAGTATAGTATAGGAGAGTCCGTCACCTGTACTAATATCAAGCTTTTGTTTTGATAAAGACGATCATCATGACATCAAACTTTGGTTTTGGTTTTGATAAAGACCAGCATCATGACATATGACACAGACAACATCATTACTATGTGAAAATTTATCGTGGAAAGAATGAGAATATGGAGAAATAATTGTGCGACGACTGGGAAGGAAATGTTCTGAAAATACAGAGATTTTCGTGAATCTATATAAGTGCCCATCTTAAAGGTTAGCCATAGACGCTGGGTGGCCATTATTCACGATGTTGAATCATCGTCTCCTAAAATGGTCAATAATGGAAAGGCTACTTTCTGACAGGCCAATAATGGAAAGGATACTTTTACCAGGCCAATAATGGAAAGGCTACTTTCTAACAGGCTTCCTCAAAGATGAATATCGATGTAAGTTGGAGAAATTTCTTGACGAATGAAGTGCATGAATCTCATACTCGTTTCTAAGTTTTTTTTGATGCAATTTATGCTAATATAACACACTGTTTCAAAGACCAGCTTGCCATAGATGTAAACAGTCCTATATTTTTAATGTTAAGTATTTAAACATTCGTTTCAAAGTGACACAGATTATGGATACACGTCTCAAATATGATATCAGTGGCCAAAATGAAGTTGTTGTGTAATGCTTATCTCTTACATCATATTATAAAGCAGAGTAAATACAGTGGGTTTGATTCCATCGTACTACTACTGAGGTATGATGGTGACAATGATCACGAAATGAGAGGACCTCCCTTGAGGTATTCAGTGAAGGCCAATGCAATGAGACCAAGCATGGCAAAACGACCATTCCACATCTCTGCTCGAGAAGACATTATTGCCTGTGATTTGCTCTCTGTGGAGACTCCTTTGAACATAGGTATCAACGAAGCAAGCGACAGCACAACAGCGCTTCCAACAAACAATGGAACTCCTCCGGTGGCCAGCTGAGAGAAGAGGTCTTTCCCGCTCGCTACCTCAACCCCAACAGCTGAGACGAAACCGAGCATGGCAAGTCTCCCATTTATGGTCTCTGGCGCTGGCCCGCTGAAAGCAAAAACGTCCCCAAACTTGGTGCTAACCTGCGTTAATGCAGCGATTTTATTTCAGCGATGATCATATGAATGCTTACTCGCTTACTGTATGTAAATTGAGGACCAACCCGCTTACCTTTTTAGGGGCTGGAGGAGGAGGAGGAGGAGGAATCCGGGTTGTAGACTGAGTGGAGGGCGTGACAGATTCCTTTGGCTGCGGATCTGCCTGCAAATTAAATTGAAGAACACAGGCAATATTTTCAATTCCATAACATATGGGCGTGTTGTTGAGCAAATAATTAAATTCATGTATATACAGAATCAACAATTAATGTGCATACAGGTATAATGACATGAATGATAAGATACATATAATTACCTCTGCCATACACTTGACTCTCAGGCCCCTAGAGGCTGACATAGCAGTATTCCTGATCTTACCCAGTGCTGTTGACCTCTCCGCTGGCCTCCCTTGTAGGAGGGATGTTCCCTTCATTGCCATTAATGACACATTCACAGCAGCCATAGATATAATAATGAATAGTATGTATTAGAGCAAACCCAAATTCTATAGACATGGGAACAACGATAGAATGAACAGATCGACTGACTAATTAATGGCGAAGAACAGATGCTAATGATCTGCAGGGTGCTACCCAGGTTGTGATATATGATGGCGTGAAGGTCATCTGGAAACATCTAGGAGCATTCATTGAAAGACAACCCTTGAGCCAAGTCGAGGCTTCCCTTCCTCTGAATATGTTTCCACGTGGTTGGATTAAAAAATAGATACGTGGATCCTTAAATTACCGCACTTACCGAACTTGTAGAAAGCATTTACAAATTATTAATTAGGATCGTCATATTACAAATTATTAGTTATATTCTTAATCGTCGATTAGTATGAGGACATTGCTTTTCGAAGAGGATAGAGACGTGTTCATATATCACTGCACATGTTTTCTATGGAGGTTGCATTCAATAATTTTTATTGTTTTATATCTTTTCGTACAAATATCAGTCAGTTGTCTTTCTTCATATCTCAGCACTATAAAAAAGGAAAATAATTGATTTAAGATGGAAATTTTTAATTTAATATATATATATATATATATATATATATATATATATATATATATATAATTTTTTTTAAAGGTTATTGTGAGTTGATAAAAAATAATTAGTAAAGATGTAAAATAATTTTTTATATATTTTTTAATGGTTGGTATTGTGTAATTGGTTAGTGTGAATTGATAAAAAATAATTAATAAAAATGTAAAATAGTTTTTGTTAACCAATAATGTCTTTTAGTTATTTTGACCTGATTAATTTTTATAATATTATTATTTATATATAGATATTATTATTTAGGTGTTGGCTAAACTTTTTATTTTTGGGGGTTTTTGGCCTGAATCCGGTTATGTAAATCTGGATAAAATTGTTAGTTTCTATTGTTTAAATTGCATTTTTGAATGCATAAATGGAATCAGCCTACTGAACTTAGGCACTCAAATATGCAGCCTTGTTAAGTGAAATTAGCTACATTAATCTATCCAACCAAGAAAGAAAATTGATTTTATTGTGCACTCAAATATACAGATCCAACCATTAAAACCTTTAGACTACTCTTTATTATTTATATTTATATACTAGCACAGCCGCTAAAAGGTATTGGCTCATGCTCATGAAACGAAACGCTCGAAAATGAAACTCTTCATGCCAGCGATCGAATATGAAACGAGGTGAGACATGGCAATTATATGGTGCTACAGTAATTTTTTAGTATGATTAGGTAAATGTTAAAAAGTAAACAGGTTAACGGATGCATTCAAAAATACAAGGAAGTTATGAAGAATAAATCACATTCATTGATTTGGGAGGACGACTAAGAATATGCGAGCATCTTCAATTGTTAGCCATCAGATTAGAATTTTAGATTAAAAGGTCATTAATCGTGCCCATTGTCAATAGGTATACACCTTTCGGCGTAATAACCTTTAAACTACTCTTTATTATTTATATTTATATAAAGACATAGTTGACTTGTGATCGAGAAAATGTTGAAAATTGTACCAAAATAGCATAGGATTTATAGTTTTAAAGAAGTAAAGGAATTTACAGTTACTTAACAAATATGGGGAAGACTTGTTATTGTGCTAATAAGGATGTAATCAGAGGTATATTTTTAATGTTAATTGTGTAAATTGTTGAATCAAAATGACATCTATTATGAACACAAGTGTAAAATATATATAAATTGCTGAAATAATTTTTACAATGTCATCCCCTAAGAAATGACCATTAAGCTGCTTGATAGAAGAGCAAATAGAAGCTGGGTATGATTACATGATCCTAACAGAAAGGTATATAGAGGTGATGAAGATCATGAGATGAGAGGACCTCCCTTGACGTATTCTGTAAGGGCCAACGCAATGAGACCAAGCATGGCAAAACGCCCATTCAACATCTCTGCTTCAACAGACATTATCGCTTTTGATTTGCTCTCTTTGGAGATTCCCTTGAACATGGGTATCAGCGAAGCAACTGAAAACAGAACCGCACTTCCAACAAACAATGGAACTCCTCCGCTGCCCAGCTGAGATACGAGGTCTTTCCCGTTCGCTAGCTCAACCCCAATAGCTGAGACGAATCCGAGCATGGCCAGTCTCCCATTTATGGTCTCTGGCGCTGGCCCACCGAAGGCAAACAAGTCCTTAAACTT
Source organism: Picea engelmannii (assembly GCA_009831015.1). Taxonomy (NCBI): domain Eukaryota; kingdom Viridiplantae; phylum Streptophyta; class Pinopsida; order Pinales; family Pinaceae; genus Picea; species Picea engelmannii. The sequence continues at coordinate 127,906 of ML784257.1, forward strand.
TGGGCTCACCTGCATTAATCCACTCAATTTATTTCTATGCGTGACCAGTGCAGTGCATGTTCGTGTAAAAATTGA
>ML784257.1:133580-162682 GCA_009831015.1 Picea engelmannii
AAAAGAAGAGAAAAAAAATGTAACAATTATTATTATGGATTGACTTTATCTCTCAAATCAACTTTTACTTCTGAAACTTAAAATAAATAAATAAATAAAATATATTTAAATCTCTTTACGTAAAATTAAAATTGAATCAAATTAAATAGTGACTCACCTCATTTAAGATGTCCAAATGCTCAACCCTTTGAAGAAGCCAAAAATAATTTCGCAGAGATATAATTTCAAACATGCATATTTCCTTACTTTGGTTTTAACATTTTTTATTAATTTTATGAAGATTTATGAATACATTAATTACAGGACAAGCAAATAAACTCTAAATTTTATTTTTGTTCTTATTTTTATTGAATTAAGGTCATATTATTTTTTTAGTAATCTAAATTTATAAATCCAAAATTCTATTAAAAATCTTGCAATATTTATAAAAAAAAATCATTAAATAACATAATCTATTTAATACTAATAATAATTTATTTTTAAGGTCACATGTTCTTAACCATGTTCTTAATCAAAGTTAACTTCTTTCCCATTGAATTGAGAATCAATTAACAAACTATTTTAAGATTTCAAAAATTCTTAAATATTTAAGTTTGGATTTGTCAACTTGATATAGTCCATGGAAAATCACTTGGCCATACTTAGTGCATCCTTTTGATCTTCATTGTATTTCAACAAGCTTAATGTCAATAATGAGTTTACTACATGTTATCACATTTATTTGTAAAAGGGGGGTGTTTTCCTAAGAAGTTGGCCCCTTGGCGAAGTAATTAAAGAAAATGGGCAAAAAAACCCACAAATCGGTGTATAGCCTAAGTCGGAGGTGTGATGTGACCTTTTGGCGCGATGTGATAAGATGCACGTAGATCTGGGCGGTCAAGATTGGTGCACCTCAGATCGATGGTTGTCGATCATATCAAGGCCTCAACATGCGTGGTCATTAAAAAATATAGAGCGGGCCGGAAAGAAACCATGGTTTTTGTGAAGGGGCTATGTGTCAGCCAAAGACACACATCGGGCCCAAAAGAGGGGAAGTTTAAAACCGCTTTTCGTAGCCCCAATGTGCACATGTGATTATTATGTCCTATCCTAAGTTGACAAGTGGTCGCTCCCTTATTGCTTTCTCTCCCTCCACCTGTTTTCCACTCACCGTTCTGCTTGTAACTGTCCCCTTCTCCTCTCCCGCCACCTGTGCTCCCTCACTCCACATCATCTCCATCCCAGCCCACCTCAGCTCCCACTCGTGTGGCCCCTGCACTGTCCACATGGCCATCTCCTGTCTGCCATTTCATGCATGGCACGCCAATCACCCCGTCAGCTGCCACGTCCTATAGGTGCAAAGTTGACTTGAGCCTTCCCTGATCCCAATAAAGCAGTTATTAAGGTTGGTTGGTGGTGGTTGAACGTCGTTTCTACCATAAATAGAAAGCACAAGAAAGGATCGTCAATTATTCGGCTCATCAACAGGTCTGTTTTGAAGCTCGTTTGTGTATGATCGAGGTTCACGCCTGGACAAAGACTGCGTGCACAGTATGTTAGGAGGCATGCATACATAATGACTTCAATGCTACTCTTCGAATATGCTTCTCTGATTTTGTTTTGAGTATAAATACTCAGTTTTGATATTTTGTAAGTGTCGATGGTAGAGCAGAGCTCCCGTGTTGTAAAGTTTTAGCAATGCTTTTGGCTTCTGGTTATGTGTCCATTTTGAGACTTCTTGCTTAATGAAAGTCAGTTTCCTTTCATCTCTTTGTAACGTCTAAACTCTCGGGTATGGAGGATCCAGCTGAGGACAGTTATGTTATGTGATGTATGTTTGATCACAATGACATCACTGCCAATTTTAGTCATTTCTCTGTGTTGCTTTCCTTCCAAAACTGAATGACCCGTGCATGGATGGTCCACTCGGGCAATTATTATTGAATTGTGATGTATGATGGATTCAGTTCATAATAAATTCATTCAATGCCTTGAAGCCCTGAACCAAGAAGATCTTGTCTTCAGAGTTTTTCCTCTTTAAGCTGGTGGAAGACCAGATGTCCATAGCAGACTTCTTCATTTTTCTCAAATTTCTTCCCCCTACTCACCCTTGCTACAAATTACTGACTGAAGTTAGATTGAGACCTCACTTTCTTGTGCGTTCCAGCCTAGTTTTCTGAGTTAAAGTGATATAATATTGAGACTACATCCATTAGACCATCCTTTAAACTATTCACTGTGATATACAGACTGATGGGTATCGGGCTTACCTCTGCAGCAATCTAGAGGTGACGTCTAGTGATACCATTTTTGGCTCCAACTTGTATAGTTGAGTGCTCCACTTACTATCCAATCTCTATCATTGCTTGAGTTATTTACGGTGAGATCATTCATTAATGAATTTTTTTATGTAGAATGAATAGAATTGATTTTAGAATTTTTTTGTTAAATTCCATTCTTTTATTCTTGTAAATTATATAGGGAATCATATCAGAGAGATTAGGGTCATGGAGGAGGGAAACACCCTCACGAATTACAACATTATCTGCGGTGAGTTTTCTTGGCTTGAATTATAAAGTATCATTTTGTAAGTGTGTTAATTCAGTGTGGAAGAAAAATTATAACAATTTTGTTTCTTGGTATAGTCTCCAAAAATATGAAACACACCAAGATACAAAAAGGATCGAGTTTCCACTTCAAGTAAGAGAAAGAATATCAAATCTCAGGATGCACCTAATAGTGGTGAGGGTGGCAGTGGCCAATGAGTGACCAATGATTGTCACTTTGTATCTATGGAAATAGATGTCATTCTTCCATGTTTGGGCACAAGGTGTCATTTTGTATACTGGGCATAATGTTCCATTTTGTAAAAAATGTATAGTTGAACAAATTTTGAACACACACACACACACACATACATTTCATGGCACATGTTTTATGAATTGAGTTGTTTGTTTATTTGATGTTGATGAATGATGAATGATGATGATGATGTAGGAATCGAAAAATCATTTACATCTACATTGGGTACACCAAGGAACTAGATGAAATAGGACAAACAATGTGCTTACATGTTTAATGTGAATATTTAAAAAATATAACACAAAATCAAGGGCATTCACAAGAATAAAATAAATTCCACACTTGAATATTCTAATTGAGATGATACACACATGAAGGAATAACACAAAAGAAAATTGAAGGAAAAGCTCACAACAAAATTGAAATCCACTAAAGTTATAATGCCAATGGTTGTTGATTGATTCTCACAGTTGAAAATCTGCATTCCTTATAAGAAGAATAAATCAATTTACTCCATAATGAAAAATTTCATTACACTTGTCTCATTCAATTTTTGGATACCCACATGCATTATTTCCAACAAATATCTCAAACTTATTTCCAACTTCTCAAAATACCTCTACAACATGATGGACACAAGGCTCGACATCTCTGCAACCTTTCATATACAAATAAATGAATGAACAAAGTTTGGAAATTGAAAATTGTCCATAGAATACTTTAATCACTATCCCTACACATGGGATGAAAATATGGAATTCATTGATCATGATATTATAAAGCAGAGTAAATACACTATGAATAAGGTATGATGGTGACAATGATCATGATATGAGAGAACCTCTCTTGAGGTATTCGGTGAGGGCCAACGCAATGAGATCAAGCATGGAAAAAATCCCATTAAACATCTCTGCTTCAACATAAATTATCGCTTCTGATTTTCTCTCTTTGGAGACTCCCCTAAACATGGGTATCAACGAAGCAACTGAGAACAAAAACACGCTTCCAATAAATAATGGAACTCCTCCGGTGGCCATCTAAGATAATATGCCTTTCCCACTCGCTACCTCAACCCCAATAGCTGAGACGAACCCAAGCATGGCCATTCTCCCATTTATGGTCTTTGGCGTTGGCCTGCCGAAGGAAAACAAGTCCTTAAAATTTCCAACAAATATCTCAAACTTATTTCCAACTTCTCAAAATACCTCTACAACATGATGGACACAAGGCTCGACATCTCTTCAACCTTTCATACACAAATAGGTGAATGAACAAAGGTTTTGAATTGGAAATCGTCCATAGACTACTTTAATAGTTATCCCTACACATGGGATGAAAATATGACATTCATTTAACACAACTACAATATATCTCAACATAACTCTATGAATTGAAGCCCCTTTGAACTATGCTATGGAATTAAAACTACACTTCCCATGGAAATTTATTATCTAGATTGTTTAGCTATCAACAAAGTAACATGTTTCATCAAGTAGATCCAAAAAACTTAGTGCCAAGTCAATCAAATTATATGATAGACCTATATGAAATATAGGTAGATTCATTGTAATCATTGTGTCCATCACAACGTCTTAGTTGGGTGCATTGTAAAGATTTATATACAAAAAATGAGAGATTCAAGGTCCCACATTGTAATTTTTGACCACTATGATATGATTCATATACCATCACCTACCAATGTGATAACAATCCATCAAGATTGATATACCACCATACCTTAGGATGAATCTAGTGTTGGATTTTGAGTTGTTTTGGCCTTATTGTCATCCAATTATTAAGTAAGCATAGTGAAAATTGATCCCCTAGTTACCATGACCAAGAGTTCAACATTCCTACATCATCTAATTAGATCATTGACAATATCATTTGGCACCTTACACCAGAGCTACTTAGTTGCTCAAAATGGTCATAACAAGTCATTTCCTTCCAAAGTCCAAGTACTTTCACAATTAAGGAAGTGAAGTACAAGTTTCATGATTTATTGGATAGTTCCATGGAGTCTACTTCTTCAACAAACAAATCCAACATAATGTAGACAAACACTTCTCATCTTTAATACAATGGGGACCATGCTCATTATAGGTAGAGTTCACATTTAGTTTACATACTTCATGTATTGGAATCCTACACTCGCCATAATTCCAGTTTCTTTGTTATGTTTTCCTCTAACACTCATCATAATGTCACTTCCTTTTTTCATATTTGCCTCCACTCTTGGCTCTATAAAAAAGAAAAACAATTAGCCATATGTTGTGGATGTAAATTGTAATGACATAGGGATCTTATTAGTAACATCAATTACAAATGAGTTGATGCATGCCCATTTTGAAGAGAAAACAATAGACATTGATCAAATCAAGGGAAAATAGGTCATCTATATTTTTTCATGTTCANTTGTGGATGTAAATTGTAATGACATAGGGATCTTATTAGTAACATCAATTACAAATGAGTTGATGCATGCCCATTTTGAAGAGAAAACAATAGACATTGATCAAATCAAGGGAAAATAGGTCATCTATATTTTTTCATGTTCACACATTCCATCTCATTTTAATAGTATTGAACATGTTGGTTCATAATTATTTTATTGCATTCATAATGCTATGTGTTTGTAGTTAAAATTCATGACATGGCTATATCTTTTGTATCTAATATGGTTATTATTTTAGCATATTAGCGGGCCTTTCAAGCATTTAGTATGTAATTCATCTCATCCTCATAAATACAATAGATAATGGGAACAAATCACATAATTAAAAACTAAATGTAAATATGTCAACAATCCACCAATATTGTACAAGTTTGGTCCATCTTGTCATAAATATAATGCGTATTTTTTCTTTGTTTCACATAAGAGTATTTAATGATTCTGTTTGGGATTAAAAACTCTATTAAGCTTGGTAAAATTTTCTAACTTGTACGTTTGTGATTAAGTTTAGATATGAACTTCCATACAATGAACCTTGTCAACATAAAAAAACCTAAAATGGGGATTACAACAATGGTATGGACCCAAGGGGGGGGGGGCATATACGGGGTTAAATGTATATGATATGATCCCAACAGGGGAATATATGGGGTTAAGTATAAATGTAATAGGTAAATGCATATGTATAATGGTCAACATAATAATAAATGGGCCACATGTACAATGTGTGAATATATATATATATATATATATATATATATATATATATATATATATATANAGAGAGAGAGAGAGAGAGAGAGAGAGAGAGAGAGAGAGAGAGATCTTGTTGTCATTATTTAGGACATGAGATTTAGATGTATGAATGTACTTGGGTATTTGGAGGAGATTCTCCTATTCTTTAAGGAGTTTGTTAGGGTCCTAACCTGCACATAGGTAGAACAATATATTTGGATGTAATAAAGGTCAATATTAATAAGGACTTTCAATAAAATAGAATAAGACAGATGTAAGAAGACCTAATAGAAGCTTCCTCTTCTAGAAGGATATTCCTCTAGATGCTTATTTTTAGTATAAATAGGAGTCAAGGGTGTGAGAACCCTAGCTTGGATATTATTGTAATAGAGCTTTGCTCAACTGGAGGTTTCCCCCTCGAAGAGGCTCGTGAACATTGCTTTCAGATTCAAAGTGTTATTTATGTTGTTATTCTTATATCATTTCAATGTTATTGTCGTGAATGTTCTGGTTATATTGTTGTTATTCTGCCATTACTAGCATTTTATTTATGTTCTACATACATTTTATATCTGGTATATTACAAGTGGTATCAAAGCACTTTCCTCGATAGAAAGTGTGGGTTAATTTTTTTTTTTTCAGGGTGGAGATGTATTCCAGCGTCTTTAAGCCACAGAGATCTGTCATTACGCGCATAAACCCACGGTTGAGGGATTCATACACGTAGAAAATACAAGTGGTACTTAAGCGCACATCTATTGGCCACCCTTGTAACCCCTATTGGTACCCCTTCGAGTGGTAGCGCATCAGACAACACCTGTGTACGGATCGACCTAGATTACCTGAAGCCCTCTTTAGATAAACCGATCGGCCGCCTGACTGCTATAGTGTCATCGAGAACAACACTCAGGAAGATACTCTCTAGTACCTGGGTAGTCAGGTAGTACGACTAAGGATACAGTCTATCCTCCTTAGTTAGTGCCCTAAGATATTGGGCCGAGTACTACTGTTGGATCCCGCACGTATATCAGAGAGCTATAGCATAGGGAAAACCCTTGTCTATAGAACCCTTGAATACCTAACCCTTGGGGACAAAAACATTAAAAAAGTAAAACAGATAAGATCTATTGTCGCACAACTGTGTTCGGGTTGCCAAGTAAATACACATTTCTTTCTGGTTAATCATTTGGGCATTTCCTGTCTCTAGTATTCTTTAGACCGAAGTATACCTCTGGAAATTTTTTCACCATTATTTCAAACCTATTCCTTTGGATTCATCTCTTCGCCCTTATTACATTCATCCATATCATTTTTTCGGCAAATGTTTTTTACCCCGCCCGCCCCTTTTTAGTTCCCCCGTCCTCATGGCCCATACTCGTAGCCAAGACTTGGAAGATCGCTTTAACACCTTGCAATATGGTCTCATTGAGACCCAAAAAGAAGTGAAACAACTCAGTGCCAATGTTTCCACCATCAATACAACCATGCAGTCCTCAATGGGCGAAATCAAACAAGACCTCACAACCCAGCTTGAATCAGTTTTTTCGACACTCTACACCAAACTGCATATCCCTACATAAAACCCTTCCTCTTCCTCACCCCCACATACTGAAGGTGACCATTCCTCTCATTCCCATACCTTGCAGAGCCATCACTTTCAACGTGACCTACGTATTCCATGGGTGAATGTGACCAAATTTGATGGCTCAGACCCCACTGGTTGGGTAACCCAAATGGAACATTACTTCTCCTTATACAGAATTATAGATGACTTGGCCAAACTCTGGTATGGTGTTCTCCATCTAGATCAAGAACGTTGGCAATGGTGGCAATGGAGAAAAAATTCTCGTCAAGGGTATATTGTTTGGACACAATTTGTGGTAGAGCTTTATGAACACTTTGACACTGACACCAACCATTTGGGCTATTTGAAAAAGCTGAAACAATTAGGAATAGTGGAAGAATTTATAGCTGCCTTTGACTGCTTGGCTTTTAGAACAGAGGGCATGTTTGATGCCTTTTTCTGAGAGTGTTTTATCAGTGGCCTCAAGGATGAAATTCGGGCCCATGTCCTCATGCCTTGGCCTAAGAGTTGGGTGGAGGCTACCAAAAGATAAAGAAGCACAACAAGTTGTATCTTCTCAAAACCGCAAATCCTCCTTCATACCTCGCCCTAAACCAATAAATCCCACTACTCCCTCTACTCCACTAAAGATCCAAAAATTGACCCGAGCTGAAATGGATGAACACTAACTCAAAGGCCTTTGTTATAACTATGATGACAAATATTTCCCGGGCCACAAGTGTAAAGAACAAAATATTTTTATGGCCATCGCTAAGGAGATTTTGGAAGAAGATGAAGAAGCCCGCTCTATGTCTGAATCACCTGAATCCACTGACATAACCCCTCCCTCAGACCCTCCCGAAGTAGAACCAGTCATTTCCCTCAATGCTCTCATTGGCTTCTCTATTCCCCAAACCCTCAAGCTAATCGGTTACATCAAACATCGGAAGGTCATCATTCTGATTGATAGTAGCAGCACCCATAATTTTATTCATCACCGCATTGCCCAAGAAACTCATTGCTACATCCATGCTGTCAATAATTTCCAAATCATGATTGCCAATGGTGGTTCCATGAAATGTGGAGGGCGTTGTGAAAATGTGCGTCTCCAAATTGGTGACTACCACCTGAAATCCCATATGTTTGATATAGACATGGGAGGTTGTGACATTGTGTTGGGTGCAGACTGGCTAAGGACTTCGGGTCCCATTCTCATGGATTTTAAAGACTTAACCATGCAATTCGACCAGGAGGGCCACCGATATAATTTCCAAGGCATCACCACCGGTTCACCTGAGATCATTACTTCCCATCGCATGGAAAAGATGCCAAAAAAGGGTCATTCTGGTGTTATCGCCCAACTCCATGCCATACAAGCAACCGAGACACCCTCGGTACCGCAAGACCTCCAACCCATCCTTTCTAAACATCAATTGGTCTTTTCCACTCCCCAAGGCCTCCCTCCTTCCCGTGGTGTTCATGATCATTACATTCCCGTTGTACTAGGAAGCCTTCCTTCCAATATTCGTCTGTATTGTCACCCCATTTCCCAAAAAAATGAAATTGAGAAAATGGTCCAGGAAATCCGTTAATGTGGGCGTTATCTGCCCCAGTACAAGCCCCTATTCGTCTCCTATGGTCATGGTCCTGAAGAAAGAAGGTTCTTGGAAAATGTGTCCTGACTTCCGTGCCCTCAACAAATTTACCATCAAAGACAAATTCCCCATTCCTGTCATTGATGACCTCCTGTATGAATTGAGTAGCGCCCAATTCTTCACTAAACTTGATCTTCATTCGGGCTACCACTAGATATGTATGAAAGAGGTAGATATTCCCAATACTACCTTTAGAACTCATGAGGGCCACTATGCGTTTTTGGTCATGCCCTTTGGCTTGTGTAATACCCCCTCCACCTTCCAAAGCCTCATGACTCATGTCTTTTGTCCTTTTCTCCACCATTTTGTCTTAGTTTTCTTTGATGATATCCTCATCTATAGAAAAACCTGGACAAACCATTTTGCTCATGTGGATCGAGTTCTCCATCTACTCTCTCAACACCAACTTTTCCTGAAACAGTCTAAATGTGCTTTTGGCGCCTTTGAAGTAGAATACTTGGGTCATCTGGTTGGAAAAGATGGCGTCGGGGTGGATCCTAAAAAGATTGAAGCTATGCAAGACTAGCCTCACCCAAAGACTCTTAAGAGCTTATGTGGATTTCTAGGCTTAACAGGGTATTATCGCAAGTTTGTTAAGAATTATGGGAAGATTGCAACACCTCTCACTGCTCTCCTCAAAAAGAACTCTTTCACTTGGACTCCATTCGTTGCTCAAGATTTTCAAACCTTGAAGATGGCCATGTGCACCACTCCAGTCCTCACCCTTCCCGATTTCACAAAGACCTTTATGTTGGAATGTGATGCCTCGGGGAGAGGAATTGGTGTTGTCCTTATGCAAGAGGGTCGACCATTGGCCTTTACCAGCAAGCAACTATCTGAAAGAAATCTGGGCAAATCCATCTAGGAAAAGGAAATGTTGGCTATTTTGCATGTCCTAGATCTGTGGCGTCCTTATCTATTGGGGAAACGGTTCCAAATTAAGACAGACCATCAAAGCCTCAAGTATTTTCTGAAAAAATGCATTTCCTCCCCAGAACAACAAAAATGGGTGACTAAACTCTTTGGATATGATTATGAGATCATTTATAAGAAAGGAAAAGACAATGTGGTTGCAGGTGCACTTTTTCGAAAACATGAAGATGAAGGATCCCTTTTTTCTCTTTCATTCATTGTACCAGATTGGCTCCAAGCCGTTCGCCAGGAATGGCTACAAGATCCCAAAAGTTCACAGTTGATCCAGCAATTGCAGTCCAATGCTCCATCTTCCCCAGGGTACTTTTGGCTCCATGAGGAACTTCAATACAAAGCTTGTTTGTATTTAAGTAAACAATCAAAGCTTAAATCCACGGTACTTTCTGAGCTTCATGCTACACCCACAACAAGGCACTCCGGGTTCACCAAAACCTATGACAGGGTCAAACGTTCATTTTTTTGGGATGGTGAAACAAGACATTCGTAATTTTGTAGCTAAATGTGATGTGTGTCAACGCAACAAGGGAGACACAGTCAAATCACCGAGAACACTACAACCGCTCCCGATTCCACCTGCTATTTGGAAGGATATCTCTATGGATTTTATTACCGGCTTACCCAAATCGAGAAATAAATTCGTCATCATGGTGGTTGTTGATCATCTTTCCAAGTATGCTCATTTATGCGCCCTTCAACACCTGTTTATAGCATCCACAGTGGCTCAAATCTTCATGGATCAGGTCTTCAAGCTTCATGGCATGCCGCACTCTATTGTTTATGATCGCGACCCAACTTTCACAAGCAATTTTTGGCAAGAGTTGTTCAAGATACAAGGCACGGAATTTCATCTCAGCACAACTTATCATCCCCAGACTGATGGCCAAACAGAAGTTGTCAACAAGTGTTTGGAAACATATTTGAGGTGTTTTGCCTCGGAAAAGAAAAATCAGTGGGCTCAATGGTTACCCCTAGCATAATGGTGGTACAACACTTCATACCATACAACTACACACATGACTCCTTTTGAAGCGGTATATGGACATAAGCCACCTTCAGTTCTCTCATACTTACCAGGTGCCTCAAAGGTCCAGGCGGTTGACCTAACACTTACAGCTCGAGAGGCTATTCTCCGTAACCTCAAAGAGAATTTGTTCATGGTACATAATCGCATGAAGCAACAAGAAGATCAAGGTCACTCTGAATGTCAATTTGCAGAAGGGGATCAAGTGTTTCTTCGATTGCATCCTTACAAGCAAATTTCCCTCAAGGTCGAGCATTGTCAAAAGCTAGTGCCCAAATTTTATGGTCCTTATATCGTGCTCAAGCATGTGGGCCAAGTTGCCTATCAGTTACCTTTTCCCATCCATTCGACGCTACATCCTGTTTTTCATGTTTCATGCTTAAAGAAGGTGATTGGAGCTAAGTGCCAAATTCAAATCAACCTTCCAGAATTAGCTGAAGAAGGATCCATTTGGCTACAACCAGAAGCAGTTTTGGACCAGTGTGAGCGTCGCCTATGTCAGAGAACCATCAAGGAATTGCTAGTCCAGTGGAAAGATACAACTCCAATAGACGCCACTTGGGAACCAGTGACCATTCTGCAACAATTTCCTCATCTCAAGCCTTGAGGACAAGGCTGTTTTTAAGGAGGTGGACATGTTAGGGTCCTAACCCACACATAGGTAGAACAATATATTCGGATGTAATAAAGGTCAATATTAATAAGGCCTTTCAATAAAATAGAATAAGGCAAATGTAAGAAGACCTAATAGAAGCTTCCACTTCTAGAATGATCTTCCTCTAGCTGCTTCTTTTTAGTATAAATAAGAGTCGAGGGTATGAGAACCCTAGCTTGGATATTATTGTAATAGAGCTCTTCTCAACTAGAGGTTGCCCCCTTGAAGAGGCCCGTGAACATTGCTTTCAGATTCAAAGTGTTATTTCTGTTGTTATTCTTATATCATTTCAGTGTTATTGTGGTGAATGTTCTGGTTATATTGCTATTATTCTGCCATTACTAGCATTTTATTTATGTTCTGCATACATTTTATCTCTAGTATATTACAGAGTTATTGTGTAAATCATATCTCTTATATATATTGGAGTACTGTTTCATGCTCAAATTGGTGTATATGGCGTGTACTTCTAGTTTCTTACGATATCTTAAGCATTTGGTGCATGACATTTGGTTTTAGAGAAAAATATCCTAGGGTTTTACTTCTTCAATTGGGCCATCTTGGAATTTTTACTATAAATTTTTTGGGTGAAGTTTCATACTGTGAAATTTTTAGCAGTCTAAGTAGACATATCCAAGTACTTGTGGTAGAAAATTTGGTTTCTAAGACACTAATTTCATAAATGTAGGTTGTGAAAATTAGGGTTTTTTTACTAGTCCTAAAACTAATCTCAAAAAAGGGTTCTTAGTAGAAGTGTCATATATGAATATTGGAAAGTAAAAATTGAATACCTATTTCCTTTGTAAAGAAAACAAACCATAGTATTTGCGGTAAAAATTAAGAATCAGATCGGAAGTATTGGACACGTGGCATTCCATACAAATTCACTCTATGGAAAGGGCCAAGAATCAACTTGTTTTGGGAAAGTTACTATAACTTTCACTTGGCACATCAAATTTTGGCCAGACCTATGGAATTATGGAGATGAAACATCATAATAATATAGACCAAAAGTTCAGACTTGTAATACACAATACCTCATCTTTGAAGGGATTGATGTTGTAGGGTAGGCGATATTGCTGGCTAACGCGAATGTATCGTCCCCTACTCAACCATCCGATAGTGGAAGGTTGGGGGTGTGGCATTGTTGGCAAATTCATTCTTTTGATGACCTCAGTTGAGATACGGTTCTTCTAACTCCCACTATCAAAAATCAAATGCAATGGGGCCTCATTCACCCACATCCATGAATGGAAGAGGCGGTCCCCCTCCTTAGGCTTATATGGTTCTTCTGGTTGGATTGTTGTGGCCATTATGGTAGCAATGGGTTCTGCATCGATGATTTGTTTCCCTTTATTGTGATCTGAATCAAATTTCAATTCAGGTTTTTATTCTTTTTCTTTGAGTTCAACCACCAATGATTATTTCAAGCGACATTCATCGGTGTTGTTCCAGGGGATTTTGTGGATTTGTGGCATGCACACAACAACCTTCGAATTTTATTTTCTTATTGTCTCTCTAAGACACAAAATTGGGCCCCCCTCTAAATCTTCCTATCGGAACCCTCATAGTCACTCTCTCTTATGCGAATGGCTAAGCCTAAGTTTTCCTCCCGCTCTTCCCACTACACCAATAGAAGGATGTCGATCCCTCATCGTCACCGAGCACATCGACGATGAGATTCTTCAGTTTTCCAATGCTAATCCATTCATCAAGGCCCACCTTCATCTTGACGTGTATCTTATCGTCCTCCTAGCTCAGATTCTTCTTCTTGCATCATCAGTTGGTCTCCTACCATTTCTGATGATTAAGCTTCCTATGCCTAATCCGATAACTGATGAATAATACCCACCACGCATGATCTACTTCATGATCGCAGTCATAATCAAATATGTCTATGTCGTTAATAACTTGCATTCACATACCATATTAGCTCGTTTACTTTGTGCCTCTTTATTATGTGACTAAACCATGACTTTGAAAGTGTCTTATGACATTAGTTTGATCAACCACAACATATGAATGTCTTGCGTTTACTCTCAAACATACCTCGAAAGAAATTTGTCCTCCCAACTCCTAAACAGTTCTAAGTGGTTTGTATGCCAATTGATTATTTTTGCGGATTTATAATTTTGTGCTACCCACATGTTCATCAACTTAAATGGATGAACTAAGTGCCAATATAACACAGATGACACGGGAACTGACAGAACTAAATTTGAAAGACAACAACAAAAGCGAGACCCAAACTTACATTAAAAACGCCTTTTAGTGGAATTTTTTTGCGTTCCTCAAAGTAAACTTTTGATGATCAGAACAAACCAATTGAAGGAATTTCACGATTACAATTCAACGCAACTCACGAAATAAAAATACGATGCCCATAAGTAGCAAAACGAATCACCAAGGGGTGTCTCGCCCAAAACAACCTCGTCATATGTTAAGCTGATGAAGTGTTTGAATGGCACTCTCAGTTGAATCGCTAGGAGCACCGATCTGCATTCTTCATGGCACAAGGGACGACACTCAAATATAACATCGTATGAGATATTTATGATCCTTGAAAATTCCCTCCAACGATGACACCATCTGATATATAATGGCGTGAAGGCCATATGTAAACATCTAGGAGCATTCATTGAAAGACAACCCTTGAGCCAAGTCGAGGCTTCTCTTCCTCTGAATATGTTTCCACGTGGTTGTATTAAAAAATAGATACGTGGATCCTCAAATTACCACACTTACCAAACTTGTAGAAAGCATTTACAAATTATTAATTAGGATCGTGATATTACAAATTATTAGTTATATTCTTAATCGTCCATTAGTATGAAGGGCATTGCTTTTCGAAGAGGATAGAGACGTGTTCATATAGCACTGCACATGTTTTCTATGGATGTTGCATTCAATGATTTTTATTGTTTTATATCTTTTCGTACAAATATCAGTCGTCTTTCTTCATATCTCACCACTATAAAGAGTTGTCTTTCTTCATATCTCACCCAGGAAAATAAATTATTTAAGATGGAAATTTCTAATTTAATATATATATATATATATATATATATATATATATATATGGTTAGTATTGTGTAATTGGTTAGTGTGAATTGATAAAAAATATTTTGTAAAAATGTAAAATAGTTTGTGTCAATCAATAATGTCGTCTTGTTCTTTTTATTTGATTAATTTTTATAATATTATCATTTATATTTATATAAATGATATAGTTGACTAGTGATCGAGAAAATGTTGGAAATTGTACCAAGATAGCATAGGATTTATAGTTTTAAAAAAGTAAAGGCATTTAAAATTACTTAACAAATTGGAAAGACTTGTTACTGTGCTAATAAGGATGTAATCCCAGGTATATTTTTAATGTTAATTGTGTAAATAGTTGATTCAAAATGACACCTATTATGAATACAAGTGTAGAATATATATAAATTGTTGAAATAATTTTACAATGTCATCCCCTAAGAAATGACCATTAAGCTGATTGATAGAAGAGCAAATAGAAGCTGGGTATGATTACATGATCCCACCGAGGGATATAGAGGAGGTGATGATCATGAGATGAGAGGACCTCCCTTGAGGTATTCGGTAAGGGCCAACGCACATGATCGCACCGAGGTATATAGAGGAGGTGATGATCACGAGATGAGAGGACCTCCCTTGAGGTATTTGGTAAGGGCCAACGCAATGAGACAGGCATGGCTTCAATGGATTCGATCCACCTTTAATGGCTTATATCCCAAAATATCTTTAATAATTCCCATTTCCACTTTAGTGGGGTTATCCCTTTAATGGCCACAAAAATATATAGTTTTTAAAATAACCATATAATATATAATTCCTTCTTAAAATTTAATAACTTGTCATATATTTTGGTTCAAGTTATGAGTCCATGAAGAGGTTTTGAGTTCAAATCTTAAGTTGGACATATAGATCAATTTTTGATTTGTTCAAATCTTACTAATTCCAACATGTCACGTGTTGCCATGGGATTTACCCATGTGGAAACTAGTCAGCTCTCAAGTGTCCACACAAAATTCTGCCACTTGTCACATATGCAACCTGCTATGTGTCAATTATGCACTTTTCTACTTCACCTTGTTCATGCCACATGCCAACTCTAGAATGTGCCACGTGTCCTTTGACCAGTTGACTTTTTCCTTGTTTGACCCAAACTTCAGATTGCAATAACTTTTGCATACAGACTACGTTTTTCGATTTGTTTGCGCCATCGAAAAGCTTGCAATGATCACTTCACGATCATGTTTTTTTATTGAACATTTGAGAACTTTGTTTTTTGAGCCTTTCAAGATCCATATGGATCATCTGGGCAAGTACATCAAGCACTTCATTAACCTCATCTTTGGAAAACATATTTAGTGACTTTGTAACGAGTGAGAGGGGGGAATATATCTCGAACATAACCCTAATTTTCTAGCCCTTTAGGTTACCGAGGACTCCTCCCTTTGGGTAGACCTTGCCTATCCCTAAAAAGTGGGGATTTCCTATTAAGGTGACACTGATAGGGTATCTTACCTTGGGCTTTGGGCAAGTACAAATTGTTTGATAATAGGGTGGATGGGTAAGGGAGGGAGATAGATGCACCAAGAGAAAGGTGAGACACGACTAGGGGATAGGTGAGACGAGGAGAGGTGGGCATTAAAGCCAAAGGCCGAGGAAGTGAAAAGAGGTAGATTGATTATGGGGCCATGGGACAGATACCTTGTGCTCAAGACCACCTAGTGGCACCAACATCCATAATAATAGGCCAATGATAATATCTAGAGGCCATGTGTGGTCGTGAGGCATATTTTTTGGTTGTGGATGGCTAGACGCTTCCTTTAGTGCCTAATATTCATGTTTCATCCCTATGGCCATTCAAAATGTAGTTCTTGTCCCTACACGCCTATAAGATTCTTTTAGGGCCTAACCCTTGGGTTTATTCACCTAGCCCTATGGAAGTTCTAGAGACTCATATTTATTGTTCAAAAACTCATAATGTTGATTATCTCGATCAAGAGACCAAGGAGAGGTCCTTTGTGGTGGGTTAACATGTTGTTGATGACCGAAGATGCCTACAAGATTCCTTTGGTACATCATTGTTATACCTACTTTGTGAATTCTTATTAACCCACAAGCATTCTAGAATGTGTGTTTATTCCTTTCATTTAAATATTTTTGTAATAATGTGTGCATGTTCATTTCATTTCAATTATGAGAATGCATCTATCTCTCATAATTTGATCATGTGAAGTTGTATATTCTATTTATAAATTATATAATTCAATTTTGAGTTTGTTATTTATCATAAGAAAAATAAAAAATTAAATGTCTGATAACTCTTCTAAGTTTTGTCTTATATCATTCAAGTGTGGTGTGTGGTGATATAAATCTGTATGAAATCACTATTTTTTATTGTTTAAAATTCATTTTTGAATACAAATATAAATTCCTCATACTAAAAAATTCTTAGAATACTTGAATTATAATGAGAGAATCACTTAGATATTATAATGAGAGAATCACTTAGATATTCAGATTTAACCATTTCTTATAAATGGACAAATATCCTTGAAAAATATCCCCCAATTTTGAATTTTGATATGACCCACTGCATCGACATACTGTAAAGGCTATAACAACATCAAACTTTTGTTTTCAGACTTCAAGAATTTTGGTACTGACCGGCTCCAACGACATCTGTAAAGGTAGTTGGTAGTAGCAACATCAAGATTTGGTTTGGAAGCTTTGGTTTTGATAAAGACCAGTGTCCTATACAACATTATTACTATTATTAGTTTTGTTGTTACAGTGGCGAGTACAAGAATATTGAGAAATTGTTGTGCGAGGAATAGGAAGGGAATGATTTGAACATACACACAGATCTTCATGGAATCTTTAGAAGTGCCCATCTGAAAAACAAGCAACAAAGGCTGCCGGCCATTATACACAATGTTTGAATCATTATAGGGTCGAATAATTATCTCTTAAAATGGTCAATAAATAATGGAAATATGAATATCGACGGGCTTCCTCAAATATGAAAATAGACGGCCTTTCTGCGGGCTTCCTCAAATATGAATATCGATGTACGTTGGAGAAATAGATTGACGAACGAAGTGCATGATCCTCATACTCGTT
This sequence comes from Picea engelmannii, assembly GCA_009831015.1. Classification (NCBI taxonomy): domain Eukaryota; kingdom Viridiplantae; phylum Streptophyta; class Pinopsida; order Pinales; family Pinaceae; genus Picea; species Picea engelmannii. Next base: position 151,533 of record ML784257.1, read on the forward strand.
TCTAAGTTTTTTTCATACAATTTATGCTAATATTACACCGATTCAAAGACCAGCCTGCCAAAGATGTAAACAGTGGTATATTTCTCATGTTAAATATTTAAGCATTCATACCAAAATGACACAGATCATGGATATCAGTGGCCAAAAAAATGCTGTTATGTAATGTTTATCTCTTACATTATATTATAAAGCAGAGTAATTACAGTGGGTTTCATTCCATCCTACTATGAAGTTTGAAGGAGGTATGATGGTGACAATGATCATGAGATGATATGATCATKAGTAAATACACTATGAAKGAGGTATGMWGGTGACAATGATCATGAGATSAGAGGACCTCCCWTRASGTATTCKGTMAGGGSCARCGCAATGAKWCCAAGCATGGMAAAAYGCCCATTCAACATCTCTGCTWSAACAGACATTATCGCTTTTGATTTKCTCTCTTTGGAGATTCCCTTGAACAYGGGTATCAGCGAAGCAACTGAGAACAGAACCGCACTTCCAACAAACAATGGAACTCCTCCGGTGGCCAGCTGAGATAAGAGGTCTTTCCCGCTCGCTAGCTCAACCCCAATAGCTGAGACGAATCCGAGCATGGCCAGTCTCCCATTTATGGTCTCTGGCGCTGGTCCACCGAAGGCAAACAGGTCCTCAAACTTTGGGCTTACCTGCATTAATCCACTCAATTTATTTCGATGCATGGCCAGTGCAGTGAATGTTCGTGTAAAAATTGAGAATTAATCGCTTACCTTCGTAGGAGACGTAGAGGTGGATTGCTTTGACTCGTTCGGCTGTGGATCAACATGCAAATTAAATTATAAAAACAATAGCATAAGGTGAATTCAGCAACAATTGAAAAAAGTTTACAGCAACAGTTACTAACCCCTGCCATGCATTTCACTCGAAGGCCCCTGGAAGCCGCTGGCATCCGTTGCGAGAGTGATACTCCATTCATCGGCCCTGCCAGTGGAAGGCCCCTGGAAGCCGTTGTCATCTGTTGCGGGAGTGATACTTAATTCATCGCCATTACTGATACATTCACAGCCGCCATGGAAGTATAGTAATGAATACTAACTGCAATATGGAAGCAACCAGACAATAATCAAATGAACTAACTGCACAATGGAGAAAGAATAGCGAGTATTGATATGCAATGAGACACCTGTGGCAATATACAGCGAGTATTGATATGCAATGAGACTCCTGGAACAATATATAGTGGCGGAACATTCATTGAACGGCGAAGGTTGAGCCAAGTCGAGGTTTCTCACCCTCGGACTATGTTTCCACGTGGTTGGATAGTACCTACTTCCTTTAATAACCGACTTGTAGAAGATACGTAATTTCCTCCATAACCGACTTCTGCTTGGATAAAAATTGACTTACCGAGAGGATAGAGATCATTCAACGGGTGACCGCTTTAAAAGTCGTGGTAGAATTTGTTAGCGGTTGTAAATGACATTTTGAATAATTTTTATCTCCGACTTTCTCCTCTAGGGTACTCCATTCATAGTACAAATCATGGGAGTTTATGGCACCCCACCCCACCATCACATTCACATTTTTCATCCTAGTAGCTGAACCTATACGCTATTCATTAATCTGCCTTGTGTAGCTTCCATTTTCATTGTGGCTATCATAGTCAACAACACAATAAATGATTCTTCCATCTTCAGGATGGGTTGTTGTGCCATTTGGGTCCTTCATGCATTCCATTAAGCAAGTGAGCGAAGCTGATTTGGGAAGCCCACTACAGTGGGGTAGAAGTACACTTTGGCATGGAAAAAACAGTGGCAATGTTGCAACGACATTTCTATTAGCCGAAACTTCGTCATGTCAGCAAGTATATTTGGTCTTTTATTTCCTGTGCTATTGCCAAACCAACCACTAAGAAACAAGGCGTTTACACTCCTCTACCTACTCCTGAGAGGCCCTGGGAATCCATCTCAATGGACTATATGTCGGTCTTTCCGTCCAACAAGCGAGGAAATGACTTTGCTTTTGTGGTTGTCGATAGCTTTTCCAAGATGGTGATTCTAGCTGCCTACAAGAAGAGCATCACAATAGAGGCCACTACCAAGCTCTTCTTTGAACGAGTGTGGGTACACTTTGATATCCCACAAATCATTATCTCAAATCAAGATAGTCAGTTCTTCAACACATTTTGGTTGAGCCTCGAATCACTGCTGGACATCAACCTCACCAAGCCCATTTCCTTCCACCCCCAGATGGATGGTGAAACCGAGGTCGTCATCCAGATGATTGTGCGCAGCCTGCACATGTACAATTCCAGGCATCCCTGTTCTTGGGATGAGAGTCTTCCCTATGTTCATCACAACTACGACATAGCCATACATAGCTCAATCAACCACAACCTCTTTCAGGTGGGGTTGGTATTTCAACCATTGGGTCCCATGGATGTTGCACTGCCCTTGTGGCCACCCAGGAAGACTCATCGCATGCTCCAACAAAATATGACAAAGCCAACCGGTTCATTGAGAAGATCCAACACATTCTCCAACAGGTTCAAGATATTTTACATTAGTCCAATTTCAAGTACAAGCAGTGCCATGATCAACATCAAGTGCCACACCAATTTCAGGTGGGAGACAAAGTTTGATTGCACCTGCAGAAATAACTGCTTACAGGGCCTAATCGAAAGCTTTGTCCACTCTATTAAGAACCTTACGCCATCACTAAGGCTATGAGTGACAATGCTTTTGATCTCAACCTTTCCCCCTTCCCTGGATTGCACCAAGTATTCAATGTGGACCTCCTTCAGCCTTATTTTCCACCATTATTGGAAACCTGAGAGATAATAGAATAGTTGATACCAACAAAGCTCAACCCTGACTACATGGAACATGCATTCTTTGATCAAATAGTGGACACAGGTCAAGGGAGATTGCTAGAAGAGGATCCAACTTGTTAGCACTAGAAGTTGCCTTTAGATTGCATGGAAGGCAAGCCTAGAACCCATCAATTTATATAGTAAATGTAAATGAGTTTTAGGTGATCAAATGGAGAGGGCTCAATGACAGTAACGTTCTAACTGAAAAAACTTGACTAGCATGCATAAGCAGTTGAGGTTTGGAATCAACTTTAGTCAGTAAGTTGGAGTTAGGGTGAATAGAGAGAAGACTTTGGTGAGGAGAGTGTAGAGGTATGTTGTGGACATCAGGTATTTCAACAACCTAAGGAGGAAAAACTTAAATGCAAGATCCTCTTGAATTCAAATCTCAAAGAAACTAAAAGAAATTATAACAACATTATAATCAAACATTCATCATAATACAATCACAACAATCTATGTGAATCACTCATTCATGAACTCTCTCAATATCAGAGGAAAATAAGATGGATCAAGAAAGATGACTTACATTAACCAAGATGTCTCAAAAATCAAATACATAATCAGAGAACCAATGTTCTTCATAAAAATATTACAATAGCAGGGAGCCTAGCTCAACCATTCGACCTTAACAAAATATCAAAACTGCCTATATATACTTAAAATTTCTGCAACTATCAGAAGTGTGATCGGGCCCCTGCATTCAAAGTTTCCAGTCGATGCCCACTCTGTCAAACTATACAGGTCTTCTCATGTCAGAACCAAATCCGACTCAGTGATGAGTTTTGCAGGAAAAATCGTCCAGGATGAAACTTCGATTGGATAGTCTTCCTTCATAGCTTCTCTCTGCAACGCTTTCCATTTATGGGGTGAGACGAGGTCTCAACTAGGCCCCTATCTTCAATAACTTCCTTTATTGGGATCAGGACGAGGCCTGACACCCATGAATGCTTCCAGGCGGTGCCCACGACTTCTCTAAGTCAATCCTGATGCCTCGAGGCTCTATATATGTTCCCCTATGAACAATACGGGCATCGTAGACGCTAAGCTTCTTTTTAAATGTGACCTCGGGCCATGACCCTGGGCCCAATTTTTGGGCGCTTCGCGTTTTTGGAAGATTTCTTGTCTCCCTACTCTCGAAACTCAAACTAGCAAGTTTTGCTTGCCAAATAAATGGTCCACAATTCCTGCGATCCAATGGCTCTGATCAACTTTTCGCGAATCGAGACTTCACGGCTCACGAAGCTTAACAACTAATTTCTCCTTTCTCTTGATTCCCGAACTTGCGAGTTCCTTGGGACCAAATCTACGGTCCAGATCCCTCATTTGATCAACGGCTACAATCGTTTCGCAACTTCGGACTTCGCGAGTTCTAACAACTCTTGCCTCTACACTTCCCGAGTTCCAAGTCTGGGAAATTGTTGATTCTATGCCACATGTCCCTCTGAATCAGACGGTCCAGATCAAGTCACGAGTTCGCATTTCATGGGTCCTCGCGACTCTACCCTTTTACTTTCCCAACTAGCGAACTGCGAAATGTTGATCCCGCACCACATGTCCCTTTGAATCAGACAGTCCACATCAAGTCGCGAGTTTGCATTTCGCAAGTCCTCATGACTCGGACCTCTGTGTGACGTTAAACTTCACACAACTTTATGATCTTGATTGCTTGAGGGCCACAAATATGAAATTCGAATGGAATCTCCTCTACTGAAAACTGAACTTGCTCGCTCGCTTGATTTGAGTCCATATTAGACCGCTCTAAGTGTTGTGCTTTATGCTCATGGTTGCGGCTTGCGTAAAATAAAAACTTGGACAAATGGTTAAGGGTTCGAGAAAACAGAAGGATCGTTGACAGAGGTAAATGATATGAGTGCTTAAACAAAAAGGGGCAAACAAAACAACTTTGTTGGCTGAAGGGGAAAATTTAAATACATGGCCTACGAAAGAGATAAAAATAGGGCAAAATAGGGCATGGGCATAGACTCGGGTATAAACCACCAACTCATGGGACTCTGACAAGTTCATGTGATAACATTTGGCTCCACATGGGATGGCATTCTCCCTGTGAGATGCCAAGAACAAGTAGTTCTAGTGCCTTAGCTGTTGGGTTATGGAGTCGAGCTCAAAACATTTCGTCGAAGGCCGACATGCACACTATTCTACTTAGAAAGAGGAATACAAACACACCTGCTCCAAAAAAATATTATTTATGTACAGTCCTAGGCTAACTGATTTTTACAAAATGTTAGGTGAAAGAAAACTTCCACCATAACTACCCAGACTGTTCGGTAATATATTTTTTCTCCTTTATGCAAATAATCTAGAAAAGGTAAGGGACATATGAAAGCATAAAGAAAACATGTATTGGAACATCGACAATGCATCCAAATGATGATAATATGAATAATTTTGCAGACTCCAATGATTTTGGAAAACTCAGTTCCATATACAACCCCATAGGGTCACAAAATTTATAATCAGGAAAGCTCGACTGGTAAGAAATTACCTCTTGCTCTTCATAGTTACTCACCCGCCGTTCGATGTTTTTCAGAGTGTACAGGTGGGTAGAGGATTGATGCGGGTTGGCCGATCCCAAGTGATATTTTCTCATGTATAGGTTCAAGACAGGAGATAAATTGTACCTTTAGCCCCTCCATTTCTCCTTTGTCCGCTCTGATAATATCTGTTGGCTAAGAGCAAGAAGTCTCTTCATGTATATCCATGGATGGCTCTTTCTCTCTATCATGCTGCTCTTGGTAGGAGATTTCTCTTTCATAAGAAGATTGGCAGCCTATTCTTTCTTCTTCTGAATATTGTTCAGGGGTAGGTGAGCACAAAACTCTTTTATCTTGCGAAGAGGAAAGAGCTATCTCTTGATTATTTTCTTCAACCACTTCTTGTTTTAAATGTGAGACAACATGAGTACTAGAGGTGGACAATAATGCATCCATAGCTATGCCATCATCCACGCTATCATCAATCATATCTGGAAGGACTTCTTCATCATAAGCAGGGTTGGACAGAACATCTGTCACGTGAACAAAAATATATTTCGTGCTTTCCTCATAAGAACAACAAACAACATCTGCCTCAGCCCCATAACCAAGAGAGATACCTCCTATAGGAAACATCATCCCTTTCACCTCATAATTTTAAGAGGAAACATGTTGATCTTTGTGAACATCTAAAAGAATAGATACATTTGAAATGATGCTAGATGCTTCTGTGCTATGGCTATCATAATGAATATCACTCAACACCACGAGATATTCATGGCAGATGCTTTCTTCTACAGTAAAAGCCTCATTATAATTATGGTTTTCATGACTAGTAGAGGCTTTAGGACATAAAGAAAACTCATCACAACATCTTTCATAAAGATCCTCAGCTGGAAAATAATCTTTACAAAACGAATTGAAATCTGCATGAAAACTGGTCAGAGAGATGATGCTTGCAACGGGGAGGGATCGACACCAATCAAAAGAAGCTCTCTTCAATGAATATCTGAAGAGCTTGATCTGAACATATTCATACATGATATTATGTTGATGAATAAAATCATGAAAAGAGCAAGTGCTCAGCTGGTACCTCCCCCTCTTTTCCTTGAAAATTGGTAAGGCTACGCTCCCATTCCTCTATGCTAGGAAGTGGGTTAGGGAAACCAACTATTTTGGAAAAGCCATAAAAAGCAAACCTTTGAGCTAAGATTTTGTCTATCTCAAACTAGTGGAGTTGCCAAATGATTCTTTAATCACGGATTCGTTAGGTGAATGATATGCAACTTGAATGTGTCTGGTCTTTGTTCACTATCAAAGGCCAACTCTGATCATTTTAGTTCTCCTAGGGAACTTCTCAAGCAAAGAAATCAGCTACTAAATCCTTCTCGAGAAATATTCTCTGGGTCAGCGTCAGGTGTGCTAGAGGAAGCCACAACTGAATTATTGGAATCAACATAGTGGAGTCGCCAGGTGCAAGCACAATCTTCAATGGTTCTGATATTTGATGCACCTTCATAATCATAAGCTCTTTGTTATTCTATCCGAGGGAAAAGTCTTCAATTCGTTCCCCGACAACAAAGCCAGAAATGTTAGCACTAGAAGTCACCTTCAGATTGCATGGAAGGCAAGACCAGTACCCATCATTTTATAGAGTAAATATAATGAGTTTTAGGTGACCAAATGGAGATGACTCAATGATAATAACGTTCCAACTCAGAAAATTGGACTAACATGCATAAGCAATTGAGGTCTGGAATCAACTTCAGTCTGTAAGTTGGAGTAAGGGTGAATAGAGGGAAGACTTTGGTGAGTAGAGTGTAGAGTTTTGTTGTGGATGTTGGAGCCGCCTTTGTTTTGTCCACTTCGCGCAATTTTCGACTTTAATACTTAAGTTTCGAAATTGTTGTTCTTTTCCCTTTCCTTCTGAAGTCATAAAACTCTGAAAAAACTTTTGTTGCCTGAATTAGTAATGCTTTGTCACTTACCAAAGGTCTGTTTTTCGCAAGTATGTCTGTCCTTAGGGTTTTTTCAAGTTTCGTTATCTCGCAAGTCGGACACCTTATTTCTTGAATTCACAAGTCCCGAGTCGCGAGAATACGAACTCGGTTCTAATTTTCGTCCAAGACAAGAATAGTATAAGACCTTTAACCCTTGATTAGACATCGTCGAGATTTCGCGCCTCGCATTTCTCGACTCTAAATTTTTGTTTTCTCAACCCCGAGAGCCGAGAACACGATATTTTTTAAATAACCATAGTCAAGAACCAGGAGTAAAAAACTAACTATAGTTAAACTCGGTTCTCGGCACATCGTCTCTCGGCATTTTCTTTCATAAAATTGAAGTGTCCAAAACTCCGATTCGCGAAGTTGCGACATAATTATATTGAGCCTCAATTATCGCTGCTTCACAATATCGCGACTCGGCGTATCGATCTCCTGAAATTTTGCCGTCAAGCTCCCGAGTCGTGATCTGGCGATTAAGTTAATCATATTATTAAGGATCCGCCACATCAAGTTTATTGATAATTAATGCTAAAATCGGAACTCGCGATTTCGCGAGTTATAAAATCAAAACGATAAAGGGAAATTCACGAGATGACGAAAAACGAGGAAAGCTATAAGTCATTAAGATTGGAAACTTTTAAAATCAAACGGACTGCGTCCCGCACTTCAAGGTTGGCACACTCCACGAGGTTTTTATTCATTTACTCCCCATAACCTGAGTGCCTGTCAAGCCGCTCAATATTCATGACATTAATGAGAAATTAGGGTAAATCCACGATGAAAATAAGATCGGATTTTTTCAATTAATCTGGTTTTATTCGCGATTTGACGGACTGATGACAAGGTACATGGTTTTCAAAATATATACGAGACTTTGTTTTATTTGTTAAAAAGAAAACATTTCTTATTCAGCGTATAGAGCAAGATTTCTCCAAGTGAACTAGCCCCTGTATGTATACGCAGGTTTATTACAGAAGAACGAAAACACCAGCTTTAGCTATGGCACCAAGGAGAGGAGCTAAAGCAAATGTCGAAGCTGCCACACAGGGTTCAGACAACATCTCGGATACTTCGCCTCGGATGAACGGCTCAGTACCTACCTGGTCTTCTATTACAAATATCCTACAATCAGAGTTAGTAAACTGTTCAGATTCTGATGACTATAACTATGATATCGTGAAAGACGACATGAACACTAGATACAAGAGAATTGTTCAGTCGAAAATGCACTTGGTGGCAACCAGACCTCGATTGCTCCCGTATTTCGATATGATCCGATGGGCATTGGATCACGTCGACCTGCCTTCCAGAACTATTCTGAATGACAGACAGGACATGATTGGGACTTTAAGGCCTGAGCATATCCAGTCTATGTACAAGCTCCCAGCGACCTCTGAATACACATTTGGCAAAGAATTCTTCGCAGAATTCAAGGAGAAGGAGTGCAAGGAATTTGACAAGACTTTTCCAGGCTTGATAAAGGATTGGGTATCTCGTCCCTCCACCTTCAGGGTGAACAACGAAGGTGTGTATTCGATTTCTTCGCTGGAACCAAACTACAGGTATGTGGCTATGATGACTTGTCGGCTTTTCGGATCAGAGGACACCGCTCATTTTATCGTTCAGTGGGTACCCCTCATTTTTCGGGTAGCCGAAGGTTCCACATTAAATTGGGCAAAAATACTCTCTGATAATTTGTTCAACAGAATCATCGAGTACCGGGAGCAGAAGGCAGCCGGGAAGCCGTCCAAATTCTACATGTCTGCGTATATCATGGATGCAATATGCTCCCTGACGCCTTTTCCTTTGATGAATTGGGCTTGGAGTCCATCCGAAGAAAAAAATGTGCATGAGTACCACGATAAACTGTGGGAAAATAATGCGAATGAGTTTATTTATGAAATTTTTAATTGGGTGATGGTGCCCCATGCATGTCACCATTTTTGGTCTTTTTCCACCCCGCATCTCGGATGGCATTGCTGCGAATCTGAGCCAGATTACAGACTGGTACGTAGAAGAAGAATTCTCTTATTTCAAGGTATTCGGAGCTGCTGTTCCTCCTCTAGCGCTCCCACAATTTATCCCCGATAAACTGGCATGTCGTGAGATTGCTCGACAGACAGTAATCGACGGCGTGAGCAAAGAACTAAAAGAATCAACAAAGAAGGTATGGCCGTCTTTCCCTATCCGGCTTAATTCATATTCTCTGGTCGATTTCGGACATGCTAAGGCTGAGGCTGCAGCTTTAGAAGGCTTAAATTTGGCCTATATTGAATATAAAAGGCATGATCCACAGAGGATCGTAAGTACTCATTTAGGAAATTGTGGCTTAAAGAGGTTCGAACACGAATCCTCGCCTTCGGATGATGTTTTCTGATGCGCCAGATCCTATTCGGAAGTGCAATTCCGAATCGAATCCCTAGCGGCCGAAGACAGAGATTCTGTCTTAAAATTCCAGGCGAACAGGAAGCGATGTCTCCCTGTGGTGCTGGGAGGTTTGGGACTTCCTAAGGATAAATATAAGGGAGCCGAAAGTTCTGAGGAGCAGACTTCTAATCCCAAGAAGCGTCAGGAAGGAGAGCAAGAGAAGAAACCCGAAAGGGAAAAAGGCCCCGAACAGGAGAAAAATCCCGACAAGGAGAAGAGCCCTGAACAGGAGAAAGATCCTGAAACGGAAAAGGAGAGTGCAAGTACTCCTAAGGGGCTTAGCCCGGAGGTAGAAATAAAAGATACAAACCCACCAGAAACTCAGAATCTGGAATCGGTAATGAAGACCTCTGACCCCCTGAAAGAACAAGATCCACTCACCACACCAGGAAAGGGTGCGAAGTAGATTGGGCAACCCATCGCCTCTGTCACACCCTTGCAATCGGCACAGGGAAGCGTTGGCGAAGGATGGATATTTGGTGAGGAGCTGAGGCCTATAAGGGCAGAAGAACTCCCTTCTAACGAATTCTTCTTTGACAAAAAGAGGAAAGATGTGGTAAAGCGAGAGTTTTATCAAGAGGGAGAATCCACAGCTAAAAGATTCAAGGTAATGACCGATGGGAGAAATAAAAAGAGAGATGAATTTTCTACCGAAATTGTAGGAACGCTGGGAGCATACGCAACAACAAATCAAGTCTCAGTCGCGGCGTTAAAAAATCAGCTTAAAGCAAAGAATCGGTTAATCAAGACTCTTGAAGCTCGAATAGCTTCAGCTGCCGAAGATGCTAAAAGTCAAGGGAGTGGAGCAATAGAGCTGGCCCAATTGGTCGATAGGAAAGAAATCGAGTTCCTCAATTCTAAGCTGGAGAAGGCAAATTCAGTCATCCGAGATGGTCGGGTGTAGTTCGAACACTAGAGGGATACGATCACACAATTACAGGCTCAATTAGAGGTCACAGAAAGCAAGGTGATTGACGTCGAGATTGTCAAATCTAGAGCAATCGACATTCGGAGCAGGGTCTCTTCTGCTCAATGGAGCCTACTAAACAAAATCAGGGAGTTTCGAAAGGATTGCTTGTTGATGAATCAGATTTCTGAGAATCTTATTGTTAAGGAAAGAAGCGCAAAAGTTGCTCGGGTCGTCTTCCAGGAAGCAGTGTTAGCTACCAATAACAGGTTTTCAGCAGAAACCCCCGGGCTTTCCATTGCCGAACAGACGAGGGGTAATATTTTGTTAAAGAAATGGGAGCATGATATTGCTTTGAGCAAGGAGCAGGCACAAAAAGTGACGAATTCACTCGAAGGAACCTTCAAAAACATAAACGCTGAACTATTAGGGATAAAGAATGGAGGAGACACAGAGACACT
>ML784257.1:180736-229456 GCA_009831015.1 Picea engelmannii
CTGTTATTAGAAGAGTCATTATTAAATGGTAGTGACTTACAAAACATGGGTACCCTACTTAGAACCCTTTTTCATTTGGTTCCCATGCAAAAGTTACTCCATAGGAATGGGAGTGCCTTATAGTCCCAACATCCCTTTGCGTTTGAACCCCATTTTTCTTACTCAATATCATTCTGACTACTACCTATGGGGCTCCCCCCGAGTCTTAGTTAATCTCTTTTTTTGATTCCCCCAAAAAAGAAAAGATTGTTGAGTGAACTTGTATATTTCACACTCATTAAATGGTTTTGAAAGGAAATCTATTTGGTATAAGTTTAACCCTTTTCCATACCAAGTAGAATATTTATGAAAAAAGAATACTCTAGTTGCCATTGGCTAGAAATGTTCTCCTGGGTATTATTTTATACTTTTTTGGGCCTAGGGGACTAAATCTACGAAAAATGACACTTTTAAGTTAAGTTGTAATTGCATATAATTATCCTTCTTGCATTGTTGATCCTATTGTCGACTCCCTCTTTCTCATTATAAGAATTTTTCCCCATCAATTCTCATCACTATCCAAGTAGTTCCTTTCATATATCCTTTGCAACTTGATACCATTTACCTGTAGAGGAAACATTCCCCCGAGTGTCCATGTCTCGCATGTGTTCCCTTGCATTGATCATAGCTATTTTCCATTGCTTGGAACTAGTTTCTTATTCTATACACTCGTTTCCTCTCCCATTTCATATCATTTCTTTGCCTAGGAAAAACAAAAAAAAATACGAGTAGGAAAAGAATATTTTCTCCTATCAACAACAATGTTGTCTAATTTGAATAGAGCAAAAATCTTGAGTCCATTTTCATCCAAGGTTTGGGTTTATCATAACCTTAGGAATCTGAGATCGTTAATTAGAGTCTACTCTTATGACTAGGTATTCTTCCAGTCCCTATGGAGAGTTTGTTGGTGCCTCCTGCATTGAAATTTTTTGTCAAAGATCAATGTTAAGTCTATGCTTCCTAAGTTATCCATATTTCTCATGTTCTTGTTAAAAGGAAATATAAATCCTGTGTCAACCACTCCTTAGAACTCTTGACTTTACAGTTGACCAAACCCTCAGTGTATCTCATAATCACATGAAGTTGTTGTCCTACCTTGCACCCTGGGCCTACTTTCATCATTGGTAGATAAAATTGAACCCAACAGATGACATCTCCTCATTGGTTTCTTACTCGTTGGTTTCCCTTGTGTTCAATGAAAAACAATATATTCACATATTGGGATTTATCCAATGTCCTAGATTCCATTAGTTCTATTGGTGGTTTCCTCTCCTTTGTCAACTAACTGCACAATGGAGAAAGAATATATATGCAATGAGACACCTGGGGCAATATACAGCGAGTATTGATATGCAATGAGACTCCTCGAACAATATATAGTGGCGGAACATTCATTGAATGACGAAGGTTGAGCCAAGTCGAGGTTTCTCTTCCTCGGACTATGTTTCCACGTGGTTGGATAGTACCTACTTCCTTTAATAACCGACTTGTAGAAGATATGTAGTTTCCTCCATAACCGACTTCTTCTTGGATAAAAATTGACTTACCGAGAGGATAGAGATCATTCAAAGGGTGACCGCTTTAAAAGTCGTGGTAGAATTTGTTAGCGGTTGTAAATGACATTTTGAATAATTTTTATCTCCAACTTTCCCCTCTAGGGTACTCCATTCATAGTACAAATCATGGGAGTTTATGGCACCCCACCCCACCATCACATTTTTCATCCTAGTAGCTGAACCTATACACTATTCATTAATCTGCATTGTGTAGCTTCCATTTTCATTGTGACTATCATAGTCAACAACACAATAAATGATTCTTCCATCTTCAAGATGGGTTGTTGTGCCATCTAGGCCATCTATGCATTTCATTAAGCAAGCGATAAAAGTTGTTTTGGGAATCCCACTACAGTGGGGTGAAAGTACACTTTGGCATGGAAAAAACAGTGGCAGTGTTGCAGCGACATTTCTACTAGCCGAAACTTCGTCATGTCAGCATGTATATTTGGTCTTTCATTTCCTGTGCTATTTCCAAACCAATCACTAAGAAACAAGGCATGTACACTCCTCTACCTATTCCTGAGAGGCCCTGGGAATCCATCTCAATGGACTATATGTCGGTCTTTCCGTCCAACAAGCGAGGAAATGACTTTGTTTTTGTGGTTGTCGATCGTTTTTCCAAGATGGTGATTCTAGCCGCCTACAAGAAGAGAATCACAATAGAGGCCATTACCAATCTCTTCTTTGAACGAGTGTGGGTACACTTTGAGATCCCACAAACCGTTATCTCAAATCAAGATAGTCAGTTCTTCAACACATTTTGGTTGAGCCTCAAGTCATTGTTGGACATCAACCTCACCAATCCCATTTCCTTCCACCCCCAGATGGATGGTGAAACCGAGGTCGTCATTCGGATGATTGTGCACAGCCTGCACATGTACAATTCCAGGCACCCCCGTACTTGGGATGAGAGTTTTCACTATGTTCAACACAACTACGACATAGCCATACATAGCTCAATCAACCACAACCTCTTTCAGGTGGGGTTGGTATTTCAACCATTGGGTCCCATGGATGTTGCACTATCCCTTGTGGCCACCCAAGAAGACTCATCGCATGCTCCAACAAAATATGACAAAGCCAACTAGTTCATTGAGAAGATCCAGCACATTCTCCAACAGGTTCAAGATATTTTACATTAGTCCAATTTCAAGTACAAGCAATGCCATGATCAACACCGGGTGCCACACCAATTTCAGGTGGGAGACAAAGTTTGATTGCACCTGCAAAAATAACTGCTTACAGGGCCTAATCGGAAGCTTCGTCCACTCTGTTAAGAACCTTATGCTGTCACCAAGGCTATGGGTGACAATGTTTTTGATCCCAACCTTTCCCCCTTCCCTGGATTGCACCAAGTATTCAATGTGGATGTCCTTCGGCCTTATTTTCCACAATTATTGGAAACCTAAGAGATAACAGAATAATTGATACCAACAAAGCTCAACCCTGACTACATGGAACATGCATCCATTGATCAAATCATGGACACGGGTCAAGGGAAATTGCTAGAAGAGGATCCAACTTGTTAGCACTAGAAGTCGCCTTTAGATTGCATGGAAGGCAAGCTCAGTACCCATCAGTTTATACAGTAAATGTAAATGAGTTTTAGGTGATCAAATGGAGATTTCTCAATGACAATAACATTCTAACTCGGAAAACTGGACTAGCATGCATAAGCAGTTGAGGTTTGGAATCAACTTCAGTTAGTAAGTTGGAGTTAGGGTGAATAGAGGGAAGACTTTGGTGATAAGAGTGTAGAGGTATGTTGTGGACATCAGGTATTTCAACAGCCTAAGGAGGAAAAACTTAAATGCAAGATCCTCTTGAATTCAAATATCAAAGAAACTGAAAGAAATTATAACAACATTATAATCAAACATTCATCATAATATTGTCACAACAATCCATGTTCATTCATGAACTCTCTCAATATATCAGAGGAAAATAAGATGGATCAAGAAAGATGAATTACATTAACCAAGATGTCTCAAAAAACAAATACATAATCAGAGAACCAATGTTCTTGATAAAAATATTACAATAGCAGGGAGCCTAGCTCAACCATTCGACCTTAACAAAATCTCAAAACTTCCTATATATACTTAAAATTTCTGCAACTATAAGAAGCGTGATCGGGCCCGTGCATTCAAAGTTTCCAGACGACGCCCGCTCTGTCAGAGTATGCAGGTCTTCTCATGTCAGACGCGAACCCGACTTAGTTATGAGTTTTACAGGAAAAATCGTCTAGGATGAAACTTCGATTGGACAGTCTTCCTTCATAGCTTCTCTCTGCAACGCTTTCCATTTATCGGGTGAGAAGAGGTCTCAACTAGGCCTCTATCTTTAATAACTTCCTTCATTGGGATCAGGACGAGGCATGACACCCATGAATGCTTCTAGGTGGTGCCCACGACTTCTCCAAGTCAATCCTGACACCTTGAGGCTCTGTATATCTTCCCCTGTGACCAATATGGGCATCGTAGGTGCTAAGCTTCTTTTTAAATGTGACCTCGGGCTGTGACCTTGGGCCCAATTTTTGGGTGCTTCGTGACTTCACGCTTCGTGTTGTTGGAAGATTTCTTGTCTCCCTACTCCCAAAATCTGAACTAGCGAGTTCCACTTGCCAAATCAATGGTCCACAATCCCCGCGATCCAATGGCTATGATCAACTTTTCATGAATCGAGACTTCGCGGCTCGCAAATATTAACAATTGATCTCTCCCTTCTCTCGATTCCCAAACTTGCGAGTTCCTTAGGACCAAATCTACGGTCCAGATCCCTCCTTTGATCAACGACTGCGATCGTTTCACAACTCTGGGCTTCGTGAGTTCTAACAACTCTTGCCTCTGCACTTCCTGAGTTCCGAGTCTGCAAAATCATTGATCCTACACCACGTGTCCCTCTGAATCAGACAGTCCATATCAATCTTTGAGTTCGCATTTTGCGGGTCCTCACGACTCTGGCCTTTTACTTTCTTGACCGACGAAACCACGAAATGTTGATCCCGCACCACATATCCCTCTAAATTAGACAGTCCACATCAAGTCGTGAGTTCTCATTTCGTGAGTCCTCACGAATTGTACCTTTGTGTGACATTAAACTTCACACAACTTTATGATCCCGATCACTTGAGGGACACAAATATGAAATTCGAATGGAATCTCCTCTACTGAAAACTGAACTTGCTCGCTCACTTGATTTGTGCTTTGTGCTCATGTTTGCAGCCTGTGTAAAATAAAAACTTGAACGATTGGCTAAGGGTTTGGGAAAATAGAAGGATTGGTGACAAAGGTAAATGATATGAGTGCTTAAACAAAAAGGGGCAAACAAAATGACTTTGTTGGTTGAAGGGGAAAATTTAAAGACATGGCCTGCGAAAGAGATAAAAAAAGGGCATGGGCATAGACTCAGGTATAAAACACCAACTCAAAAGACTCTGATAAGTTCATGTGATAACATTTGGCTCCACATGGGATGTCATGCTCCCTGCGAGCTACCAAGAACAAGTAGTTCTAGTGCCTTAGCTGTTGGGTTATGGAGTCGAGCTCAAAACATTCCGCTGAAGGCTGACATGCACACTATTCTACTTAGAAAAAGGAAAACAAACACACCCACTCCAAAAAAATATTATTTATGTATAGTCCTAGGCTAACTGATTTTTACAAAATGTTAGGTGAAAGCAAACATCCACCATAACTACCCAGACTATTCGGTAATCTATTTTTTCTCTTTTCTGTAAATAATCCATAAAAGGCAGGGGACATATGAAAGTATAAAGAAAACATGTATTGGAACACCGACAATGCATCCAAATGATGATAATATGAATAATTTTGCAAGCTCCAATGATTTTGGAAAACTCAGTTCCATATACAACCCCATAGGATCACAAAATTTATAATCAGGAAATCTTGACTAGTAAGAAATTACCTCTTGCTCTTCATAGTTACTCACCCACCATTCAATGTTCTTAGAGTGTACAGGTGGGTCGAGGACTAATGCGGATCGACCGATCCCAAGTGATATTTTCTCATTTATAGGTTCAAGACAGGAGATAAATTGTACCTTTAGCCCCTCCATTTCTCTTTTGTCCGCTCTGATAACATCTGTTGGCTGAGAGCAAGAAGTCTCTTCATGTATATCCATGGATGGCTCTTTCTCTCTATCATGCTACTCTTGGTAGGAGATTTCGCTTTCATAAGAAGATTGGTAGCCTATGCTTTATTCTTCTGAATACTCTTTAGGGGTAGGTGAGCACAAAACTCTTTTATCTTGTGAAGAGGAAAGAGCTATATCTTGATTATTTTCTTCAACCACTTCTTGTTTTAAATGTGAGACAACAAGAGTACTAGAGGTGGAAAATAATGCATCCATAGCTATGCCATCATCCATGCTATCATCAATCATATCTGGAAGGACTTCTTCATCATAAGCAGGGTTGGATAGAACATCTGTCACGTGAACAAAAATAACTTTTGTGCTTTCCTCATAAGAACAACAAACAACATCTGCCTCAGCCCCATAACCAAGAGAGATACCTACTGTAGGAAACATCTGCCCTTTCACCTCATAATTTTCAGAGGAAACATGTTGATCTTTGTGAACATCTAAAAGAACAGATACATTTGAAATGATGTTGGATGCTTCTGTGCTATGGATATCATAATGAATATCACTCAACACCACGAGATCTTCATGGAAAATGCTTTCTTCTACAGTAAAAGCTTCATTATAATTATGCTTTTCATGACTAGTAGAGGCTTTAAGACATAAAGAAAACTCATCCCAACATCTTTCATAAAGATCCTCAGCTGGAAAATAATCTTTACAAAACGAATTGAAATCTGCATGAAAACTGGTCAGAGAGATGATGCTTGCAACGGGGAGGGATCGACACCAATAAAAAGAAACTCCCTTCAATGAATATCTGAAGAGCTTGATCTGAACATATTCATGCATGATATGATGTTGATGAATAAAATCATGAAAATAGAGCAAGTGCTCAGTTGGTACCTCCCCCTCTTTTCCTTGAAAATTGGGAAGGCTACGCTCCCATTCCTCTTTGCTAGGAAGTGGGTTAGGGAAACCAACTATTTTGGAAAATTCATAGAAAGCAAACCTTTGAGGTAATATTTTTTCCATTTCAAACTAGTGGAGTCGTCGATCAATTATTTAATCACGGAGTCGTCAGGTGAATGATATGCAGCTTGAATGTGTCCGGTCTTTGTTCACTATCAAAGGCCAACTTTGATCATTTTAGTTCTCCTAGGGAACTTCTCAAGATGAGAAAGCAACTACTAAATCCTTCTCGAGAAATATTCTCTTGGTAAACTTCAGGTGTGCTAGAGGAAGCCAAAACTGAATTATTGGAGTCGACATAGTGGAGTCACCAAGTGCAAGCGTAATCTTCAATGGTTCTGATATCTGATGCACTTTCAGAATCAAAAGCTCTTTGTTATTCTATCTGAGGGAAAAGTCTTCAATTCGTTCCCTGACAACGGCACCAGAAATTTTAGCACTAGAAGTCACCTTCAGATTGCATGGAAGGCAAGCCCAGTACCCATCAGTTTATACAGTAAATTCAAATGAGTTTTAGGTGATCAAATGGAGATGACTCAATGATAATAATGTTCTAACTTCAGAAAATTGGACTAGCATGCATAAGCAGTTGAGGTCTGGAATCAAATTCAGTCTGTAAGTTGGAGTAAGGGTGAATAGAGGGAATAATTTGGTGAGGAGAGTGTAGAGTTTTGTTGTGGGCATCTGGTCTTTCAGTAGCCTAAGGAGGAAAAAATTAAATGCAAGATCCTCTTAAATTCAAATTTCAAAGAAACTTAAAGAAATTATAACAACATTATAATCAAGCATTCATCATAATACAATCACAACAATCCATGTGAATCAGTCATTCATGAACTCTCTTAATATCAGAGGAAAATAAGATGGAGCAAGAAAGATGACTTATATTAACCAAGATGTCTCAAAAAACAAATACATAACCAGAGAACCATATTTATTCATAAAAATATTACAATAGCAGGGAGCCTAGCTAAACCATTCGACCTTAACAAAATATCAAAATTGCCTATATATACTAAAAATTGTTGCAACTACCAGTAGTGTGATCGGGACCCTGCATTCAAAGTTTCCATTCGACGCCCTCTCTATCAAACTGTGCAAGTCCTCTCATGTTAGACGCAAGCCTAGCTCAGTTATCAGTTTTGCAAGAAAAACCGTCCAGGATGAAACTTCGATTGGACAGTCTGCCTTCATGGTTTCTCTCTGCAACACTTTACATTTATGGGATGAGACGAGGTCTCAACTGTCGCCCCTATCTTCAATAACTTCCTTCATTGGGATCAAAACAAGGCCTGACACCCATGAATGCTTCCAGGCGGTGCCCACGATTTCTCCAAGTCAATCCTGACGCCTCAAGGCTCTGCAAATATTCCCCTATGACCAATACAGGTGTTGTAGGCACTAATATCCTTTTTAAATGTGACCTCAGGCTGTGACCTTGGGCCCAATTCTTGGGTGCTTCACAACTTTGTGCTTCGCGTTGTTGGAAGATTACTCATCTCCCTACTCCCGAAACCCGAACTAGCGAGTTCCACTTGCTAGATCAATGGTCCACAATCCCCCCGATCCAACATCTTTGATCAACTTTTTGTGAATCGAGAATTCACATCTCACGAATCTTAAAAACAACTTTCTCCCTTCTCCCAATTCCCAAACTTGCGAGTTCCTTGAGACCAGATCTACGATCCAGATCCCTCCTTTAATCAACGGCTGCGATCTTTTCACAACTTTGGACTTTGCGAGTTCTAACAACTCTTTCCTCTTCACTTCCCAAGTTTTGAGTCTATGAAATCATTGATCCTATACCACGCCTCCCTCTAAATAGGATAGTCTATATTAAGCCATGAGTTCACATTTCGTGAGTCCTCACGACTCTGCCCTTTTACTTTCTCGACTTGCGAAACCGCGAAATGATGATCTCGCACCACATGTTCCTCTGAATCAGACGGTCCACATCAAGTCACGAGTTTTCATTTCGCGAGTCCTCACGACTCGGACCTTTGTTTGACGTTAAACTTTGTGAAACTTTATGATCTCGATCACCTGAGGGCTGCAAATCTGAACTTCGAATGGAATCTCCTCTGCTGAAAAATGAACTTGCTCGCTCGCTGATTTGAGTCCATATTAGACCGCTCTAAGTGTTGTGCTTTGTGCTCATGGCTACGACCTATGTAAATTAAAAACTTGGATGAGTGGTTAAGGGTTCGGGAAAACAGAAGGATCAGTGACGGAGGTAAAGGAGATGAGTTCTTAAACAAAAAGGGGCAAACAAAATGACTTTGTTGGCTGAAGGGGGAAATTTAAATACATGGCCTGCGAAAGAGAGAAAAATAGGGCATGGGCATAAACTCAAGTATAAACCACCAACTCACAAGACTCTGACAAGTTCATTTGATAACACAACTTTATTGGGTTTTCAAAGTAGGGCAACCCCTGCACCAAGGCAAGTGGGTCACATAGGGCCAAATTCAGCAGAAATTTCCTCATCTAATGGGGGCACTCAACAAATTGGATACAATTTATTCCTAAATGGTAAGGATTGATCTAGGATGATATCAGTGTTGACCCAACATTTCCAAGTGCCTCAAAATAAGTTTTTGGCAACTTACTATTTTTACTAGTTTTTCGGGTCTCAAATTTTCGGGGCCATTTTGAGGTCCTAAACGACATTTTTTCATGATTGGGCACCACAAAGATGGCCAAAGGCTCTAATTCATCCCCCTAAATTAATATCCTTGTCAATACCTTTCCAACAAGCTATCATGCGCTCTAAACAGAGATCGAATTCAAAAGCTACGACCCTAGGAAGTTGATATACTAACTTACCCCAATGGGGCCCACATGACTTTTGGTGCTTCATCTCCTAGGGTTAGGTTTTTGGATGTCTATGGTTTTGGAATTCATGTTTATTGTAAAAGGGAATTCATGGCCTCATGGTACTCATCTTTTCGCAAATCAACGTAGCCGTCACATCTCTTCTTAGAGATAAGCTGCCACCATTCTAGCAAGCTTGTTTTCAGTCTGCATTTTACAATTTTCAACATATTTGTTATTTAATAGAATTCAAGTTTTATTGTATATTTTTTATTTTTCACTGTGTCTGTGTTTTAATATTATAAATATATGGTTTCATTTCGTTATGCTCATAAATCTGAATCACCTTGTGGCACTGTCCTTATATTGTGTGATGTTTTCTAGAGAAAGGAGCCTACAAATTATAAGATTATGAGGGGAATGTGATGGATGAGCCCAAAAATGGGCTCTACCCTTAAAGGTATTACGCTTGAGCCCTCAAATTCGGTCATGACCTTTGTATATTAGTGTATATACTTTTTTCTTCTTTTCTCTTTTCTCTTTCAACAGAGTCTTCGGTATACTTAGGATTCATATGCGATGCCAGTCATCATAAACGAAACTTGGCTTCCGCCACTTGGGTTATATATTAACCCGAGGAAGAACTGTTGTCTTCAAGTGGAATTTGTCTAGAGACATAAATGAATAATGTGGTTGAATATAACGTTGTCATAGAGATATTACACGATTCCATTTCACATGGTGTTCGATCTTTATAAGTTCATCTGGACTCCCACTTAGTTGTATGTCAGTTGAACGATGGTTACCATGTGAGAGATCCTACTTTACTCTGACAATTCCTACGGGTATGAATTTTGGAACGTTACTATGATTTTATTACCTATAATCACATCCCTAGAAGTTTAAATCAATTATCTGATGCATATTCTAATTAAATTTTAGATTGACATTTGTCACATAAATAAGTAAAGAAAACATATTTATACATTCATCCATTGTAACATATATAAGTTGAGTCGAAGACAAAATGTTTTTTGTTTTCATTTATCAAATTGAAAAACATAAAAAAAAATATGTAAAACCAAATTTTCTTTCCTTATGGATTAATAGCGCAGTGAAAGACCCGGTTTGAAGTGGTTTTGTCCAGGTTTTTTCCAATGGATTTCCAGCGTCATATTGCCCGTTTGCGCTTTTGGCAGGTATATTATGTCAACGACATATATTATAGGTTCTCACCCCACTTTGTATTTTTTCATCTTCCTATGACTGTGATTCATATGCCCTAGGTGGGAACCCATTTATTCGGGACACAAAACCTTCTTACTACTATTAGAAGTGTCATTATTAAATGGTAGTGACTTACAAAACATGGGTACCCTACTTAGAACCCTTTTTTTATTTGGTTCCCATGCAATAGTTACTCCATAGGAATGGGAGTTCCTTATAGTCCCAACATTACTTTGCGTTCGAACCCCATTTTTCTTACTCAATATCATTCTGACTACTACCTATGGGGCTCCCCTCGAGTCTTAGTTAATCTCTTTTTTCGATTCCCGAAAAAAAGAAAAGATTGTCCAGTGAACTTATATATTTCACACTCATTAAATGGTATTGAAAGGACATCTATTTGGTATAATTTTAACCATTTTCCATACCAAGTAGAATATTTACGAAAAATGAATACTCTAGTCGCCATTGGCTAGAAGTGTTCTCCTGGGTATTATTTTATACTTTTTTGGGCCGAGGGGACTAAATCTACAAAAAGTGACACTTTTAAGTTAAGTTGTAATTGCATATAATTATCCTTTTTTCATTGTTGATCCTATTGCCGACTCCCTCTTTCTCGTTATAAGAATTTTCCCCATCAATTATCATCACTATCCAAGCAGTTCCTTTCATATATCCTTTGCAACTTGATACCATTTACCTGTAGAGGAAACATCCCCCCCAGTGTCCATGTCTTGCATGTGTTCTCTTGCATTGATCATAGCTGTTTTCCATTGCTTGGAACTAGTTTATTATTCTATACACTCGTTTCCTCTCCCGTTTCATATCATTTCTTTGCCTAGGAAAAACAAAAAAAAATACGGGTAGGAAAATAATATTTTCTCCTATCAACATCAGTGTTGTCTAATTTGAACAGAGCACAAAATCTTGAGTCCATTTTCATCCAAGGTTTGGGTTTATCATAACCTTAGGAATCTGAGCTCGTTAATTAGAGTCTACTCTTATGACTAGTTATTCTTCTAGTCCCTATGGAGAGTTTGTTGGTGCCTCCTACATTGCAAAATTTTGTCAAAGATCAATGTTAAGTCTATGCTTCCTGAGTTATCCATATTTCTCATGCTCTTGTTAAAAGGAAATATAAATCCTGTTTCGACCACTCCTTAGAACTCTTGACTTTGCATGTTGACCAAACCCTCAGTGTATTTCATAATCACATGAAGTTGTTGTCTTACCTTGCACCCTGGGCCTACTTCCATCATTTGTAGAATAACTTGAACCCAATAGATGGCATCTCCTCATTGGTTGTTGACTGGCTGGTTTCCCTTGTGTTCAATGAAAAAATATATATTCACACATTGGGATTTGTGCAATGTCTTAGATTCCATTAGTTCTATTGATGGTTTACTCTCCTTTGTCTATAATTTTCCTTATTGAATACTATTTAGAGGGGCTGTTTTGTGCACTACTTGCATCTGGTGCATGTGAGAGGCACACATGGTCATTGGTTTCATGAACATCTTATTCATCCAAGATCCTCCTAATTATCAAGATATTTATTTGTACCTTGCGCTGGATGATGAGAGATTCCTATTGGAACACTTCTAAAATTATAATCCTAAACCTCAAATATCACGAAGCACGAAACCCCTAAATACTTGAAGATAAGAATGATTATTTACTGGATAAAACATGATTAAAATTAATTAATCACTTTGCGATTTCGTGTTTTGGGGATCCTGTCTCGAGCAACTACCAAAATCCTGAGGTCCAAAAATCCAAACAAAAACTTAATGATAAATGTGATTAACTAATGCATTAATGAGGATTATCTTTCGATTGATTTTTCATTGAATCATAGCTCGGGTAAATTCAAATGTTATTTGTCAAAACTTCTAATTGCGAACCACTAGAAATTAATGACATTAATAATCGATCTACGGTAATCATTTCAAATAAGATCTCCAACCACCGCCTAAATATTTTCATTAAGTAAAGTGAATGCACCGTAAATAAAGTATTCGTAACCCAACTTATTTAGGGGAAAAGGATATTGAAGTTTGACTTTCATTTGCATTTTCACAGAAAACAAGTTTGAGCAAGATTATAAGTTTGTGCATTTCTTGTAACAGGTAACAGAATTATGGACTCGTGATATCATGGCTCCATGGAAAAAAACTAAAGCGTCCGGTGAAAGATCAAACCCAAACATAGACGTCTTCTTAGACACGTCCCCTAGAACCATAGACACCATGAAAACCTGGACACGGGTATTCGATATTCTACAATACAAATTTATCAACTGACCAGATGATTCGGGCAATGAGGCGACTAAAACCCAGGCTACGAAATACAAATATGTTTCTCAATCATAGCTGCATAAAATAGTAATGCATCCTAGGCTCATGCCTTATAATGATATGATTGGATGGGCACTGGAGAATGTCGACCTATCGACCAGGAGTATCTATAATTCACAAAGGGTTGCAGTTGGTTCCTTTCGACCAGAGCATTTCTAGGTGATGTACAAATTATCCCCAATTCCCAATTGCATGTATAATGCCACCTTCTTAATGAAGTTCAACAAAAAGGAATGCTCGTAATATGGAAAGAACCTACCCAACTTGATCAAGGATTGGTTTTCACGTCCTGAGAAATTTAGAGCAGACACCCATGGCGTGTATGTTGCTGCCTCATTAGAGCCTCACATGATGTATTTATCCATGATGTTATGTCAGCTTTTCGGGAAGGAAAACTATGCTCATTTCTCATTACCATGGGTTCCAATCATGCATAAGGTAGCAGAGGGGTATTCCTTCGATTGGGACAAATATTATCAGACAATTTGGTCAGGGAAATCACAAAATATCAGTCATTGAAATCCAAAGGGAAACCTTACCCATTTTACATGTCTTCTTATATTATGGATGTTGTTTGCTTCATGACGCCATTTTCTTTGATGGGATGGAGTTGGCGTTCGACCAACGTTGAACCAATACACTTCTATCACTCCAATATGTGGGAGGATAAACCAAAATATTTCTTCTACAAAATCTATAACTATGTGGTGGTGTCAATGCATATTGCTATATATGGGTTCTCACCTCCCAGGATTTCCGACAATATAGTGACCAACCTAGGAAAAATAACAGATTGGTACATTGAAGAACATTTCTCTTATATCAAGGTTTTTGGATGTTTCGTCCCTCTGCATGCCTTACCCAAGTTTATACCAGATTGATTGGTGTGCAGAGAGGTATCACATCAAATTGTGCTGGGAGGAATTAGTAAAGAACTAAAGGCAACACAAAAAAAAGTATGGCCTGCCTTTCCTTTGCAGGTTGGTATGTTCACGCTGTCATATTTTAGCCACTCAAAGGTAGAGGTTGTAGCCCTGAAAGACATTAATATTGTTAATATTGAATTCAAGAAACACAATCCCCATAAGATCGTGAGAAATCACATGGCTCATTACAATATGAAAATATATGATCATGCAGACTCCCCACGGGATGAGATATTCTGAGGAGAAAGATATTATTAGGAAGTGTTGAGCCAAGTCTGAACTCTGGCTCCAGAAGAATTATGCGAGTTCTATAATTTTCAAAGACACCGAAGAAATAACCTACCTAAAGTCTTACAGGGAGAAGCCCTGACATCTCTAGCCACATAGGAAGTTGCGACCCAGAAATTAGAAACAGGAAGTTCCAGTGGATGAGACATTCAGGAAAATTTGGAGAAAATAGAGGTTATGACACAAAAAGAAAATATTTCATCATCAAATTCACCAGATGATTAAACTAAAGATCAAGATGAAGCTTTGATAAAAAAAAGGTGAAGAGAAATCATTGTCCACACTAGACAAATCGTCTACAAACACAACAGGGAAACAACCATCTGCCTAGATAGGTAGCCCTATCAAATCAGTCACACCTTTAGAGTCCAGTAGGGGAAACCCGAATGCCAAAGTCATTTTTATAGAGGATCTCACTCCTATTTTAGTTGAAGAAATGCCCCCTTCTGACTTATTCTATAGTAAGAAGAGGAGGGTTGTGGTAAAAATAGAAATGCACCAAAGGGAGGGTTCAACTGTCAAAAGGAACATAGTGCTATATGATGTTCAGTCCGTAGAGGAGGCAGAATTTGCTATGGAAGTTGCTGGCACATTGGGAGATTTTTCCACAACAAATCAATGTTCAGTTGGGAATATCACAGAACAACTTAAACAAAAAGATTTGTTGGTGAAACAACTGCAAAACCACATAAATACTGTGGAACATAGTGTGATAAATGAGATGAATAAAGGTTTTGAGAAGATCAGAGCCCGTGACAAATAGGAAATCCAACAACTCAAAATCAATCTTGATGAAATGCATAAAAATGCATAGGCAAGTAGAGAAATGGCCATTC
Organism: Picea engelmannii; assembly: GCA_009831015.1. Taxonomy (NCBI): domain Eukaryota; kingdom Viridiplantae; phylum Streptophyta; class Pinopsida; order Pinales; family Pinaceae; genus Picea; species Picea engelmannii. Next base: position 195,862 of record ML784257.1, read on the forward strand.
AATAGGAAGAGTTGGTCAAACAACTACAGGCTAAAGTAAACTTGATTGAGAAAATGACTGTAGATATGAATATTTTCCAAGCCCAGGCATTGGAGGTGCACGATAAGATGGAATCAGCCTAGCAAAACCTTTTGACTAAAGTAGAAGTTGTTCAAAACTATTATTGGGTGGCAGGCCATTCTTTAAATAACATTCACCTAAAAGAGAGAGAGGCCATTGTAGCTCGAGTTACTTTCCAGGAGGCCATTTTATCGGAAGCAAAGGATGAAGTATCTAGGGCCACTAGATTGTCTCTTTCAGAGAAAAATCGAGGCAATATAATACTGAAAACCTGGGAGGCCAATTTAGTTGAAAGTAAAAGGTTACCTGGGAAGTGAATAAATCTTGTGAAGAGGCATGTTCCTCACTCGACAAAGAGTGACTGGACATTGAAATAGACAGTATCTCTGAATCCCTCGTACAAATTGTTATTACAAAGAATCAACTTCATTCCAATATGAGCATGGAAGAAGCCCGAGCCACAATCCTGCAATTGAAACAAATTGACATTATCGAGATTAATAAGTGGATAGTCAATGCTAGTTTGTGGCTATAGCCTATATCTTTAGAATCTAGGAGAATGGAAGATAGGCTTCCTTGCATATAAAATAAGTTATATACTTTTGAGGCAAATGACACAACAGAGCCTTCGAGGTTGGTGGTGCAGTTCGTAGGCAGATGTGTCCAGTGTGTTGACCAAGGAAAGGCCAACAAATCTGGGAACAAATGAGACAACATGTTCATACCATTTACTCAGGTCATGATTAGAGGCTAGCTATTTCTGAGATGGAGGACAAGAACAAGAAACATCTCTACCAGTAGGTGAAGTGACAAAAAAGATGCAAATGAAACTCTTCAATTTTACATATTATAATATTTAATTTTTTTTGAATTAGGAGAATTCAAACTGATTAGGGTTGAGATCATTTTGTATAAATACATAGTTTGAAGATTTAACACAGGCTGCTTCTTGTCATATGTAATAAGGAAAAACTCTCCTTTTGTGAAAATTAATACAAGTGCAGACAAGGATTCCAATTTTTGTGCAGTTTGAGTTATGTTTTCCTCTTGTATTCCATATTTCTAGTTTTCCTTATGTTATTACTTGATAAGTGAGTGGTTTCAATTTAGTACTACTACTATTGTAGTCACAGTTTATCGGTTTTTTGATAAGCAAGTAGTTTTTCCTTTGTATTTTCTATAAGTAAATACAAGACCTGTGAGCTACTTGGATTACTGTATCTCATATCCTTTCAAGGGTGCATTCTTTAATTTCTTCTACTATGAACAAGCTAAGATTCAATTTGTGTTGATGCCTCATTTTGTTTAACATTTTTGTAAGTTTCCCTCACATCATTTGATTTTATAAATCGACTCAGACGACAAATTACAACCTCTATCATGTTCTGTCATTATTTTCATTTGAGGATTAATTCTTATATAAATAACAGAAGAAAAAACACCTTTCAAAACATTCTTTGATATTTCTGATGCCTGACACTATTATTTAAGCCTTAGGTTTAATCTTAGGAACAACAATTCCTTAAATCTCTCCTTTTAGCAGGTCTCCTTCCATCGACGTCAACTCATCTATTCTAGAATCGAGATCTAGAGTCCTTTGAGTACCTAGAGGATTGTAGTCATGAGTGGCATGTTCTCTCACCATAAAAAGTTGAGATACATCAATGTCTCCTGATCAATGGATTGTTCAAGTGTTCGATCTCAATACCCTTATTCACACTTGTTTAAAGTACTCAATTCCTTGACACCTACTTTCATTATTGGTGGGTTGTCATGTGTTTGTTACCAATATACCTTAATGAACTGTAATAAAATGAAGTCTCATTATGTTTGACTTAAAATCCTCTATTCACATAATGTAGACTTGCACCTTCAATGAATAGTGTAGAATACCGCCAGTTTATAGTAGTAACACCCCACATCTTCTACTATTTTTCATTGTACCAGTACCTATATTACTTTAGTGATCATGGAAGATCAGATTGTACTCCATTGTATATAGATATCTTTGGTTATTTTGAGACTGGAATCCACTGTGTCTTGTTCATGACTATGACATCCTATGGCATATGTCCACTTTTTGTTTCCTAGTCATGGTCATGAACATCTATTTGATATATATCCACATGGATCTGTAATATAATTTAGATTGGGACCCATGTGTACAAAGTCATTATGAATTGTAATATTGTCATGGGTAACTAGTACTTCTAGTTGAGTCTTCATTACTCCACTTCTGGGAATTATAATGTATTTTGGCCATCATAGATACTCCTCTAGCCTCACACACTAGGGGGCATCTGTTATAGAATTTTTTTCACACTCCACGTGTTAGGAACCAAATATCAAAATAACATAAGAAACCTCGGAATAAGTTCTCAACTCCTTGAAAAAGAGAGAATTTCAGATAATAATCCTCTTCGAGGGGGAAACCTCTTTATACACCGCATAAATTTCCAAATACAAGATGATCCCAAATGAAAAGGTCTTCTTGGTATATTTATGAGACTAGGAGGTACAATTAAAACTAATGGACCTAAGACAACATAAATAAAATAACATTACTAATGTAATATGCCCCAATTAAGGGGTAATGTGTCACTATTTAGGGCTTAACACACCCCTCCCCTTGAGACAAGTGTTTTACGCAATGCTTGCATAATCTTAGATGCTTCTGTATAAAAGAATCATCTTCCCAAGTGGAATCTTCAGCAGGTAGTTTCCTCCACTTAATGAGATACTTTGAAATGAATCTATTCCTCAGCTGGCGAATTCTTGTGTCAGTGATAGCTTCAGGCTCCAAAATGATTTTTCCTTCCTCATCAAGTTCTAGAGATATAGCTTGAATTGGAATCTTGTCACCTATAACCTTCTTTAAGCATGAAACATGGAAAACTGGGTGTACTCACAAAGATGCAAGAAAGTCCAATTTGCATGCCATAGAACCAATCTTTTACAACACCTTATAAGGGCCATAGTACTTTGGTGATAATTTATTATCCTTCTTAGCTTGCTTGAGGGACATTTTTTTGTTTGGTTGTAGTCTTGAAAATACCCACTTACTTCAAAACTTCTTTCACTACAATGTTGATCTTCTTGTTGTTTCATGTGATTTTGTGCCATGGTCAGTTTGTCCTTTAAGAGTTGGAGAACTTGTTGTTGATGATCGATGTGATCTTCCACTGCTTAAACCTTAGATTTTTCTTTTAGAGAAGAAGCAATGGAAGGTGGGTGATATCCATAGAGTGCCATAAATGATGTCATTTTTGTTGCAGTATGAAAGGAAGTGCTATACCACCATTCTACCAACGGTAATCATTTGAACCATTTTGTTTGTTTATCAGAGACAAAGAAACAAAGGTAGCCTTCCAGAAATTTGTTCACTATCTCAGTTTTTCCATCTGATTGAGGATGATAAGATGTGATATGAGCCGATTGAGTACCCAAAAAAGAAAATAACTATGTCCAAAAATGTCCAATGAAGATGAGATCTATGTCACTTACAATAATATTTGGGATTCCATGTAGCTTTTGAACTGTCTCCATGAATGCAGTGGAAACTGTACTAGATTTGAAAGGATTAGAGAGTGCAAAAAAGTGTGCTTACTTTTTCAGTATATCAATAATCACCATGATGACACTCTTTCCTTCAAACTTCGGTAACCTTGTGATGAAATCCATGGAAACCTCCTCCCAACACTGACTTGGGATAGATAATGGTTGTAAAAGACCCGGGGTCTTAATTGTTTCCACCTTATTTTGTTGGAAAACCAAACATTCTTCCACAAAGCTTTGAACATCAGTTTTAAGGCCATCCCAAAAAATTCCTTCTTGACCCTATGGTAGGTTTTCAAACATCTCGAGTTCCCTCTTATTGGAGAGGTGTACAATTCCAAGAGTACCTTTTGTTTTATTTAGGAGTTATTACATAAATATAATCGATCTTTGTACCATAGTGAATATTTTTTCCATGTAAATGTATCTAATGCATTGGAATACTACCGCAACCTTTAAATGAGATTCCACACGTTTTAGTCATTCATCCATTCATCCCTTGCTTCTATTATCCAATTGGGTTGGATGATCAAGATAATAGAGAGAAAGGCCTCAACATCGTCATCCTTTCTTGAGAGTACATCTACGACAACATTTTTCTTCCCTTTTTTGTAGATGATTTCAAAATCATGACCCAACATCTTGGTCACCCATTTTTGTTGTTCTTCTGAATATAGTATTTGTTTCAAGTAGTATTTAATACTATCATGATTTGTTTTGACCTTGAAGTGCCTACCTATTATGTAAGGGTGTCATTTCTTCAATGCATGTAGTGTTTCCATCATTTCCTTCTCATAAATGGGTTTGTGTAATTCCTTTCCCTTGAGTGGTAGGCTTTCAAAAGAAAGGGGCCTTCCTTCTTGCATTAGAACAACACCAATGCCATTTCCCGAGGCATCACATTCCATAATAAAGGTTTTTGGGAAGTCTGATGTGGTCAAGTCAAGAGATTTACACATCGCCTCTTTAAGTTGTGAAAATGCTTGAGTTGACTCTAGAGTCCATGACAATGCATCCTTCTTAGTTAATGTCATCAAAGATGTTTCTGTTCTTCCATAGTTTTGAACAAACATGTGGTAGTAACCTGTCAAACCCAAAAATCCTCTAAGATTCTTCAATGTTTTGAGAATCAACCAGTCCATCATGGCCTTAATATTTTTAGGGTCTACCTTGACACCTTCATGAGATACGATATGACCCAAATACTCTACTTCCTTCACCCCAAAGAAACATTTGAATAGTTTGGCATATAGTTGTTGCTCCTTTAGTAGTTGTAGCACCTTGTCAACATGTCGAACATGATCTTCCCAACACTTTATATAGATTAATATATCATCAAAAAATACTAACACAAATTTTTGAAGGAAGGGCTTGAAAATGGAATTGATCAACCCTTGGAATGTGGAAGGTGCATTCGTAAGGCCAAAAGGCATGACCAAAAATTGATAATGGCCTTCATGAGTTCAGAATGTTCTTTTTGGGATATCTACTTTATTCTAATTTGATGATACCCTGAACATAGATCCAACTTTGTGAAATAGATTGTTCCATGTAGTTCATCTAACAATTCATCAATGAAGGGAATGGAAAACTTATCTTTAATAGTGATCTCATTGAGCTCTCTATAATCTGGACACATACTCAATGAGATCACTTTCTTGAGAACCATTACCACCGATGTAGATTAAGAACCTTGGCTAGGTATAATAATGCCAGCCTCTAACATTTCTTCAACCATACGTTCGATTTCACTTTTATGGGCATAAGGGTATCTGTAAGGCTTGATGTTAGGAAGAACACTCCTAGGAATTAGGTGAATAGCATGATCATGATTTTGAGTGGGTGGAAGACCTCTAGGAATATCTTCAAATACTTTGGAATTCTTATCAATGATCCCTTGGAGATCTAGGGGAATAGATGTCTTAGATGTTTGAACATCTAGTGAGCATAGTTGTACAATTACACCTTGATGCCCCTTTTTCAAGGATTTTTTCATTCCATTAGAGATTATCACCTTAATGGGTTTCCCTGTGATGCCCCTTAACTCAATTTCCTTTCCTTCCAATGAAAATTTCATGAAAAGTTCTTAAAAATTAAAAGCCAATGTTCCCAATGATTGTAACCATTGGACTCCTAGTACTCCATCAACACCACCCATGGGTATGGACATCATTGGACTATTCATTACATATTCCCCCATAGTAATATTGATCTTATGGAAATTTCCTAAGCAATTGATAGTTCCTCCATTTGCGGTCATTACTTGAAACTATGGCACTAGATATATAAAGAAATTGAGAGATTTGGCTAATTTATAGTGAATGAAATTCTGAGTACTACCATAATCAATTAGGACTATTACCTTTTTCATTTTGATATATCTTTCGATCTTGATGGTTTGAGGATTGTTAATTCCATCCAAATCATTACATGATATCGTGGGAGTAAACTCTTCAGAAGAAATCTCTTCTGCATTTTCATCTTGAGATGGTTCTTGTTCATGTTCTTGTTCTTCTTCCTCTTCACAATCTATGTAAAATAATTTCTTCTAACCACACTTATGTCCCTTACTGTACGTATTGTCACAATTAAAGCATAAACTTTTTCTTTTTTTTCCTCCAAGTTTTGAGGTGTCAACCTTGTAGGTTGAGGTGTTTTATAAGAAGGAACATTATTCTCTTGATAGATGTTAGGAGTGGTCCTTCTAGTAGCCATAGCCATATTTTTACTTTCAACATTTCTCGCCACCCTGAACGCATTCCCTAATGATTTGGGTTCCCAAAGGAAAAACTCATGTTCAATGTTATCCTTTAAAGTTACTATGAATACATTAGTCATGTGTTCATATGGAATATCCATTACCTTTATATTCAATATTTGGAAGTTATAAATATGCTCTGCAACTCAACCCTTTTTCTTGAGATTTATCAATTGGTTAAAGAAGGTATTTCTCCTTGTATCCTCATAATGTGATATCATTTATTTCGTGAAAATTGTCCAAGTGGCATGATTTGCGAACAAATCCATCGATACCACACAAATTGATTGGGTTCTAAATATAAAGAAGCAATTTGTACATTTTGTGTATGTGGCACATCATGTAGATCAATGAACTTCTCCATTTGAAGTATCCATGTGATTGGATCCTTACCATCAAACTTCCTCATATCGATCTTAGGAAAGTGGTTGATATTCAACCCAAAGTTGGAGTTTCTCCAATCTTGATTCATCTTCCTTGTGTTCTCATCATGAATTTCATGGGATACTTTTTCACTTTAAAGTGGCCTCTCTATTAGGAAAATTTTTAATCCTTCCATGATCTCCCTTTTTAAACCATCCATCTTAGTATCCATTATTGCCTCCAACTTAGCTTCAGTTGAATCCATCATCCCTTGTAGTTCATGTTTTGTTAATGTCTTATTTTGTAAATCATTTATGTCCCTATGCATTTCTTCATCTTCATCAAGAGTCCAAGTAGGAGTGTCTGGAGGCTTATTTCATGTAGAATTTCCCTTTTTTGCTGGCATGTTGCAAAGTATCACTTTTAAACCTTGATTTCGAGGTGGTTCTGCTAGACGATATTTCTTCTACTGTATCTCCAAAATTTTGGCCCTTATGGGTATGAAACTTTTGTTTCGTATTTATCTGATATGTCTTCTCTGTAATTCCATAGGTCTGATCAAAATTGGATGTGCCAAGTGGAAGTTATGGTAACTTCCCCACACCTTGTTGATTTTTGTCCCTTCTAGGAGAGCGTACTTGTAAATCGTGACAAGAGCACAATATATGATATTTGATTATGAAACTTTCACTAGAAATACTACATCATGTCCACTATCCAATGCAACTAGTCTCATTTAATTTGGATACTCACTAAAGAAGATATCACTATTTTTATTGGAACACTTGTTTGAGACTAGTTAGATACCCTGTATTACACAAAGTGTATCTACAAATCAGGATGACCCATAAGCTTAATTTTTTTTTATCAAAACTACCTTGATAATTTCTATGAATATCCTCTGGGTTCCAAGATCTGAAACGTCACAGAAAAAAATTATAACAAAAATTTTGTGATGACTAAATTTAGGATGATTCCAAAACCCTATTTTACAGAGGATATAAGTATAAAAGTATAAGGCTTCAGGAGCTAAAATTTGAACCCCACGTACCTTGATCCATATATTAAATATCCTCTAAGGTATTCTTTCTGAAACTTCGTAGAAAAAATGTTACAACGACAATTCCAAGGTGTCTCAAGTGCAACATCGACAACCCAAGACCTTGAGCTATGATACCAAATGTTAGGAACCAAATATCAAAATAGCATCAAAAACCTCAGAGTACTGAACACCTTGAAAAATAGATAATTTCATATAATAAGCCTCTTCGAGGGGGAAATCTCCTTATACATCGCATAAATTTCCAAATACAAGATGATCCCATATGAAAAGGTCTCCTTGGTATATATAGGAGAATAGGAGGTAAAATTAAAACTAATGGACCCAAGCCAACATCAATAAAATACCATTACTAATGTAATATTCCCCAATTAAGGCGTAATGTGTCACTATTTAGGGCTTAACACCATGCATGTTTCTCTGATGGCCATCCATTTCCATCTGCAGACTTCATTTCCCCTTTTTCCAGAGCTTAAAATGCACCTTTTTATACATGTACATGACCTGAAATCCATACAAATCACATACATCACGTACATCAGTTTTGATTCTCAAAAGCTAAAAATTACGATAGGTTTCCATGCCATGTCACAATATCTGTGATCCTTGACCTTCCATATACTATAAATGCTCTGACGTGACCCTTCAATTCCATTTGGATACAAATTGAGATATATCAAAGATTTGAGGATATTCAACACATCATAGAGATCATAGATACTCTAGAGAAATTTCACCTCCATTGAATCTACATCCCTTTGTCCTTGAAAGTATGAACTTCTTGTGTTAAGCCCCCAAGATCTTCCTATATTGTGATGGAGAACCTCATTGACTCCTATTGATATGTATTTTATGAATAGAAAAAAATGGCTATAGATTATTAACAGATGCTTGACACAAAATAACAGAGATACAGTAAAACTGGTTTTCTATTCAATAAGGAAATAAGCTAAAACTGTAAAATGAAGCGGAAAACAAGCTTGTTGGAATGGTGGTGGCTTATCTCTTAGGAGAGATGTGATGGATTTGCTCATTCACAAGAAGATGATTACAATGAGGCTCTGAAGGCCATTTTACAATAAACAAGAGTGTCAAAAACAATAGACATCCAAAAACCTAACCCTAGGAGATGAAGTGCCAAAAGTCATGTGGGCCCTGTTTGGGTAAGTCAGTACATCAACTTCTTGGGGTCGTAACTTTTTCATATGATCTCCATTTTAGGCGTACGATAGCCCATTGGAAAGATCTATCCAAGGAATACAACATTTGTCGAAAATTTCATGATGATATTTTTTGATTGCATACTCAAAAGAACGTCGTTTAGGGCCTCAAAATGGCTCCAAAAGTTCAGGACCCAAAAAATTGGTAAAATAGTAAATTACGAAAATTGCCAGAAAGTTGTTTTTAGATAGATGGAAAAGGTGGGTGGCCACCTGTATCCACCTAGATCACCTACATGTGATATTTCCTTTATGGAGGATTGGAGTGGTGGAGGCCCAACTAGAGGGACTTAGTTTTTCAGTTCCAATATGTGTCATTACAAATTGTTGTCACCTATGTACTTTTGTTGATTACATTAATAGAAATACTCTCTTGCAAATATTTATATTGCTTTCCATGGGCGTATTTTTTATGTATGTTAATGGATTATGTTTATTTATATGCTAACATTATATATCAATACCACATGCTTGTGTATCTTGGTTGTTGAAGACAGGTTGTAGGTGTAAATTTTTGGGTCGTATGCTCAACAATGGTCTTCTTCGGACATATGGACGAGGTAGGATTATATCCTTCTCCTTTTATCATTCCATTTATACAACATATTTGAGATTAGAGTTGATTTCTAGGTGTCGTTCCGTATATTATGGTTCTCCCCTAACCATAGAGATATTTTCCTCATAACATCTCTACTATGTAGAGAAGAAGAACTTGAGTCTACTCACAAAAAAGGTAAAGGATGTGCTCAAGGAATATCCTATTTTACATATAATTCTTGAGAAAATGGTTTTAGAAATTATCCCATAAATTGAATGGCATAAGGGAAACACCATTGAATTCTCACTTGTCTCATTAATGACAACAAGTTTGAATGATGCAATGCCTTGGATATTAGAGATATTGGATCAATGAAGACACTATCCAGGTTCTCAAGACCATATGGTAAGGATATTCCATCCTCTTCGTGTCTGTGCCCAAATAGACTCTTGCATCATATTCCCTACAAGACCCATCCCAGGTTATGGATTTCTCGCATCACCTAGTTGAATGGAAGAAGAAAACCTTCAAGAATTGATAACACGGTTCTTGAAGGTCTCATATTTAATTACATGGGGTTGGTGGCTATTGATAAGAATCAACACTTGGATCGTCATTGATCCGAATTTATTTTTGGAACATAATTAAAGTAGAGAAATTACAATGAAATACTCATGAAAATTGCTAGAGACAGATAAATACAACAATACTTGATTTCTATTAATGAAAGAATTGTAAAGAGACTGTAAAAATACAGAGTGCAAGATCCGCTAGAATGGTGGAAGCTTTATCTTTGAGACGAGATGGGACGACTATGCTCATTTGCAAGAATATGATTACAATGAGGCTCTGAAGGCCTTTTTATGATAAACAAGAACGCCAAAACCCTAGACATCCAAAAACCTAACCCTAGGAGATGAAATGCCAAAATTCATGTGAGACCCATTTGGTTAAGTTAGTACATTAACTTCTCGGGGTCGTAACTTTCGCATACGATCTTCGTTATAGGCACGTGATAGCCCATTGGAAAGGTCTTTTCAATAAATACACATTACATCATCCAAATATGATCTAAAATTTGACTGTGGAAAGCCAAACAAACACTGTTTAGGGGCCCAAAACGATTCTGGAAGTACAACAAGATGTGCTAACATGAATATACAAAATAAGCCACTTGGATTAGGTGGGAGGCCACCGATATCCACCTATAATATGTGTAGGGCTTCAGATATCCCCGGAAGTGTAGAACCCAAAATTACAAAGAAGTACAAAAGAATGTGTTGTACTAAAAAATGACAAGAGGAGCCATTTGGAACAGGTGGGTGGCCACCAATATCCACATGGATCAATACTCCCCCATTAGGAAAAAATGGTCTCCATTGTGTTGAGTTCTTAGGGAAGAGGGGAAAACATTTTTTGAATCTGAAGCTTGTTGAGTTGCTTACCTTGTTGGAGAAGTTGTGCTTATTGTCTTGTGGAAGAATGACACAAACCTGTTGTTGGAGGGGTTGAATATGTTCCACCAACCTGTTGTCTCTTGGTTGGAAGGGGCATTGTGTAGGCACCATTTTAGGTGAAGAAAAAATATCTTATGTCTCTTCGACATTATGTTTTTGCTGGATAGAAGGTGTTGATGTTGCAGTGGTTGTAGGGGTATTATGTACATCCTTTGAACAAACTGTGAAGAGGATGAATTTTGTAGTATGAGAGATTACCTTGCGGTGCTATTTTGGTGGAGCAATAGTCGGAACTACCTCTGGTATTCTGTAGAGATGACCTCCCAGAGTATTAATGACACTATGGGGTGAAGACTCATAGATAACATGATGTTTCCACATATATGGTTGGCCCAAAACAACATCACAGACATCAAGAGGAGAAATATGACACACTACCCCATCCTTGAAGGGATGGATGCCCTAGGATAGGAGACACTGCTGGCTGACACGAAGATCTTGTCCCTGGTGAATCCATCTTATGTTGTATGGATGCGGGTGTGGTGTTTTCGACAACCTAAACTATTTGATGACCTTATATGATATGAGGTTATTATGGATGTCGTTATCAAAAATGAAATTCAATGGGGTCCCCTACACCCACATATGTGAATGGGAGAGGTTCTCCCCCCTCTTTAGGATCTACTGGTTCTTCTAGTTTGAATTGTTATGGTCGCGACAATAGCAGTGGGGTCTAAGTTGATGATCTGTCTGTTTTCAATATTTTTTGTATCGGATTTGGAATTCAGGTTCAACTCAATTTCTTTGACCTCGAACACCAATGATTGTTTCGAGCGACATTCATTGGTGTTGTGCTAGAGGATTTTGTGTAAGTCACACCACTTCCCAATCTCATTCTTTGTCTTTACTTTACCCTTTTTGTCACGTGTCTTAGACTCATTTTCTAGAGGTTTTTGGTTAGGGCCATATTTACCATGATTTGGTTGTTGTAGATTTACAGACCCAAATTCCCATTTGTTTCGGTGCCTAAATTTCTGCTCGATTTTGACAACATATCGATAAGCAGCTCCCAATGATGAGATGTTTAGGAATTTTGTTTTGTTTGGAAGTACCTATGCAGAGCCCCACGGTATTTCAAAACAAAATGCCGCTCAGAGTCTTTGATACCCAGCTTGGTGTGAAAGGTATGGAAAGTATTTGTGAACTCTGACACTATTTGGCTCTTCTCTTTGCCTAGTGTGGTCCATCTCATGTACTAGTATTCATAGTTATCAATAGGATAGTACTATTCTTTGACCGCATCCACAAAAAAATACCTAGTCGACTCAACACAATATATTCCAGATTCTTTTGTGTAACTTTTCTCCCAGTAAGTTTCCCACCAATGTTTGACATGGGGGAGAACCTTGACAAGTGCGAAGGTGATATTTTACCTATCAATTTTTTTTTGAATAGAGACATAACCTTCTAATATATTTAACCATTTTTATAGGAAATCTGCATCTATTTGACCTTCAAATATGGGAATATCAAAATTAACTTGTACCTTGAAGGGAGAGGTTCCTCCAAAATGGCTTCTTGATGAAGATGCATCAGTTGCTATCAGAAGGTGTTCAAGAATGTGTGCAAAATTATCCATCATTTCATCCCTCTCTTGTGCGAGAGATTTCTCAAGCAACAGGTTAATAGAACCTTCTTCTCCTTCGTATTTCTTTTATGCTGCCATAGAGGTTTTATTGGGCATGTGAGAGTGATTGTCCTCAAGAGAGACAAACTCGAGACCCAACTGGATATACTCGGATCTGTTGGGGACATACGCTGAAAAATGATCAAGAGCAACCTGCTCTAATACCACTGATCCAAATTTATTTCAGAATGGAATGAAAGTAGAGAAATTACAATGGAATACTCATGAAAATTGCCAAAAATATAGAAATACAAAAATACTTGATTTCTATTAATGAAAGAATTGTAAAGATACTGTAAAAATACAGAGTGAAAGACTTGATACAATTTTGGTAGCTTTATCTCTGATAAGAGATGTGATGGATACGCTCATTCACAAGAAGATGATTACAATGAGGCTATGAAGGCATTTTTATGATAAAAAGGAATTGCAAAACCCTAGACATACAAAAACCTAACCCTAGGAGATGAAATGCTAAAAGTCATGTGGGCCTCATTTGGGTAAGTTAGTATGTTAACTTCCCAGGTTCGTAACTTTTGCATACAATCTTCGTTTTAGGTGCATGATAGCCCGTTGGAAAGGTATTTTTGTGAAATACACATTACACCATCAAAGTCTGACTCTCTATACAGTTTGACTATGGCGAGCCAAAAACAACTATTTAGGGGCCCAAAATGGCCCTGGAAGTACAACAAGATGTGCTGACATGAAAAAATACAAAATAAGCTAATTGTATTAGGTGGGAGGCCACTAGTATCCACCTAGAAGAAGTGTAGGGCTTCAAACAACCCTGGAAATGTAGAAACCATAATTAAAAAGAAGTACAAAAGAACATGTTGTACTAAAAACTGACAAGAGGAGCTGGAATAGGTGGGTGGCCACCAATATCGACCTGGATTAGTCATACTAATGAACTTTTAGATAAGGGATTCACTTTTACCATGGAGGACAATCACATTCCAAACATTCAGTGCCGAGCACACTTGAGTCTATCTGAAAGTCTCTTAATACATGCATCACAACTACTGGACAAGGCATTGCATTGGATGTAATGAAAGGCAAGGACATGATATCATCGCTTTTATATTTGAAAACTGCACTCAATGCAATATGAGGAGAAAGTGTTTTAAGAATGAGGAATTTTATAACACTATCAAAGACACCTTTGAGAATCTAATTAACCTAAGGAAATACCAACCATCAAAGCTTGTTTCTAAATTTATTGATAAGAAACTTTGGTCTGGTAACAAGGGTACTTCAGAGGAGGAGTCAGAAGATACATTGGATAGAGTTCTCATCTTGTTCAGGTTTATCCAAGGAAAAAATATTTTTGAATCATTCTATAAAAGGTGTTATTTTAGGAAAACGTGCATCCATTGGTGAGGATAAATAAATGATTTTTAAGCTTAAGGCAGAGTGTAGAAGCCAATTGAAAAATAAAATTCAAGGAATGTTCAAGGATATTGAATTATCAAAGGAGATTGATGAGTCATTCAATCAATCATCATAGGCAAGGATGAAGCTCCCTTCAAAAATTAAAGTGAGTTCGCATGTTTAAACAATCGATATCGACCAACATACCTTCCGATGGAAGTAATACATCCTCATGAGTTCTATGTCCATTAGGATATATTCAAATAATTCTATTGGAGTAGATATAACATGTGATGTTTAATATGGAAAAAAAATTTAAGAAACTATATTTTGGAAGCTTAATTTCTAGAAAGGCAGAAAAAAATTGTTGTATCACTTTTCATACTATTTTCTACATTCTCTTTAATGATACACAAAGGTTGGGCCCTCGAGATATAAAAAATTCAACCGAAACATAAGATGAAGAAGTACAAAGGACTCTACAGTCAATCATGTGTGGAAAAGTCAGGGTTCTTAAAAAATAAACCGAAAGAGTTCCCATGAATGTCTCTGGTAAACATGGGAGGCGTTCATGCAAACTGCTTCGAAACAACAACAAGACCCTACCAAACTATTGTTCATATTTTAGCCACAACGTTTGACTTGGAAGCTCATTTCACACATTTATTATATCGTTGGAAAGGTATTTATGAGATATATGACTTTTTAGTTATACAATTTAATAAATTCCTAACCACTTGTCTTCATTTTTCAGGATTAAGATATGGTACCTTGTCAACAACCCCGGTTAACACAACACCTCAACTGTGAGCAAAGGAACCAAGGATCAAATTCATGGAAGTTTATGTGAAATTTCAATTAGTTAATGCTCCAGTTCTATGAGTTTGAATGCTTGGTTCTAATAATTTATTTGGGGTTACTCTAAGGACAATCATTTGTTGTATGTTGAATGATGTCAGGTACCAATCTCGAGGGGAGGTTGTACTCACCATCCTTGCAATGCGACCTACAACCAAGGATGACAAAGAAGAAATAACAAGAACTGTAGCAGTGGCATAGGAGAAACAAATGGAATCTAATTCAAATGGTTGAAGAGGAGGGATAACCCCATGATGATCAATTGTCAAACTTGAACAAATAAGATGTTCCAATGTCCAAACCAAGTGTTTTAGTGGAATAGAGGCACTATAGCTGAAATCCATTATGGACCACCAGTGCTAGAAGACAAATTCAAAATGTAACTGCTATCTTTGCTCCCTCATCATCACAAAGAAGATAAGGACAAACATTGGTAAATGAAAGGTCACAGGGGAAGGAAGAATATCAAGAGTCATATTGAGCCTATATAAATACTACAATTTTACCCAAATAAGGGGATTTTTGGCTCTTCAAACATTGTACATTTCTGAACTATTTTGGGAAGACAGTGTCAACTAAAGTATGGGAAGCCATTCCTTGGATATTGGATGTACTATTTATGAAACTGTTAATATTGAGAAGCTCTGAGTGCCAACTTTTGGATAGGAAGAAAAATTTGCATGTGTTGTTGTTTTGTTGCAAACTATTTCAAGTGGAATGTATGCTATTCACATGGTTTGTAAGGACATATTTGCTAATAGACTTTTATGGTGAAAACTATGTTCCTATTATAGTATTTTTATTCTTTCTAATATTATACACCATGAGCATATGAGTTGCTGATGTATGCATAGATTTGATTTAGACTTTTCTGGTTATATTTGTGTATACATGTGTTTCTAACTTTTCTCCTTCATGAAAACTGTATGAGTGGGGTCTTAAGCATAGTTTAGTTTCATTACAACTCATTCACTTACGATAATATGCTCCTAGCTAGGATAGGATAGATTAGAAGTAGAATAGATTTCTTTCATGCATTTACATAGTCTTCATCTACATATTTCGTTTTCATAACCATGCATTATTCACCTTCATTGGTGGATCGAGCCAAAATTGGTAAAAACAAAACTAGAAAATGGCTTTTGGGCAATAATTCGGATGGGTTCCTTATTCCAAATGGTGAGATGTCTATTTGGGACTTCTTACCATGGGCAACCTTTGTTGTTGACAAAGGTTAATTTTCTCTCATCAACATAATTGGTGCTAGAAGGAGGGTTGAATGGCAATCCTTCCCATGTGGAGTCATTTCAATTAAATTTTAATTATCCCATGGTGCCTCTCAGTATATCTATATGGGATGACACTTTGATTCTTCCAAGACCCACTAGGGAAATCCAAACCAAGACAATTAATCTCTTGTCGAACTCAAAATTTGATGGTGAAGGGCATGTCTCTACACTCACACACCTTAATCGGTTCAACATTAATCGACGAAATCTTAAGATGGTTCGAGACAATGAAACATGTTGACTATTCATCCTCACATTTGAAGGACGAATCAAGTCTTGGTTTAGGACATTCCCAGTAAAATCTATACATAGTTGGAAACAATTCATGGAAGTATTTATCGTTTCTCATGTAGATTATGTTTATGATGAACTATTTTATGAACTTGCGAAAATCCGTAGGATAGGAAATGATCCTGTAGATGATTTATTTCAAAGAATCACACATATTTATTACATATTTCCTAAGAGTGACAAACCCTCAGACCAACAAATCAGGGATTGGTTTTCATGTCTCATATCTTTCTTTGAAGAATATGATCAGAATAATCAAATTTCCTCTTGAGAACCACATCTAACCATGAAGGATACAAGGTACATGATCTATAACCAACACTATGTCACAACTATGGGGGAATCGTTACCAGAAATTTTAAATCCCTTATCCTCTGAGTGTGAACCATCTACTATTTAGCCTTCAAAAAGTCTTGAATATACTTTGGCATGTTACGAATCCCTTATTGAAGAAATCTTGTCATTTTCAAAATCCAAAGATCTTCAGTCACTTTATAGAAATTTATTTGATGATAATTACCTGTATGAGCACCCACCTATTTATCATGCAACACAGTCTTCAAATCATTATTTTAATGATGAAACAATTAGCGCCAATTCTTGCAAGGGGGTGTTTCTCTCCGATTTTAGGCCCTTGGTGTAAGTGTGTAGAAATAGGGTTGAAAAAACCATCAAATGCATTTTATTCAAAGGCCGTAGTCATGAGCGCCAAGCATAGAACACAGAAGGAGTCCATTTCGGGCTTAAAATCAAGCAAGCGGGAATTTTGTTTTCAATGGAAAGGATCCATAGATGGAGCAGATTGACAATCATTGGGTAAGCTTGAGCCGCGAAGTTGCACAAGGTTTAGCACATGGGCTCATCTCTTATGGACAAAGTCACAAAATGATTAGTCGTTTCAGCATTTCGGCTATCGGGACTTTGAAAGACAAGGGGTCACTTCTCCACTACATTTCGAAACCTCGAAACGTGAAATATAAAATCCCACAGGAGCCGTTTCATCATTTCAGCTACCGAGACTTTGAAAGACAAGGGGTCGCTTCTCCACTGCATTTCGAAACCCCGAAACATGAAATGTAAAATCCCCTAGGATCCGTTTTAGCATTTCAGCTACCGAGACTTTGAAAGACAAGGGGTAGTTTCTCCACTGCATTTTGAAGCCCTAAAATGTGAAATGTAAAATCCCCCAGGAGTCGTTTCATCATTTCGCCTACCAGGACTTTGAAAGACAATGGGTCGCTTATCCACTGCTTTTCGAAACCATGAAACGCAAAATGTAAAATCCCCCAAGAGCCATTTTGACATTTTGGCTACCGGGACTTTGAAAGACAAGGGGTCACTTCTCCACTACATTTCAAAACCCCGAAATGCGAAATGTAAAATCCCCCAGGAGCCATTTCAGCATTTTGGCTACCAGGACTTTGAAAGACAAGGGGTCGCTTCTCCACTTCATTTTGAAACCCCAAAATGCAAAATGTAAAAGCCCCCAAGAGTCGTTTCGTCATTTCGGCTACCGAGACTATCAACGGTGAGGAGTTCACTCCCTCCCATCGTCGATACCCAAAATCCATGGAGTACCTTTGGTTTTAGCGCAAGGTCACAGTCCACTATCATATAGAAAGTAGGGCCAAAGGTAAAATATAGGCGCTTGTTCAGACCACAGATGTCTAAGAGCTGGATAAGGAAGAAATCTTAGCGGTCGATGTTAAGGGAAGATCAAATCGTTGGTTTGGATAGGGAAATTTTGCAACACAGGGTATCGGGGATCCTAGACACAGCATGAGGAAATCCCCGAAAGGAAAATGCCAAAGCGTCCTTGAAGACAGTTGCATGGCCCTGTGGTTACATTGAGAATGAAACTTTAAGGAATGAAGGTTGGCCTCCAAGCTTTGGGAAACCGACACATGGTCACTCTCTACGTATTTAGTCTCGGCCACCCTCCATGGAAGAAGTAGTTAATGAATATTGAGTAGGTGGTTGAGACCTCAGCTCAACCCATAAATGGAAGGCATGGGAAGGGTTAGAAGTAGTCAACTTGTGGTACTCTGATGGATAGTTTCCCTGCAGAAGCCATGTCGTCTAAAGCAGTGTCAGACAAGAAGCTGCATGTACAGTTTGAAGGAAGATCATGCGCATGTAAAGCTTTAAATGAGGTAGCTCAGTTACCCTCCTGGGGCGAAGGAGGTGAATTACTCTGAGTATATAGACTTGGTTTTGATATTTTGTAAGCATGGATGGTAGAGAAGAGCTCCCAACTGTAATGTTTTAATGAATCACTGGTTTTCCTAGCTATGTATCTGTATATGAAATTTCCTTTTCTAATGTAAGGCAGATCTCTTTTTCATCTTGTTTTGATCTCATACTGAAAGGGTTCATGATTGATTGATTCACATGAATCGTCGTGACTGTGTTATGATAAAGGATTTATTATAACGTTGTTATGTTCTTTTAGTGTTTCTAATTTTAAATATAAGAAGTTATTCTGTTCAAAGTTTTCTTCTACATGTTGTTGGAAGCTCGATGCCTACAATAGCCCTTCACATTTCCTCACATAAGTCTTCCTCCTACTCACCCTTATTACAACTTACTGTCTAAAGTTGAACCAAGACCTCATCTGCTTGTGCATGCCTGGCCTAGTTTATGAGTTAGAACGATATTGTTCTGCATTTACTTCCATTCATCACCCTCTATCAACAAATAATGACATAAACTGATGGGCCTCAGGCTTACTCCTGCTGCAATCCAGGAGTGACTTCTGACACCAACATTTCTGGTGCCGTTGTCGAGGATGAAGTTGAAAATTTTCCCTGGGATCGAACGACATCGAGCCTATGATTCTGAAGGTGCATCAGGCATCAGAGCCCTACGAGATTGCTACTATGCACCTGGAAACTCCATTATGACGACTCCACTGTGACAAACCTGTTGTTTTAGTTGTGGCTTCCAGAGGTAGACACACGTGGTCCCATCCACAACTGCCTCTAGCTACACCTGAAGCTGATTTGGAGGTGATTATCAAAAGAGGAAAGGCCTCTGAAGGAGAAACTTCCACCGTTGAACCAGGTAATTTTCCATCTCCTTCTGTAGAAATTCCATTTTCTTCTTCTCAGCTTCCTAGCAGACCTTTTTTTGAAGTTTCTCGTTTCCTGAATTTCAGAAGTGTTCTTGCTAAGTTTTCCCCTCCTGGTCTGGGATTGGAGGGAGAAATCCTTGTCACTCCCCTCTCCCCTGAAGCTGTAGCTTGGCATAGACCCTGGACCACAAAATATTTCCCCACCCCTAGCTTTACCACTCCTCCTCTTATTATTGTTGCTGCTACTGCACAGAGAGAAGTATCTACTAACTCAAGCCCCTTAGCCTTCTCTCAGAATCCCCCATTATTCCCCCTTCCACCTAGAAGCTCATTTCCAATATCCCCTGTTTGAACTCCTTCTCCTCTAAGTTCTCCTCCACCTAATACTCCTATGGCAGAAGCAAATCCCTCCATGACCAGAATGGAGGCTATAATAGCTGCTAGGTATGCTCCCCTTTTGTTACCTCAGCCTCTCAATGCCCTTCTAGCAGATGGCTACCTTAAGCAGTTTCCCAAGTTTACAGGCGAAGGGGACATAGCTGCAGAAGAACACCTTGAAGCCTTTTACAGTTTTATAGATGATCATGTTATCATGCATGCAAACATATGCATGAGAATTTTCATCCATAGCCTTGAAGGCAAGGCTAGAAAGTGGTTTAGGTCCCTACCTCCTAGATATATCAATGGGATTGAGGATTTTGATAATGCCTTTTTGAGACAGTGGGGAGACAAAAAAGATTTCATGTATTACATGACAGAGTTTGGGTCTTTGAAGAGAAGGGAAGGAGAGTCTGTCTCTAATTTCTCCAAGAGATTCAATAAAATGTACAATAAGATCCCCACTGAAATAATGCCCTCAGAAGCCTCTGCTAAAATTACTTATGCTAGTGCTTTTGATCCTGATTTTTGCCTCCTGTTGAGGGAAAGGAGAGAAACTACTCTAGCTCACATGCAGGATGCAGCCGTGGAAGTAGAATCTAACATATTGGTTGTTGACCGACTCGGGAATAAGGCTGATAGAGACATATCCAGGAAGAGACCTGAAGCCTCCCCATCCAATTCCTCTCCCCTTCCCCTTCAGACAGATGAGGTAACTAAAGTGCTAAAGTCGCTTTCAGCTAGAATGGAAAGGTGGGAGTTAGAAGGGAAGCCCATGTACATAAATCCCCAAAATACTGATAACAGAGGCTTCAGGAGGCCTAGCAACAATGTGCCACATTCTTTGCCAAGGGAACAAAGGAGCAAAGATAGATATGATCATAGGATTCAAACCCCTCTCCAAAATAGCCTAGTTGCTCATGAGGAAGGAGAAGAGATAGATGAGCTTGACCCCTAAATTCACTGTATTGAAGACACTTCCCCTTTTCCCCATTTGACTCAATCTGCATATGAAGGATCCCTTATGAACATTCAAATCAATGAGTGGAGTAAAGGGGAAAATTCTAACAACACTCTTAATAGATATCATCTCAGGTCAAAAAATAAAGAAGGTAATTTTGATAGCCATGATCAGCCCCTCATAGCGGAAAAACCTTCTAAACCTGCAACAATCACTACTAAAGAAAAGAAAACTTAGAATACTTCACCAATAGCCAAAGAACCTATCTCTGAGGTAAGGGAAGCTCCTAAGACTCTTTCCTCCTTTAGTTTTGAGCATGAAATTCAAAATATTAGAATTCCCATACCCCTCTTAGAACTAGTTAAAAATGAAGATTTCAAAAGGTCCCTCTCCAAAATGCTACAATCTGAGTCCCCCTAGCCCTCCACAGACTCAGTAAATCTTCAATATGAAAAGCCAACAGTCATCCTAGGTCCCATAGTAGAAGACATAGATGATTCATCCTCTCCCTTCTACACATCCCTGAACATACATGATAAGGTGCTACATAATTGCCTCATGGATTCAAGAGCTTCCCACAACCTTATGCCCAAAATAGTCATGGAAGAATTGGGACTGGAAGTGATAAAGGCTTATCATGATTTATACGCTTTTGATTCAAGGAGGGTGCAATGCCTTGGAATCATCAAAGACTTGGTGGTCTCTTTATTTCAACTGCTAATGAAGAGTGTGGTCATGGACACTATAGTAGCTGATGTTCCCCCCAAGTTCGACATGTTGTTGTCAAGATCTTGGATTAAAAAACTTGGAGAAACATTACAGATGGATCTCACATATGCCACCATTCCAGTCTTTGGAGGGGAACACGTGAGTTTGTATAGAGAAGCTCAACTGGCCTACATTGTTAGTGATGAAGCATACCCCACCAATCATCCTATCTTTGCGCTTGACACTGATTTGGGGTCTAGTTTATTGCAACTCATTGATACTCCTGAAGCCCCTTTTCAAATCAGAAAGAAACCCATATTTAATCACGAGATACCTCCTCCAACCACCTCTATTTGGAAGATGTTCTTTGACGAAGCTTCTTCTAGTGAAGGCGTTGGCGCTGGAGTGGTTTTTGTTTCGTCTTGTCAGGAAACCATATCCCTGTCATACAAGCTAGAATTTGAAGCTACCAATAATGTGGCAGAATATGAAGCTCTTGTTCTGGGTTTAAGGGATGAAAAAGAAATGGGAATTGAGGAGGTAGAAGTGTTCAGAGATGTTGATTTGATAATCCAGCAAGTCAGAAATGCTTATCGGGCTAAGCATCCTTGGCTCAGGAGTTACAAAAATGAGGTGTGGGACCTGATTGATAATTTTTTCTCAACTTTCAACATTTCTTTTATTCCAAGAAAGGCCAATACTTTGGCCGATTCTTGAGCTGTCTCAGCTAGTTTGTTCAGGATCCCTCTACTGCCTAAGATAAAATATGATGTTGAGATAAGATATAGGCCATCTGTCCTAGACAATATCAAGCATTGGAAGGTATTCGAAGATGATCTTGAAATCAAAAAATTTCTTCAGTCTGTCGATGAATTTTCTGCACTACACATTGATCAGGATCATGATCTCGAAAGTCACCCTCACCCTGAGATATTTTTAAATAAAATTGCTAATCACCATATTATTCATTTTCCTAGCAATCACATTCCCAAGGGACTAGTCCCTTTAGGAAGACTGTTTGATGGAAATGATGTGGCAGTAAAGGGTAGGTTTTAAATGGATATTTTGATACAACAGAGTGCAACATCAACACACGGGAGGAGCCTAAGTTTGTCAAGTTGTCAAGCAGTTTGACCAAAGAGCAGAGGGTCGAATATACCGAGTTGTTAAGAGAATTTGGTGATGTGTTTGCATGGACCTATGAAGACCTCAAGACATATGACACAACTGTCATTGAACACAAGATCCCACTGAAGGGAGAGGCTAAGACATTTAGGAAGAAGCTAAGACAGATAAATCCCATGTTATTGCCTATCATGAAGAGAGAAGTGAAGTAGTGGTTAGATGCCCAAATCATTGTCCCCTTGAGATACTCTAAGTGGGTGGCCAATTTGGTCCCGGTGAGGAAGAAAAGTGGAGAAATCATGCTCTGTGTTGATTTCAGGAACCTGAACAGGAGATCAAAGAAAGAAAACTATCCCTTGCCCAACATGGAACACATATTGTAGTGGCTAACTAGTGCATCTAGAATATCCATGATTGATTGTTTTTCTAGCTATAATCATATATCAGTCATGCTTGAGGACAGAGAAAAAATAGCCTTCACCACTCCTTGGGGCACATTCATGTATGCCAAAATTCCTTTTGGATTAATGAATGCAGGAGCAACATTTCAATGAGCCATGGACATAGCCTTCATTGGGGAGAAATATCAGTTTGTGGTGATCTATCTGGATGACATCATAGTCTTCTCCAAGTCTGATAAGGAGCACCGTTGTCACTTGAGGAAAGTTTTCTTGAAATGCCGGAGGTTTGGCCTTTCCTTAAATCCCAAGAAATATTTGTTTGCTATGAAGGAGGGGAAGCTGTTAGGCCATATAGTATTAGCAGAGAGAGTGAGAATTGATTCTAGCAGGGTAGAGGAAATTCATACCCTGTCACTTCCCAAGTCTAGAAAGGAAGTTCAGGATTTTTTAGGGAAGATTAACTTTTTGAGGAGGTTCGTCTCAAATTTTGTTGAGTTTGTGAAACACATCACAACCATGCTCAAAAAGGGAAACGAAGTAAAATGGAATGCTGAACCTAGGGAATATTTTGTCCAAATAAAAAGGGCATTGAATGAGGCACCTGTGCTGATCAGTCTTGATTATTCCAAGGATTTCCTAATTTTTTCTTTTGCTTCTTTTGATACAATAACATCGATATTATTGCAAAAAAATGAGGAAGGGCAAAAGCAACCCATTTCCTTCTTCAGTAAGGAATTAAGAGATGCAGAAATAAGGTATGAGATCATGGAGAAGCAGGCCTATGCTTTGGTGAAAGATCTCAAATCTTTCAGAGTCTATGTCTTGCACTCAAGAGTGACTGCATATGTTCCTTTAGCCTCTGTGAAAGACACCCTTATATAGCCTGACATAGATGGGAGAAGAGATAAATGGATTACCAAGATCCTTGAGTTTGACTTGGAGATAAATCCCACCAAGTTGGTTAAAGGGGTTTAGCCAAGCTGGTGGCTGAATCCAATTGCAAGGCCTTGGGGGTTAGCTTCATCAACGCTTGCTCAAGAAATCAGCAAGTTGAGTCATCCATCAAAAGCTCTCGGGGTGGCTTATCACTAGCATAATGCACCTGGTATAGAGACATTTTGTACTTTCTACAAGAGTTGAAGCCTCCTGATGGAATGGGAAAAAGAAAGGCAAAAGATTTAAAGCTCAAGGTGGTCAAATATTGCCTTATTGACCAAGTGTTGCACTGGAGAGATCCTCTAAGGGTGTTTCAGAGGTGTTTGAACCCAAAGGAAGCCCATAAAGTTATGTTTGATTTCCATAGCGGCCTTTGTGGAGGGCATCATTTCTAGAAGACCACAACCCACAAAATTCTTAGGGCTAGGTACTAATGGCCCACCTTATTCATTGATGTCTGCAGAGAAGTCAGAGTTTTCATCAAATGCCAAAGGTTCTCAGGAAAGAAACAACTCAAATCTCTGTCGCTAAAGCCTATAGTAGCTTCAACACCCTTTCAATAGTGGGGGTTGGACTTCATTGGAGAAATTCATCCTCCTTCAAGTGTCCAGCATAGGTGGATCTTAACTGCAACAGACTATTTCACCAAGTGGATAGAAGCTGCCCCCATAAGGAGTACTTCACACAAGGTAATTATCAGCTTCTTGGAGGATATCATAGCCATATTTGGCTGTCCCAGCAGAATTGTCACTGATAATGCTGCTTCTTTCAAGTCGGAGCCTTTGGTTAAGTTCTGTGAGCAGTTCGAGATTTCACTAATTCACTCCACTCCCTATTATCCTCAAGGAAATGGACTGGCAGAATCTTCCAATAAAAGTCTAATCAAACTCATTAAAATATTATTGGAAGACAATAAGAGGGGCTGGGATTCAAAGCTCAAATTCTCTCTATGGGCCAATCGAGTGACAAAAAAGAAGTCTCTGGGCACCTCACCGTTTCAAATTGTTTATGGGACAGAGGCTGTGTTTCCCACTCAGCTCGCTTTACCTGTAGTGAAATTCTTTCAAGATCATGAAGGAGAGCTAGACCATATGGTCAGAAGAATTCATAAAGTGGTGGAAGTGCAATAGGTCAGGGAGCAAGTAATGGACATAGCTCATAGTCATCAGTAGAAGATCAAGTAGGCCTTTGATAGGAATTTCAGGAAGGACGAATTTGAGCTGGGAGATTGTGTGCTTAAAGGGGATGCACCTAGGCAGGATAGGGGAAAACACAACAAGTTTGATGTCCTCTGGATCGGGCCCTTCAAAATCTTTGAAGTATTCTTAAATAACACGTACAGGTTACAGGATTTGGAGGGTGAAGAGGTTTTTAACGGCCCAATAAATGGGCATTTCATGAAGAAATGTTTTGTTTGAGCCTTAGACGGCTCCTCTGTTTTTGTAAATATTGTTTTTCTATTTATTTTCGGATTAATAAATGACTCCATATCCCAATGGAAGGAAACTGGAACCGCAAAAGGATTTCTTAGAGCATTGCAGGGATGACTCTATCCCCCATGGAGCCTAATGTTAGTGCCAATTCTTGCAAGGGGGTGTTTCTCTTCGATTTCAGGACCTTGGTGTAAATGCGTAGAAATGGGGTTGAAAAACCCATCAAATGCATTTTATTCAAAGGCCACCATCATGAGCACCAAGCGTAGCACATAGAAGGAGTCCATTTCGGTCTTAAAATCAAGCGAGTGGGCATTTTGTTTTCAACGGCGAGGATCCATAGATGGAGCAGATCGACGGTCATCGAGTAAGCTTGAGCCGTGAAGTTGCACGAGGTTTAGCACATGGGCTCATCTCTTATGGCCAAAGTCATGAAATGATTAGTCGTTTTGGCATTTCAGCTACCGTGACTTTGAAATTCAAGGGGTCGCTTCTCCACTGCATTTCGAAACACCAAAGCATGAAATGTAAAATCCCCCAGGAGACGTTTCGGAATTCCGGATACCGGGACTTTGAAAGACAAGGGGTCGCTTCTCCACTGCATTTCGAAACCCCAAAACGTGAAATGTAAAATCCCCCAGGAGTCGTTTCGACATTTCGACTACTGGGACTTTGAAAGACAAGGGGTCATTTCTCCACTTCATTTCGAAACCTCGAAATGCGAAATGTAAAATCCCCCAGGAGTTGTTTTGTCATTTCGACTACCAGGACTTTGAAAGACAATGGGTTGCTTCTCCACTGCATTTCGAAACCCCGAAACGCGAAATGTAAAAGCCACTAGGAGTCGTTTTGGCATTTCGGCTATTAGGACTTTGAAAGACAAGGGGTCACTTCTCCACTACATTTCGAAACCCTGAAACACAAAATGTAAAAGCCTCCAAGATCCGTTTCGGCATTCCAGCTACCGAGACTTTGAAAGACAAGGGGTTGCTTCTCCACTTCATTTTGAAACCCCAAAACACGAAATGTAAATGCCCCCAGGAGATGTTTCAGAATTTTGGCTATTGAGACTATCAAGGGTGAGGAGTTCACTCCCTCCCATGGCCGATACCTGAAATCCATGGAGTACCTTTGGTTTTAGAGCAAGGTCACAACCCATTATCATATAGAAAGTAGGGCCAAAGGGCAAACATAGGCACCTGTTCAGACCACAGACGACTAAGAGCTGAATAAGGAAGAAATCTTGGCCGTCAATGTTAAGAGAAGATCAATTCGTTGGTTTGGATAGGGCAATTTCACAACACAGGGTATCGGGGATCCTAGACATAGCATGAGGAAATCCCCAAAAGGAAAATGCTGAAGCATCCTTGAAGACAGTTGCATGGCCCTGTGGTTACGCTGAGAATGACACCTGAAGGAATGAAGGCTAGCCTCCAAGCTTTGGGAAGCCAACACGTGGTCACTCTCTATGTATTTAGTCTTGACCACCCTCCATGGAAGAAGTAGTTAATGAATATTGAGCAGGTGGTTGAGACCTCAGCTCAACCCATAAATGGAAGGCGTGGGAAGGGTCAAAAGCAGTCAGCTCGTGGTACTCTGATGGATAGCTTCCCTACAAAAGCCATGTCGTCTGAAGCAGTGTCAGACAAGAAGTTGCATGTACAGTCTGAAGGAATATAATGCACACTTAAATCCTTAAATGAGGTAGCTCAGCTACCCTCTTGGGGCCAAGGAGGTGAATTACTCTCAGTATATAGACTCGGTTTTGATATTTTGTAAGCATGGATGGTAGAACAGAGCTCTCGACTGTAATATTTTAATGAAGCACTGGTTTTCCTAGCTATGTATTTGTATATGAAATTTCCTTGTTTAATGTAAGGAAACTCTCTTTTTCATCTTGTTTCGATCTCATACTGAAAGGGTTCATGATTGATTGATTCACATGAATCGTCATGACTGTGTTATGATAAAGGATTTATTATAATGTTGTTATGTTCTTTTAGTGTTTATGATTTTAAATATAAGAAGTTCTTGTGTTCAAAGTTTTCTTCTACAGGCTGTTGGAAGCTTGATGCCTACAACATCCCTTCGCATTTCCTCATAGAAGTCTTCCTCCTACTCACCCTTATTACAACTTATTGTCTGAAGTTGAACCAAGACCTCATCTGCTTGTGCATACCTGGCCTAGTTTCTGAGTTAGAATGATATTGTTCTAAGTTTACTTCCATTCATCACCCTCTATCAACAAATAATGACATAAATTGATGGGCCTTAGGCTTACTCCTGCTGCAATCCAGGAGTGACTTCTGACGCCAACAGAAACATTGAATGATAAATTAGAAAAACAAGATTTCCAAGATTTGATCAATCAAGAAATCATTCTTCATGAAATTCCATCAAGGATGCATGAAGTTCTAAGTCCTTTTCCATTTCCAGAATATGATAAATCACAATTTGATCATGATGACTCTATTTTTTATGGCTATTTTGTTGAATACCAAACCATCATTCATCGATCTTGTGAAATCTGAAATTTTTTATCTCACTCCACAAATGTTAACAACATAAAATACAAAGTGTGCAGAGCATAACAAATTCTTTGATCTCCATGAATAAATCACATCAAACGAACCACCTGTCACCATACAAGGCATAGGCAACATTCAACTAACCCAAGAAATAGTGTCATCTCAATATACTGCAAAATCATGTGTTAATCCTCAAGCCGAGACACATAACTCATCGTCGGGTTCTATCCTAATCCTCCAACACTCCTCACATGATTTTGGTGACATCATAGGATAAAGATTGGACTCATATTTCACTTAATGTTTCCCTCAAACTATCAGACATCATCTCTCCTCTCAACATGTGAGTTATGTGAAATGTGGACCCAAGGGGATTTTAGTAGATAACGAGGCACTTTAGTTTCAACCAATGATTATGTCAGGTTATCATTTTGTTTCTTCAAACCCTGGAATGAACACTTCCACCAACACCAAGAGTCTCTTACAAGGTATATTCCACGTAAATTTAATTTATGAGTATCCTCAGGTATGTCACTCAATTTCAATTTCCTTTCAACAGTCATATGCTAATCATTGTAGATTTATGGAATTAAGTCTTGGTTAGAGGATTCCTACATCTCCACATTTCCTTTGAATCATAACGTTACTAAACTTAATGTGCTAGGTGGTGATTTGGTTGAATCAATTTTTCCTATCTTTTATCCCTTACTTCTCCATTCTCTATGATTGACCTTTAATGAATGTGTGGTTGTTGTTTGTAGTTACTTGATTGGTTGTAGTAGCACTATGCTTTCACTTAGCTTTCCTTCAACTAGTGTAGGATATAATAGGACTAGGAGTAGCATAGTTATCTTTCTTCCTTTCTAACTACAATAGATTAGATGCTTGTTTTTTTTTTCATTTTTATAGTATAGGCCTGGACTTGTCTTTGTTTCTTCCATAAAGGCCACTAGTTGCAATTAGCCTAATTTGTAAATCGTGAAGGTTTGCTTTAGTTTAATTTTATTTTCATCAAAGCTTTCTTTTTTTCATTCAAAGCTATTCATTTTTTTTTACTAAAATCTTGGCTCAACCTTGGTTTTCATCCATCTTCATAAGGAAACCATGTGCATGAATTATTTGGGAAGTTTGACTGCAAGATTCAATTTCTTCAGTAGAAGTCGCTCTAACATTGATATTTGGACAACTAGTTACCCAAAGATGCTGAAAGAATATATGTTGAAGAATACTTTACAACTTGGACTAGATTAAAATTGGATTGAAGGAATCACATCGGTTGTTCACAACCTTACTCAAGATTGTGCTTATTGCGAAAATAATTGAAGTGATTGTTACTCTATGATAGAGGGTGTGCTTATCCTTGAGGAACATATCACTAAGTTTTATTCTCCCTTTGATGATTCAATCACAATGATATCTGATCTCAGGGATACTCATCAATCAAATATCTCTCAAGCGCACTTCTTTAGGGCATAACCAATGATCATTACAACTATAGTAGTTAACTTCCCAAAAGAAATATTTCCAAATAGATTTTGATAAAGGAAAGATATATCCACTTGAAAAGAAGGACAATGTTTGAGAAAGAATCAACTATTCAGAGAATTTCAATTGATCATGAAACATGCACTTGCACAATGAGAACTATGGTTAATTAAACATATCATGTTGTAGCATACGTTTTGGAGATGGAAGAAGTGGAGAGGAAATGAAGATCTTGCAAGGCTAAAGAATATAGATCCAATGGGAAATGCATTGGATTTATAGCCAACCCTTTCCCCCCTAAAATACAAGGATGCAAAAGTGAACAGGAAGATTTCAGAAAATCATGATGAAGAATGCAATTTTTAGTTAGTGCTAACACTAAATCCCATCTAAATGAAATAACAGACATATAATATTTCCCATAGATTATCGTTATCAAGAGGATGAAAAATTATTTATGGTTGGAATGTGTCAACATCCTTAAATATATTGGGAACACTCATGTGTCCAAATCTCCTTTTGAGTTTATCTTCTTTACTGACTGCATATATTGAGCCATCATTTATCCAAGATTTCTTTTTCCGTTGTTGCAGGATCTTGAACCGAGTTCATCTCTAATCCTGAATACGCCTCCTCTCCTCTTTCCTTCCTCATGATATTTTCCTTTAGATACTTTCCTATTTGTATCTAGTGACATCAAAAAATCTTACCTTATTTTTTCTTTCATAGGTAGCATCTTCACACTAGAAGTGAGCACAAATCAACTTTCACCTCTTTCCTAGCTCCTGAGCACAATTATTGGTCTATGTTTGAATATGAATATGGATTGTTCCAGAATATTGTGAAAAAAATATAACGAGGACTGAACATAGTGGTTAATCAATCGTTTTCCTTGAATATGGGTCGATGAGAAGATACTATGTAACAGGGGAACCATCCAAAAACTAAGTAGTTGTTCATGTGAAAGGTAAATTGTCAAAGGCTAAAGATTTGAAACAAAAAGGGATAACTCTATGTAGCCAGGTGAAACAAATATTCATTGAAATAAATATTAAAATTTGGCAGCCATCCCCTATCAAGCTAAAACACCAGGACTTTCCCCATCCATCGAATGCTAAGCATGCACTAAAGAAATAAGGAAGGAATGGAAAGGAAAGTTTGACCAGACTAGGGGACATGTAGATATCTTTGTTGGGAATATGGACACTCATTGATAGTGGAGAACGTTTTGTGATTCCGTGGTGTCTCCGTCGAGGTTATAGATTCCCCGAGGAATGGAATGACACTTGCAAGATATATATACACACCTGGTGAAAAATATTTATTATTCAAAAGCTATATCATCCCCATGACGGAGTTACCAACTCGAATCATCAATGCAATTTAAGGAAATAAATATCATCATAACTCATCCTCTATTTACAACATATGAGCTTCATTAGCTGATATGCAAGCATTGCCAATGATCCCACCACGATGGAATATTTTAGGTAATTGTTGCACATTATTTCTAGAATTTTTTGAACTTAAAAGTAATTATATGACCATCTATATTTTCTACTTATTAGTTAGGAAAGTCTATCAGATATTTTGTCTTCTCCCGATGCATTTCCATTTTTTGCGCATGCACAACAACCTCCCAATTTTCTTTTATTATCATGTCTCTAAGACAAGAAATTGCCCCCCACTCTAAATCTTCCTACCAGAATCCTCTCTCTCTCTCTCTCTCTCTCTCTCTCTCTCTCGTGCGAATGTATAAGCCTAAGTTTTTCTCCCACTCTTAGTGTTGTGCTAGTAGAAGGCTATCGACCTCTCATCATCATCGAGCACATCGATGATAATATTCTTCCTCTCACAAATGTTGACCTTGTCAACAAGGCCCACCTTCCTCCTGAGGTCTATATTATCCTCTTCCTAGCTTGAATCCTTCTTGTTGTGTCATCAGTCGATCTCCTACCATTTTCAATGATTAAGATTCCTATGCCTAATACGATAATTGATGAATAATACCCACCACGCCTGATCTACTTCATGATCGTAGTCATAATCAAATTTGTCTATGTCACCAGTAGCTTACATTCACATACCATATCAACTCATTTACTTTGCGCCTCTTGATCATGTGACTAAAATTTGATTGTGAAAGTGTTGTCTAACAACAAATGTATCAACCATAGCATCTAAAGGTCTCGCACTAACTTTGAAACACAGCTCAGAATAAATTTGGTCCTCTGATCTCCTGAATAGTGTTAAGCGCTCCGAACATCAATTGGTTATTTTGCGGATTTATAATTTTGTGTTGCTGACAGATACCTCAACTTCAATGGATGAACTAAGAATATATATAATACATATGACACGGGAACTGATGGAACTAAATTTGGGCGAACCAACATCCAAAACAAGACCCAAAATTTCATTAAAAAACCACCTTTGAGTGAAAATTTTCCCTCAAAGTGGACTTTTTATCACCGGAATAGACCAACTGAAGTAATTTCATGATTATGATTCCAATGCAACTCACAGAATTGAAATCAAATTCTCGGAAGTGCCTAAACGAATCACCAAGGCATGTCTTGCCCAAAACAACCTCGTCATATGTTACGTTGATGAAGTGTTTGAATGGAACTGTCAGTTGGATCGAATGGAGTGCCTATCCGCATTCTTCATGGCGCAAGGGACACCAATCAAATCTGACATTGTATGAGAGTCATGAGCCTTGAAAGTTCCCTCCAAGAACGACACCATAGGATCACATTCCACATTCTTGAGTTCTCCTCTCTACAAAGCTACTTTGGGTAAAAGGCTTGTTTTATACAAGCTATTTTAAGACTTAATATATTCAATTTAAATAATTTTTATTCAATTTAAGATTTAAATTATTTAAATTTTATATTTGCAAAAGAGATGAACAATATAAGATTTAAATTTTATATTTGCAAAAGAGATGAACAATAAGGGGATGACATTAGCATGCTTAAGTGATATAATCACAAATATAAACTTAAATAATTTCTATTTTAATTAAATCTCAATTATTTAAATTCAAATTTCATTTAAATATATCAACATTTAAGAAGGGTTTCAAAAACAATTTTTTAGACAATGCCTAGGCATCAAAGAAAACGCTAGTTACTTTAAGACAGATACTTGACCACAGATATAGTAAAAAAACACAACCAGGTTTTACAGACAAACTTAGAACGAACTTCTATGAAACTATTGATAGAGTTAAAACAAACTTCATCGAAACCATCGACAGAGTTAAAACAAATTTCTCCAAATATCATCGTTTCACATCAAATTTAAAGAGAAGTGCTTCGAAGTCATCAACCAAGTTAATGGAAAGTGCTCTGATGAGACCGAAGCACTTAAGAAGAACCTTTCTGAATGACACCAGAAAAGTTGGTTGGAACATCTCTGGTGTTCATCGGAGGTCATGAAACGAACTTGGACGATGATAGACCGACGACTATACAAAGACAAGATCCGGTGCAAATCAGAGTGGACATGATAGGAACAATGTATATGGGACCGGTTCAAATTCCATACTCATGATATAATTTTTGTTGGAATATATAATTCCTACTTATCTATTATACTTGCTAATGTATTGAGAGGTAGAGTTAATTTCTACGTGAGTTGTGTGATCCTATTATTAAGAGGTTGTTAGAAAGTTGGATTTGTGAGATCCTTGTTTGGTGTGTG
This sequence comes from Picea engelmannii, assembly GCA_009831015.1. NCBI lineage: Eukaryota > Viridiplantae > Streptophyta > Pinopsida > Pinales > Pinaceae > Picea > Picea engelmannii. Next base: position 229,108 of record ML784257.1, read on the forward strand.
GTTGAGTTATTCTCTCAACCTCTCCAGTTATCTTTACAATAAGTTAGATCTGATAACAACCTGTACACTCTATATAATAGAGTCCATTATATTAATATTGTAAACAATAGAATATCTATTTATATCACTCTACTCTCCCATTTTAATAACGCTCTCCCATTTTAACAATTGTGAGGCAATAAACATGATCCACCTTGATAGATAGCACGAGGAATTTCGTTGTTCTTTGGTAAAGCAATGTTCAGTTCCGTTTGCGCTATATATACAATCTGTTGTTGATACATGAGCAACATCGGTCCCGAAGGAGAAAGCAGTCATCCAATTGATGAATGACATGCTCATTTGAAGA
>ML784257.1:229466-262626 GCA_009831015.1 Picea engelmannii
TCCTCCCTCCATTTTTTTTTTAAATTTCCAATCAGCTAGATGCTTTGAAAGTTGGCAGCCTGGTATTTCAATTGATTCTCGTAGTCATTATTTCACGCCACCATCACCTCTACTGTGCGGTATCCTAGAAACCGATCTACTTACTAAGGCTCTCCCAGAATCCGCACGCCTAGCCGACTGTTTAATAAGAAGATGCATATTTTAGGGTTTTGAGTTCAATTTTACACGGAGGATAAAGTCTGACAACTCATAGAAAGTGGCACATGCGGATTTCCATTGGAAAATGTTAAATATAATGTAATCTCAACAGGCTGACTGTACATTGCCAGCTGTCCTTGCCAGTTGTACTTTCTATTCTTGATTTTCTAGAGCCTATTTAGCTCAGTTATTCCCCTTTGCATTGTACTTCACTTCTTCATATATTCTAATATATTGTTTTCTATTCTATTCTTTCTCTCTGCATTTCTTGCTTCTCAATTTATCATGGTATCAGAGCTATAGTAGTAAGCCTCTTCACACAGGCTAGAGAGTAACACGATCCTCAAACAACGCAAAGCTTTCACGGATCTTGAGAGCATTCGACACAGACTTTTCACAAAGCTTGGAGAGCTGTCTGTCATACTCTTGAAAGATTCTAGAAGGAAACTTCCACGAGGAAGCTGTCCGCTCATACACTCAAAAGATCAGCATAAGAAGCTCACGCGAGGTTGTAGAGCACACTATGCTCGAAATATTTAAGGAGCAGAAACACGAGAAGGAAGCAGAGACTAAGAAGGAAGAAATAGTAAAGATTCTTGCACAATTTTCAAGAATCATCAAAAATCTACGAAGAAGAGCTGTAAGAGGTGGGAACTCTTGAAGAATTCAAAGAATTCGTTCAAATTCGCTAAAGATTCCTGCAGAAGGAAGAATAATTTAAAGATTTACGGGAATTCTCTCTAATCTGTCAAAGATTGTAGCAGAGAACAAAGAACTTGTGAAATTCTTTCAAATCTTTGAAAGATTCACAAATTTTCTTCTGCAGGAGGAAATTCCTTAAAATGTAGCAAAGATCGAATCTAACGCACAAAGAACAGCCATTGAGGCCGTAAGATTTATCCTGCAAACGGATCCAGAGCTGGAAACCAATTCAGAAGGGACGAGGAGAGCGTGGAAAAGGAAAAATAATTTCATCCGTTAGATCTTACGCAGAGGCCTGACAACCGTTGGATCAGTGAGAAAGTGCATGAGATTTAGTCCTCTGAAGTGCACTCGAGAAATTTTGACTTGTGAAGTCGCAAAATCCCGACATCATCTGGACCGTCCATTAAGAAACACGTGGCGAGATCTCAACATTTCGCTGACTCGCAGGTGTAAAGGTCAGAAGACTGTCGTGAGAATTCGTGAATCGCGAAATCATGAGTCATTTTGGACCATTGGATCGAGATAGATCATGAGCCGTCGATCTTATCCCATCGCAAAATCAGGGATCGGGAGTTGGACGAGCGAAGGAGACTGCTCTTCAAAACCCCGATACGCGAAATCCTGACATCACGTATCGTGAAATCCTGAGAGGATTGTGAGTCGTCCATCTCAGAGGACAGGTGGTAGAAGATCCAGGCCATCACTCCATCGACATTTCGGAGTTCAGGATATCGGAGGTTTTGTTGATGAAAGACACTCCACGGTGAAAGTCGTGAAATTGTGATTCATGAAATAACGATAAAATCACAACCATCCACTTGTTTGGACATGTGGCAGACATCGAGGAAACCGTCGACATCTCGACAATCTGAGTTCTCAGTTGACAGGGAATTTGGAGTTGCAAGTCGTGAAATCGCAAAACCACGAGGACTGTCCATCTTGAGGGGACGCGTGGCGTAAATCCGAGGGATCCAAAAAAATCCCGAAAGGGGAGAGTTCATCGGTGCAACAGGATTCGGTAAATCACAAATCCTGAGGACAAGGGATCATGTTTCTTTATGGTGAAAACCCCATAAACGATCGAAGCTGTCCATTTAGAGGAGACACATGGGCGAGATCAGGAGAGCCAATTGACACACCGGGGTTCGACGTTTCCCGGATCCTAGAGACGAGACGTCTGGAACAGATCAAATCGTGAAATTGCGAGGAGAAATTAGGACCGTCCAATATAGGAGGACACGTGGTGGAGATCAAAGCAATCGGGAAATTTCCCGAAAGGAAAGGTCATCCATCGTGAAATCGAGAATCGGGAAATCAGGGATTCCATGGACAAGAGGTCCAATACATTTCGACTCTCGAAACACTGAATCCCAATAAGAGGTTTGACTGGGGTCTTATGAGTTATGATCATAAGATCTAGACCGTCAGATCATCAGCAGATCTAGACCGTTGATTTGTCCAAAGGCAAATTTCGCATTTCGGAAAATTGAACGACAAAGAACTGAAAAATCCCCTAGAGATTTAACATTAAGGCATGTGGTCACATAGAACAGAGACTAAGGGCCAATTCAAGGCCAATAAGCTCTCATCGGCAATCGACAGTTGAAGCATTCAGAGGACTCGTCTAACAAAGTCCTGAGGTCAAATCTCGCGAAGCCAGAAACTTGTGACGTCCACACTCGCCAAATCTTGCAACACAGTGTTCTGAAATACCTATAAGCTAGCAACGGACCTGGGTTTAAGCAAAAGAAAAAGGTAAATATGAAATTTCCCTCTATTTTTTTCTGCAATTTGTTTTTTACCAAAAAAAAAACAAAAAAAAAAATGGCGTCGTCTAGCAATTTAGGACCAACTCAGGGTCTGATTCTTCTTGGAAAGAACTATGAGTTCTGGTCTCTTCGGATGAGATCCTTCTTGCAAGCACAAGAGTGCTAGGATCCAGTGGATCATGGATATGTGGAACCATATCCAGCAGAGTTGTCTGCCATGACTAATCAACAGAAAATTGCTCAGGCAACACAGAGAAACAAAGAAAATAAAGCTAAGTTTTGGATTCAAAATTCTGTGGATGACTCGATTTTTTCAAAAATCACAGGCACTGGTACTTCAAAACAGGCCTGGGACATCCTTAAATCTTCCTACCAAGGAAATGACAAGGTCAAAACAGTTAAATTGCAGACCTTGAGGATGCAATTCGAGACTCTAAGGATGACAGAGTCCGAAAATGTGGATCAGTTCATGACCAGAGTCATGGGCATCGTGAACCAGATCAGACTAACTGGTGCAACCATCATTGATCAATGAATTGTTGAGAAAATTCTTAGAAGTTTACCAAAGAAATTCGAAATGGTTGTAACAACAATCCTTGAATCCAAGGATCTGTCAAGTTTCTCAATAGATGAATTAATTGGTTCTCTGGTGACACATGAGACCAGACTCCATCTCACAGATGAGTCAATCTCCAATTCTTTCAAAACTCAATTCTCCTTCAGGAGAGGGAGAGGCAGAGGAAGAAGCAGAGGTCACCAAGGAAGAGGGAGCAATCAAAGTAACCCTCACTCCAGTGGAGGTAACAGACAACAATATCCGAATCAAAATTTCCAAGGTCAAAGACATCAGCAACAAAATCAACATTAGAATTTCCAGCCTCAAAGAGGCAGAGGGAGAAGATCAAATGAGAAATCAAGCATTCAATTCTATTACTTCAAAAAGTATGGGCACTATGAATCTGAATGCAGGAAGAAGCAAGAAGATCAACTCTCAGGCAGAGCACATGTGTCAAATCACACAGGAGAAAACTCAAGAGGTATGTTTCTCTCATGCCACAAGACTGAACAACAACCTAAGGATCTCTGGTTGCTAGATAGTGGATGCAGCAATCACATGACAGGTAACAAAGATTTACTTTCATGCATTGATTCTTCAATCTCATCTGATATTACACTTGGAAATGATTTCTTAGTCAAAGTTCAAGGAAAAGGAATTGTTCCTATTCTTACTAAACAAAATGTCAAGAAAGACATAAACAATGTCTATCATGTTCCAGATTTGAAACATAATTTGTTAAGTGTAGGACAACTCATTGAACATGGCTATAAGGTACTTTTTGAGGAAGCATCTTGCAAAATATATGACAAAAACCCCAGCAGAAAATTGATTTCTAAAATCCATATGACTCCGAATAGGATGTTTCCCCTTACCCTCAGAACTGCAAATCTGATTCAACCATATGCACAAAGTGCATCCACCCTGAATGAAACTATGGTTTGGCATACCAGATTTGGACATCTACCATTTCAGAGTGTAAGTTTTCTTCAAAAGAACTCCATGGTCAAAGGTCTTCTTATATTTAAAGAGCAAATTCCCCCATGTGAGTCTTGCATACTTGCAAAACATAAGAGAACTAGTTTTCCATAGTCTTCCAATCAAGCCAAACAACATCTTGAACTTGTTCACACTAACCTATGTGGACCAATGTAAACAGAGTCAATAGGTGGTAGCTTTTACTTTCTAACATTTATTGATGATTTCAGCAGAAAAATATGGATCTATTTTCTTAGACACAAGTCTGAAACTTTTGCAAAATTCAAAGAATTCAAGGCAGAAGCTGAAAAACAGAGTGGCAAATATATCAAAGCACTCATATCAGATGGAAGAGGAGAATACAACTCCAGAGAATTTGCAAATTTCTACAAATCACAAGGCATTATCATGCAAACAACAACCAGGTATACTCCACAACAGAATGGAGTGGCTGAAAGGAAAAATCAGACAATAATGAATATGGCAAGAACACTTCTTAAAGAGAAAAGTTTGTCAAATAGGTTTTGGGCTGAAGAAGTAGCATGCTCAGTTTATCTTTTGAATAGATCTCCAACCACCAAACTAAAGCTAAAATTCCCTCAAGAAGCATGAAGTGGGACAAAGCTCAATGTAGCACATCTAAGGACATTCAGATGCATAACATACACTGACATACCTTCTGAATTAAGGAAGAAACTTGATGACAGAAGTGAAAAATGTATTTTCACTGGATATAGTGAAACATCTAAAGCTTACAGGCTTTACAATCCAATCACCAAGAAACTAATTCTCAGTAGAGATGTAAAATTTCTAGAAAATCAATTCTGGAATGATTCAGAAAATCAACAAATGGATAGTCAAAATCCATTGCTGCCAAGTTCTGAAAATGCAGAAAATTCAGGACAACAAGTACCTCAAACTATTCTTCCAAGAGTGCAGGTACAAAGGCAACCTGAAAATTCTCAGGATAACTCAACCTCTAGCAGAGAATCATTCTCTGAACCTCAAAATCAGAGAACTCGAAGTTTGAGAGAAATGCATTAGCAGTTGGATGACTTTGAACAACACAACCTTTTTGCTTTAATGTCATGTCAACCTACATCCTTTAAGGAAGCAGTTAAGGAGCCACATTGGGTTTAAGCCATGAACCAAGAAATTGACTCCATTGAGAAGAACAAGACATGGGATCTTGTTGATTTTCCAAGTCACAAGAAGAGTATTGGTGTCAAGTGGGTTTACAAAACTAAACTCAATGAAAAAGGGCAGATCGAAAAACACAAGGAAAGACTTGTTGCTAAAGGATTCTCAGAACAACCTGGTACTGATTATGGTGAAACTTTTGCTCCAGTAGCAAGATTAGACACTGTAAGGACTCTATTGGCCATAACAACACAACGCAATTGGCAAGTATACCAGATGGATGTCAAGTCAGCATTCCTGAATGGTTTCTTAGAAGAAGAAGTTTATGTCGGTTAGCCACCTGGATTTGAAGTCCAAGAGCACCCAGCCAAAGTATATTGGTTGAAGAAAGCCTTGTATGTTTTGAAGCAAGCTCCAAGAGCTTGGTACAACAAAATTGACATGTATCTGATCAAAAGTGGTTTCAGCAGAAGTCAAAATGAGCCAACTCTTTACACCAAAATAGATCAGCACGGTAAAATTTTGATTGTATGTTTATATGTTGATGACATGATCTATACGAGAAATCTTGAGTTAACAAATTTTAAACATGCCATGCAATCTGAGTTTGAGATGACAGATCTTGGCATCATGAAATATTTTTTAGGGATTGAGGTTCATCAATCATCCAAATTCATTTTTGTTTGTCAGCAAAAGTATGCAGCAGACATCCTCAAAAGATTTTGCATGGAAGAATGCAATCCAGTAGAAACCCCTATACCCCTAGGCACAAAATTGAGCAAGAATGATGAAGGTCCTATAGTGGACTCTTCCCTGTACAAAATTTTAGTAGGTACTTTGTTGTATCTTACAACAACTAGGCCTGACATTATGTATGCAGCCATCTTTGTTTCCAGATTCATGGAATCCCCAAAAGATTCTCATTGGAAAATGGCGAAACGAATTTTGAGATATGTTGTAGGAACTCTCAATTTCGGCTTATGGTACACTAAATTTGATAGTAATCAACTTTCTGGTTACAAAGATAGTGATTTTGCAGGCAGTCTAGATGATAGGAAAGCACATCTGGACATGTTTTTCAACTGGGCACAAACCTAATCTCATGGGCATCAAAGAAGTAGCCAATTGTTTCAATATCTTCCGCAGAGGCAGAGTATATCGCTGCTACCTTAGGTTCTTGTCAAGCTGTGTGGATGAGAAGAATATTGAAAGATATGTCACATACAGAAAATGATCCAACTCCTATTTTCTGTGACAATACTTCAACAATTTCTTTATCCAAAAATCATGTGTTTCACAAGAAAAACAAACACATTGACACTTGGTTTCATTTCATACGCGAGCTAGTCAATAATGGTGATATTGCACTACAATTCTGTGGTTCTCGAGATTAGCTTGCTGATATCTTTACAAAGCCACTAGGAAAATCGTTTTTTGATTTTCAGAGACAACACTTAGGCTCAATCAGTGCTGATGTTTGTAACTATTGAGTTTAAGAGGGAGTGTTAAATATAATGTAACCTCAACAGGCTGACTGTACACTACCAACTATCCTGACCAGTTGTACTTTCTATTCTTGATATGCTAGAGCCTATTTAGCTCAGCTATTCCCCTTTTCATTGTACTTCACTTCTTCATATATTCTAATATACTGTTTTCTGTTCTATTCTTTCTCTCTGCATTTCTTGCTTCTCAATTTGCTTCTCAATTTATCAGAAAAGGGTCCATACCGACGACCATGTCAACAACATCTCCGAATACAACCGGAGGGAATGAGAAGAACTTGGCTGATGGTAAATCGATAACCATGCAAAGCTAAGCTCTAGTACTCATCGGAAACCTTGAAAGGGGCATCTCTGATACTCAACAGTTTCAATGACAAGAAGAACCATGCCCATACCAGAGAATTTGTAAGGAAAATCCCTAGTCCACATCGACAGCAAGGGGATAAACTAGACCATCGCACCTGGATCTCGTGAAGCCATTTTCTCCCACTCATAATCATCTCTACTTCCAAGGAAAATTTGTGGGGATCAATATCAAACTAAAGATCTAATTTCTTACTATTCAACTCTTTTAATCTGGAGGTTTAAAATGCATGGGTTTGTCATCTGTAAAACGTTTCTCATTGACTGATTTTCGAGATACATTCATCTCCATGGAATTTTCATGTTGATCCCCCACTTCCATAACTGGTGACTAGTAGAATGACTCAGCCGATACCCTAACCAAAGGTCGAGAGAAGAGTACGTTATTAAACAAGATATATTATGCATAAGGATTCACAGAGCACAAAAGATCAAATTTCATGGTGCCATATTGGCGGCCATGTGGCTAACGTGAATAGTAACATAACTGATGATGAAGAAATTAATGAAATCAACAGATTTAAGGAGATGGCCACCTGTGTGCCTAGAAACCTTGAAGACACAAGCACCAATCATACCCTTAGCACAATAACTTGTGAACACGTGTAAACTTGTATTGAATAGGACTTCGAGCATGATACATTGCATAGTGCAAAAAGTTGCACGATATTTTCCAACTGTGATAATTAGTGGGCAATGCAGAGATAAAATATATGGTTTTACACTACTAGAAGAAATATATTATGCTGGAAGCCATGAGATGGATATTTTGACACCAACCAGAACTTTCAATGGTTCAAAGAAATATTATAAAGAAAAAATATAGAGATGAAAGAGCTCTGCTGTGCAGAGAAGAAGAACTTGAGTCTGCTCGGAGAAAAGGTAAGGGATGTGCTCAAGGACTATCCTCTTTTACATATAATTGTTGGGAAAAGTGTTTTAGAAAACTCCCCATCAATTGAATGGAACAAAGGAAACAACATTGAATTCTTATTGGACTCATTATCATTAATGATGCAATGCAGATCGATGAAGACGCTTTCTAGGTTATCAAGACCAAAGGGTAATGGTATTTCATTCTCATCTCGTCCGACTCTTGCATATTATTCCCTACAAGACCCATCCGAGGTCATGGCTTTATTTCGTCACTTGGTTGAATGGAAGAAGAACACCTTAAATAATTGATCACAAGGTCCTTGAAGCTCTCATATTTAATTACACGAGTTTGGTGGCTACTGCTGAGAATCAACACTTGGATTGTCATACTCATGCAATTTCAAATAAGGGATTCACTTTTACCATAGAGGCCAATCACATTCCAGACCTTCAGTGTTTAGTGCACTTGAGTCGTTGTGAAAGTCTCTTAATACATACATCTCAGCTACTCGACCAGGCATTGTATTGGACGAAATGAAAGGCAAGGACATGATATCATTTCTTTTAGATTTGAAAACTTGACTTGATGTAATATGAAGAGAAATTATTTCTAAGAACGGGACATTTTCTAACACTATTAAAGACTCCTTTGAGCATATAATAAACCTAATTCCATACCAACTAGTAGATCTTGTTGCTAAATGTATTTATGAGAAGTTTTGAAGAAGTTCAAAATCCCTGTAGATTAGTTGAAGAAAAAGAGAATGAAGGACATTACAAATGCATGTATAACCATAATTTATTGATTGTAATGTTCCAGATATAAAAAGTATGGAGAACATAATAAAATGCTAGAAATGACAGATGAACAACAATATAACCAGAATAACACCACAATAATACTGAAATGATAATAGAATAACACCAGAAAGAGCACTTTGATTAAGAGAAATTATTGAGAGCAATGTTCACAGGCCAGTTCTCAATTATAATAATATCCAAGCTAGGGTTCAAATATGTTTATCAATAGAACCATCTAGAGGAAGATCCTTCTAAAAGAGGAAGCTTCTATTAAGTCTTCTTACATTCAACTTATTCTACTTTATTGCAAGGTCTTATTAATATTGACCTTTATTACATTGGAATACATTGTTCTACTTATGTGAGGGGTGAGGTCCCTAACATTGATAGCCCTCATCAATCCATTTCCAACGATAGGTGGCATTCCATGTGGCTCCTCACTATTGAGTAGATATGCTCTCTTTACGAGGATCATGCGAATTGTGAACAAGAACTTACATGTAGGCCCTACAGTTAAATAAAGCAAGTAAAAATAAAAAATTACAGGTCGGCCCTAAAGAAAGTAAAGGAATTACTTGAAATTGTATAAATACACATGGAAGACCCTCTTATTTGAATCATCAAAGCATACAAGTTTTGGTAGCAAAGTTGTATGGAGGGGGGCACACTCGAAGCTATAGGAGTGAGGAAGGTTAGAGTTGTAGGTGCGATGAGGGTTTATGAAAATCCCTATTGAGTAGGTCCTTGCTGGTTGAGAATACAATGTCCTATGAGGACCTCGCCTCATCACTCAAGGCCCCACTAGTTTCTTGATTCTTTCAAGCGAGAATGTCTAGTATTTCAGTTTTGGTACATGTTTTTTGAGATGTATTCTTGAAGATCTGGGCACAATTTTTTATGAAGATATTGTACTCAGTTTGATGGTGATGGTTTGATAATTTTATTCTTTTATATACATATTTAAGGGTGGAAGGAAGGGGAAAGGAAAGGGGGTTATAGACTCCTTCAGGTTGGATCCAGAGAAGATATGCAGTTGGAGCTTCCTTCAGGAGCCTGTAAATTAGGGGGTTGGGGCCTCCTTCCAGTTGCATATGGAAAACTTGGAAGTTGTAGCTTCCTTTGAATGAGATCTTTTATTATATAAGAAAAACATGTGGATTTCCACTTATATCTATTTTTCACTGTGTATCTCTTCTTCTCCTCTTCATTGGATATATTACTTGATTGGAAAGTAAAGTTGTAAAAAGTGATAAATTGTACTTGATATTGATTCATCCCCCCTCTTAGTATCAACAATTGGTATCAGAGTAGGTTACCTTCATAATAGTCTAATCATTGGAAGGAACATTATAGTAGAAAGGGAAGGCCACATTCCAAATCAGATTCCACTTTTTGATGGAAACAATTATGCATACTAGAGCAAAAAAATACAAACATACTTGATAGCTTTGGGAATGGATATCTGGCTCTCAGTTGTCAATGGCTATAAATTCCCATAAGATGTTGCAACCGATCCAAATGAGAATAAATTAATGACTTGTGATTCAAACGCTAGGCATGTTATCCTAAGTGGATTAACACCAACTCTCTGTAGCAAGGTGATGGGCCACGACACAACTAAAAAGGTATGGGATAAATTTAAAAATATAATTCAAGCTTCAACGACACATAACAGAGTTTGAAAATATGAAAATGGATGAAAATGAAGATATTGAAACCTACTTACTCATAGTAGATGAAGTTGTCAATGCCATCAAAGGATTGGGAGAAGAACTCGGTGAATCCTTGGTTGTAAAAAAGGTATTGAGATCAAATCCTTTGAGATATGATGCCAATGTATCGACCATTGAATAAATAGGTATTTGACCAAAATGGCAATGGATGAATTACATGGGTCCCTCACAACATATGAAATGAGAACAGGTACAAAAAATGGACAATCAAACAAAGAAGAAACCTTTAAATCAATGAAGAAAACAAGGAAAAAGGAACACAAGTTAGAAGAAATATCATGAGATGATTTAGATGATGAAGAAGCACATTTTGTGATGTAGGAGAATCACTGGAAAGAACACGGAGAAATACCTATTAGTGTCTAGGAATCTCTATGAGACCTCAACGTTGGCAGTTTCAGTTGATATTTTGAAATCCGCTTTAACTCAACATCGGAAAAATCTTTGAGGCACGCTTGAGCGATCGTGAGTGAATTGGGATTTTCCACACCGGCTCTGGAATATGACTGCACTAGGATAGTCGTTAGGATAAGTTTTGATGTAGACAAGTAGCCAGGGGAAACCCTAAAATACCTCTGAGATAAATATAGGTTTTGTACGCCCAAATGAGGTTGGTTGGAAGTAGTTAGAAGTTAGTAGCAGAAAGTTAGCTGCAAGTTAGTAGGAGACTTCTGAGTTTTCAGTTTTTGGTTTTCTTCATTTACAGTTGTAACCATTTTCACTTTGGAATATAACAGAGGAAAATTGATCCAATGCATGATGTGTACATTGTTTTTCAATTCTATGTTATTATGATTACATGAATGAATGAATGAATTTCATTATGAATAGATGGAACTGTGAATGTTAGGACAAGTTTCAATTGTTTCTATTCTGTCGAGTCGTGTAAGGAGTGCACACAGAATGCAAGAAGTGCATTGACGAAATTTGTTTTGATTCTGAAGCTCAGAAGAGATAGCATGAAACATTCCCCTTTGCAAGGAGTGCAAAGAGACTGGTGCAAGGCATGCATAGTCATCTGCAAGAATTCAAACCTTGTGTAAGATCTAGTGCAAGGAGTGCACAAGTCCGAGATTCGACTAAGTTTCAAAGGGACTTTGTGAGAATTCGAAGAACCAAAAAAGGAGAATGCCAGGAGGGTGAAGGAATTTCTCTTCAAGAAATCCTTCGGATATGAGTTATCAAAATCCCTGAATGAAAGGATTGTGTAGGAAGCCAAAGTCTTCCTTTGTCCAAGCTCAGGAGGGATAACTTTTTCACAAGTGTAGTTTAAGTTCGAGAGACAAACTCACAAGAAGTTCAAAGGTAGAGACCTTTGAATACTTAGAAACTTTCTGAGTCAGACGAGTCAAAGCTCGGGAGGAGGAGCAGAACCAACCATTAGATCGATTGTGAAAGGGATCTGGACCATTATATTAACGTCCAGTGACTAGAGGAAGCGCAGAGGGAAGGTTAGATCAGAACCATTATACCTGAGGGTGTGGGCCAATAGTTGTTGGATCTAGAGATAAGTGCACGATCTTTAACCCTTGAGAGCGCACAGGACAAACAAACTCACAAACCTCAAGTTCGCAAAATGATCACAGTCGTTGATCAAAGGAAAACGTGGGTCGTAGATCTGGTCCCAAGCATGGGCCGTAGATATTTTCCCAATAGGGGGAAGCAATCTTCCAACTTCATGAAACGTGAATTCCAAAGTTTGAAAATAAAAAGACAAGACCGTATGATCACACGGGTTGTGGACCATTGATCTGATGTAAGGAGAGCCTAGATTTCGAATTTTGTAAATCGGGAAGGCTAGTGAATAAAACCTTTCGAGGACACGAAACGCAAAATAGCGAAGAGCTCGAGAGGTTGGCCCCACGTCATAGTGAGGGGTTACATCGCCAAAGGTTAAGGGAGGAGCTAGCACACACTAGGCCCCACTTCAGGATTTTAGAAGTCGGAGAGTCGGGGTTGGCGCATGTCTAAACACCTAACACATGAAGTCACACAATGCCTGTTGGTCAGGCTAATGGTCGTAGTCATGGTCACGGAAAGGAAGGCACTTAGTAGGGGAAGAGACAACACCCAATTCTCATGGAAGTGGGACAATGTTCAAGAGAGAACCCGTGGTCTCAGAGAACCTATGCATTTGGAGAAAGGACCTGTGTAAGTGGGTTTTGTGTCTAGTAGAGACCCAACGAGTCAATTCGACTAAGTTTCTTGATCGATCCTAGACCGGGAGGTCGGGGAGTCCTTAGGAGAGAAGGGGGATCTGCATCAAGTGGTATCAGAGCATAAAGTTTTCTTCCAGACAGTAGGAAAAGGAGATAAAGGAGACGAAAGAACTCAAAGTTGTACTTTTTCTGTGACAAATAGTTAACACAATGCCACCAAGGAGATGAGTGGAACCACCTTTAGCCAATCGAGCTGTAGAAAGGGAGATGTGAGAACTTAGCGCAAGATTAGAGGCGATGGAGGCAGCACAGAGATGCTCACCTGATGCTGGAGATGTTAGCAATGCAGAGAGCGAAGAAGCAGTGGGTGAAAATGTCGTCAGAGAAGCTGCAAGAGAGGATGTTGCCGAAGAACGCTTGCTGAGAGTAGTTGACAACTTAGGAGGCATAGCCAAGATAGAGGTCCCAATGTATGAAGGAAATTTAGATGTTGAAGAGAAATTGGATTGGATAAGATCCATGGACAAATATTTCGACTATGAAGACGTCGATGAGGAAAGAAGGGTGAGGCATGCTCTCACCAGAATAAAGGGACATGCAACGTTGTGGTGAGATGAAGTGCAAGTTGAGAGAAGAAGAAAAGGAAAACAAAATATAAAGAGTCGGGACAGAATGGTAGCCAAGTTGAAGGCTAAGTTCATGCCCAAATATTATCAGATCAATATATTCAGGAAAATGCAGAACCTGAGATAGAAAGGGATGAAAGTTAAGAAGTACACAAAGGAGTTATATATGTTGAACATCAGAACTAAACAAAGAGAGAGAGATGAAGAAAAAGTTGCCAGATATATAAATGGCCTGAGATATGAAATCCAAGATGAGCTCAACATGATTTCAGTAAGGAAAGTGGATGATGCTTATCGGTGTGCACTGAAATAAGAGGAGAAGTTGGCCAGAACACAAAGCCAATGAGGAAGAGGCAAAAGCCCATCCCCAAGCAAAAGAAAGGGAGTTACCCATGATAAGGCACATAATCTAATGACGAGACAGATAAAATTGATCCAGGTGGATATTGGTGGCCACCCACCTATTCCACTTGAACCCACACCATTGTTTCTTTCGATTTTTTAGTTTCCTTAATTGTAGCACAATTTACTATTTTTAGCAGTTTTTCGGGTCCTAAACTTCTGGAGCAGTTTTGAGGCCCTAAATGACTTTTTTTGGGCATGAATGCTCCGATGAATATGAGTTTGTTCCGGACTCAATATTTTATATCAACAATGTAGTCCTTGGATAGATATTTCTAACGATGTATCATGTGTGTCAAACGAAGATAGTATGCCAAAATTACAACCCTGATAAATTGATGTACGAATTTACCCCAACGGGAACCATATTCTGGAATTTCATCTCCTGGGGTTAGGTTTTTGGATGTTTAGGTTTTTCAATTGTTTCTCAATAATATATAGGCCTTTGAGACTCATTGTAACACAGAGTTCATAGGCCAATAGTTGCTACATCTCTTCTTAGAGATAAGCTACCAGCGCCCGAGCTATTTTATTTCCATTCTATCTCTAAGAATATTTCAGTCATTTGTTGTTAATGAAATGATGTTTTACTTCCACTGCATCTCTGCGTTTATGTGTATTTATGTATTTCATTGTGTTCCTGCATAAACCTGGATCAATGGTATCAGAGAAATTTTCTCTTTCTCGATCGTTCTTTGCATGTCCCCAATGAGGTCGGGGTATAAGGAGTTATGGCTCGATCTGGTTGAACCGTTGCAAGATCAGCCTTGCAAGCCCCAATGACTTCCCATGGGGGAAGAAAAGAAAGATGAGGGAGAGGGATATCCTATGAAATTATTGCTCGAGGAGGCCCTCGAGAAACAAAGGAACATGATGATGGAAAACTTTGCCCAGATCCTTCAATGACTACCCACTGGCAGCGGATCTACATCCAAAAACCACTCTCGAGGCGACACTCCTTTTAAGGTACAAGTAAAATTTGACATTCTAATACTTGACGGCCAAACAGATGCATATGTCGTTGATAGATGGTTGAATCTATTAGAAGGATATTTCTCAGTTCATGACTTTTCCGATCGAGAAAGGATTATTTTTGCACTCCTTAAAGCCACCCCCCATGTCAAGGACTAGTAGGAAACCTACTAAGAGAAACAGAGTGAGGGGGAACCCTCTCTATTCTCGGTCACACCCACTTGGAATTATTTTCGAGATGCCATCAAGGAACAATATTATCCCATGGGGAGCTATGAAGACAAATACATATAATGGACTATGCTGCGGCAACAAAGGGACCAAGATGTGCATGAGCTGACGAATCTCTTCCATACCCTATGCACAAAGTTGGGTATCAAAGATTTAGAGAAACATTTGGTGTTAAAGTACCGTAGCTATCTTCATAGATACATTTAGGAGGAAATGAAGTTCCTCGACATCTCCTCGCTTGGTGCAGCATACCGGTATGCTTCCAAGATTGAGTAGAAGTTCAAACAGAAGAAGCGATATTTTGGGTCTGTGAATTAGAAGCAAGGGAAAGGTACACCCAAACTGCCAAACAAAGGACCAAGCCAAGGCAGGGTGGCCCAGGAAAACCTGCCAAAGCCACAAGAAAAGAACAACATCACAAAGACAAAACAGGACACGAGGAAGTGGTGTGAGTTCCATAAGATCTCCACTCACAACATAAGTGAGCTTTAGGCCAAGCACTCATTGGTAGACAAGTTGAAGGATTCTGAATTGGATGCAGGTTCTAACGCTGAATCAGAACCCAACAAGGGGAATGACAAGGGGAAGCGGATTATCAATGCAGATCCCAACGCCACCATTGCGACCATGAATATCCATAAGAAGGAACTAGAAGATCCAGAGGAGGCATAGCACCTCTTCCATTCCCAGATGTGGGTAAAGGGTTCCCCATTGTAGTTTATTGTTGACAGTGGGAGCCAGAAGAACCTCATCTCAGTAGAGGTCATGAAATGATTGGGCTTGCTGACCAAAACACACCCACAACCATACACCATCGGGTGGCTGCACCAAGAACGAGACCTCCACGTAAGCCAACAATGTCGCCTTCCCTACAACATCAAGCCCTTCATGGATGAGGTATTATATGGAATTTCTCCTCTTAATGTTTCTAATGTATTATTAGGCCAACCATACTTGTGGAAGCGACATGCTATGTATGAGTGCAGGCCTCATGTTGTTATTATTACTTTGGGAAATAAGTTGTACAGGATACTGAAAAATAGCACTGCCTACAACCATCTCTTTGGTTACTGCAAAATAATGCAGTAAGGTCATTGCCAAAACCCAGAAATTTGTTTTCTTGATGATCCGCTCTTGGGGAAAGAAGAAGACTATGGCCACAAACTCTAGACAGGGCCCCTTTGCATGAAAACAATAGATGGATAGGGTCATGGAGGATTATGAGGACATCTTCACCTCCCCCACAGGGGTGCCTCTACACTGTCATGCCAAGCACCCCATCAATCTGACCCCAGGTGTGTAGCTGCCCAATGGACCAATCTATCGATGCTCTGTTCTAGAGAATGACGAAATCAAGAGGCAGATTTAGGATCTTTTGCAGAAAGGTCACATCCGGCTGAGTTCATCACCCTGTGGGAGCCCGATCGTGTTGATACAGAAGAAGGATGGGACTTGGAGACTCTGCACTGACTATCGGGAACTGAAAAAGATCATTGTCTGAAATAGGTACCCAATCCCATAAATTGATGACCTTCTAGACCAACTCAAGGGGGCGAAATATTTTAGCAAGATCGACTTGAAGTCTGGGTATCACCATGTACCAATTAAACTCTTTGATGTGTGGAATACTACCTTAAAATCGAAGGAGGGCCTTTTCAAATGACCGGTCATGCCTTTCGGGTTGACAAATGCCCCTGCAACCTTCATGAGATTAATGGATGACATCTTGCGACCATTCCCCAACTCATTTATAGTGGTGTACTTGGATGACATTCTAATATTTATTCAGACTTGGGAAGATCACCTCCACCACATCCGACAAGTCCTCCAAACACTGCGGCAACACAAGTTGTGTGCCAATTTGGAGAAATGCACTTTTGGCATGACCTGGGTTCAGTATCTAGGATACATTATTGATGAGCAAGGGGTGCATGTGGATTGAGCCAAAATCCAAGTCATTCGGGATTGACCAGCCCCAACCACCCTAATAGATCTCCACAACTTTTTGGGTCTTGCCAATTTCTACTGCAGGTTTGTGTTGGGATTCTTTCATATCACTTGGCCCTTGAGTCAAGTCACCAAGGGAGGAGAGAAATAAATTTTTTTTTGGTCTGAATCTCAATAGAACGCATTCAATGATTTGAAGCATCACCTCTTCTCCGCACCAGTTCTCACATTACCAGACTTGCAACAACCATTTGAGATCGAGATAGATGCCTTCGACTATGCTATTGGGGTAGTCCTTACTCAACAGGGGCATCCAGTGGCATATCTTAGTGAGACACTTTATGACACAGTCGGAAAGTATCCCACTTATGACAAAGAGATGTATTCCATTATGTAGGCTTGCCAAAAATGGAAGAATTACATTTTGGGAAAGGAAATGGTCATCCACACAGACCACCGACCCCTGCAGTTCATACAGACACAAGGGAAGTTACAAAACGATCACCATCGGAAGTGGTTGACATACCTGCAATAGTTTCATTTGAACATTAAGTACAAGAAAGGAAGCACCAATAATGTTGCATACTTCCTCAGTCAACCCCCTATCATGGTGCTAACCATGGTGCTCAACTCTTGTGGGTACGATATTTTCGATTGGCCACTTCTCTGCAAAAGTGATCTAGAATTTTGCCACACATACAATATGATCTTGGAGGGTAAGCAAATTCCTAATTTTCACCTCCAGGATGCCCTGCTATGTCACCTAGGACATCTTTGTGTTCCTTCAAGTGAGCATGCCAAGATGATTTGGGAGGCACACTATAGTCAGGTTGCTTGGCATTGGTCGATAAAATTGTGGCAGTACTACAAATGTATTTCTATTGGCCAAACCTTCAACAGGATGTCGGGAAGTACATCAAGTCCTGCACTGCTTGCGCCATTGCTAAACCGACCATCAAGAAGCAAGGCCTCTCTACTTTGTTGCCTACCCCTAGTCGACCTTGGGAATCCATCGCCATGGATTACATGTCGGTCCTTCCTTCTACTAAGCATGGAAATGACTGTGTTTTTGTGGTCATCGACAGATTCTTGAAGATGTCCATTATGATGGCCTACAAGAAGAATATCACAACAGAAGCCACTACTAAACTATTGTTTGAATGGGTGTGGGTACACTTTGGGATCCCACAGTCTATCATCTTGGATCAGGACAACAGGTTCCTCAGTACATTTTGGTCCATCCTCTGGTCGATGGTGGACACCAATATCACCAAGTCCACATCTTTCCATCCACAAACTGATGGCTAGACAGAGGTCCTCAACTGAATGATTGTACACATTTTGTGCATGTACAACTCAAAGAATCCACACACATGGGATGAGAGCCTCCCCTATGTACAACAAAGCTACAATCAGGCTCTCCATAGCTCAAATAGCCACATCCCCTTTCAGGTGGGATTGGGATTCCAACCACTATGTCCCATTGATGTAGCCATGCCATTGGCGACTACTCAGGCAAATTCAACCCATGTCCAGTCTGAGGCTGACAAGGTAAACAAATTGATTGAGAACATTCAACACATCCACCAATAGGTTCATGACATCTTGGACAGAGCCAATGCTAAGTACAATTAGTGACATGATAAACATCGGGTGACACACAACTTCCAGGTGGGTGACAAAGTGTGGCTACATTTGCAAAAGGAGCGCCACGCTGGACCCTACCACAAGATTCACTCACTTCGATATGGGCCATACACCATTACCAAGGCTATAGGGGACAATTCCTTTGAGCTCAGTATTTTGCCATTTCTTGGTATGCACCCAGTGTTCAATGTGGACCACCTTCGGCCCTACTTTCCACCTCTATTGGACACATCTGACATGGTAGAACAACTTACAACAACATAGTTAAACCCAAATTGCATGGAAAAAGACACAACTGATCATATTATGGACACACATATCAAGAACACCCACCAACAGAGGATCCAGCTATATCAAGTTGTCAAAGCAAGCCAACTCCTTCACCAGGGCAAGTGGCTCACTAGGGACCAAGTTCAGCAAAAGTTTCCTCATCTCATATAGGAACTCAATGCAATGGGGACCATTGCTTCCTAAGGGGGGAGGAATGATCTAAGTGGATATTTGTGGCCACCTACCTATTCCACTTGGACCCACACCATTGTTTCTTTCAGTTTCCTTAATTGTAGCACAATTTACTATTTTTAGCAGTTTTTCAAGTCTTGAACTTTCGGAGCCATTTTGAGGCCCTAAACGACATTTTTTGGGAATGAATGCTCCAACAAATATCAAGGTTGTTTCGGACTCGATATTCATTGTTAGCAGTGTATTACTCACATATATATTTCTAACGATGTATCATGTGCATCAAACATAGATAGTATACCAAAGTTACGACCCTCGGAAATTGATATACCAATTTACCCCAACTGGGCCCATATTATGGCGTTTCATCTCCTAGGGTTAGGTTTTTGGATGTTTAGGGTTTTCCATTGTTTCTAAATAATATATAGGCCTTTGAACCTCATTGTAACATAGAGTTCAGAGGCCAGTATCCGCCACATTGCTTCTAAGAGATAAGCTACCAACGCCTAAGCTATTTTATTTCCATTCTGTCTATAAGCATATTTCAGTCATTTGTTGTTAATGAAATGAAGTTTTACTTTCATTTCATCTCTGCATTTATGTGTATTTCTATATTTCATTGTGTTCCTGCATAAATCTGGATAAAAACTACACAGTCTCTCGGAAATAGGAGGAAGTTCCCAAGGAAGACAAGGTGGTGGAAGAAGTTCTTCTAGAGGAAGAGGAAGAAGAGGAGGAGGAGAAGTAAGATGCTATGCCTGAGGAAATACAAGACACATGTCTTGGAAATTCCTCGAAAAAAAGAAAGAAGGAACAGGTGAAGCTCACATTTGAGAAGCACAGAGAAGAGATGTTGAAGAAGAAGGAGTAAAGGATGGAAGATCCCTGATGTTGAGAAAGGTTCTCTTAAAACCAGAGGCAGAAGTTGAAAATCCAGTGCAGAGGAACAATCTCTCCAGGACAACTTGCAAGACTAAAGACATAGTATGCAAGGTGATAATTGATAGTGGGAGCACTGATAACTTAGTATCCATGGAGATGGTGGAGAAATTGGAGCTGGAGACAATTGCACATCCGAAGTCATACAAAGTCTCATGGTTGCAGAAGGACACCAAGTAATGGTTACTAAACAATGCTTGGTTGAATTTAAGATAGTAGGATATAGAGATGAAATTCTATGTGATGTAATTCCCATGGATGTATGCCATATTTTTTTGGGAAGGCCATGGAAGTTTGACAAGAATGTCATTCATGATGGGAGGAAGAATACATACACCTTGGAGAAGAATGGTAGGACACATATGTTGTTTCCAATAGAGGAGAAGAAAGTGAAAGAGGAAGCCAACACAAGCATACTTCTCATGAGAAGGAAGGAACTCCTGAAAGAATTCAAGGAAGAACAGAAGATGTAGTTCGTTGTGGTGAGGAAACCCAAAGTTATCCTTACAAGTAATCCAATCGATGATTTACCTGAAGAAGTTCAGGAATTGTTGGATAATTTTTTTGACATAGTGGTCGATAAGCTACCTAACTCATTTCCACCCATCAGAAGTATCAACCACCATATTGACTTAATACCAGGAGAAAGTTTTCCAAACAAAGAAGCATACAAATTAACACCTCGAGAGAATGATGAAGTGAAGAACCAAGTCTAGGAATTGTTAGATAATGGTTTGGTCAGAGAGATCTTGAGTCCATGCGTAGTACCAACTGTGTTGAGTCTAAAGAAGGATGGAGGATGGAGAATGTGTATCGACTCAAGAGACATTAACAAGATCACCATCAGGTATAAATTCCCTTTACCAAGAATGCATGATTTAATGGACTGTTTAAGTAGAGAAAATTTCTTTTATAAAATAGATTGAAAAGT
Organism: Picea engelmannii; assembly: GCA_009831015.1. Lineage (NCBI taxonomy): Eukaryota > Viridiplantae > Streptophyta > Pinopsida > Pinales > Pinaceae > Picea > Picea engelmannii. The sequence goes on from ML784257.1 coordinate 250,407, forward strand.
GGGTATCACTAGATTAGGACGAGAGAAGGTGATGAGTGGAAGACAACCTTTAAGACAAATGAAGGTTTGTATGAGTGGCTTGTTATGCCATTTGGTTTAACAAATGTCCCGGGTACTTTTATGAGGATGGTGAATGAAATAGTGAAGGATTTCATTGGAAAGTTTGTGGTTGTATATCTAGATGATATACTGATCTTTAGCAGGACTAAAGAGGAGCATTTGAGACACCTGACACTTGTAATGAGGAGACTACAGCAGAAGAAGTTGTTGATAAATATGAAGAAGTCCTCTTTTATGAAGAAATAACTCATTTACTTGGGTTTTGTGATCTCTTCAAATGAACTAAAGATGGATCCATAGAAGGTGAAAGAAATCAAAGAATGGTCGTCACCTAGGAGCATGTTTGAGGTAAGGAGCTTTCATGGATTAGCAAGTTTCTATAGGAAGTTCATTAAAGACTTCAGTGGAATTTGTACACCAATGATGGTTACTGTGAAGAAGAAGAACAAGTCTTTTAAATGGATAGAGGAATCTGAGAGGAGCTTTGATATATTGAAGGAGAAAATGATAGAACGACCAATTTTGGTCTTGCCAAATTTTGAAAAGACGTTTCAGGTAAGGTGCGATGCAAGTGGAGTTGCAATTGGAGTAGTTTTGAGCTAGGATAATAGACCTATTGCCTATTTCAGTGAGAAGTTGAATGATACCAAGAGGAAGTACTCCACGTATCATAAGGAGTTTTATGTCATAATTCAAGCCTTGAAGAAATGGAGACATTACCTTGTCCCACAACAATTTGTCTTGTATAGCAATAACCAGGATTTACAATTCATAACCAAACAGGAAAAATTGAATCAAAGGCATGCAAAGTGGGTTGAGTTTATCCATAATTTTACTTTTGTCATAAAATATATTGTTGGGAATGCTAAAAAAGTTGTTGATGCATTAAGCACGAGATGCTTGATCCTGCAAGAATTTCAGGTGAAGACCTTGGGGTTTGAACACCTTAAGAAAATGTATTGTGATGATACATATTTCAAGGAAGCATATGAAGCATGTGAAAATATTGTACTGAGAGACAGAAGCCAATGGACATAGTATATGATTCAAGAGGGATTTTTCTTCAAGGGAAATCAATTATGCATACCAAAATGCTCAATGAGGGATAACCTTTTGAAGGAGAAGCATAGTGGAGGATTGGTTGGACATTTCGTACATGATAAAACATTTGCAAAGTTGAGCAGTTCATACTGTTGGCTAGGTATGAGAACCAAAGTGAAAAAAATTTTGAACGAGTGTAGAATCTGCCAACATGCAAAAGGAAAAATATAGAACACTGTATTGTATCAACCATTGCCAATACTAGAGAGGCCTTGGGATGCAATAAACATGGATTTTGTGTTGGGACTGCCAAGAACGCAAAGATGATTTGATTCCATATTTATGGTGGTGGATAGATTTTCAAAGATGGGACACTTTATCCCATGCCAGAAGACCAGTGATGCAACACATGTTGCAAATCTATTTTTCAAGGAATTTGTAAGACTTCATGGCCTACGCAGGAGCATTGTCTTGGAAAAAGACATAAAATTTGTTGGTCACTTTTGGAGAACATTGTGGAAGAAGTTGGGGACAGATTTTTCCTTCAACTCAACTTATCACCCTCAAACAGATGGACATAATGAGGTGGTAAACAAAAGTTTGGGAAACTTATTGAGGAGTCTGGTTACTAAGCACCATAATCAGTGGGATCAGATTCTTCCACAAGCATAATTTACATACAACGACTCACCAAACAGGAGCACTATAAAGAGCCCATTCCAAATATTGTATGGAATGAAACCCAGTGGAGTATCTCAGTTCAGAGACTTGGAACAGAGTGATATCAGGAGCGCTGGAGCAGAATATTTTGCTGCAGAAATACAGAGGCTCCATAGCCAGATCAGAGGGAAGTTGCATAGTTCTATCCAAGAATACAAACACAAAGCTTATCAACATCACAAATAACTTCAATTTGAAGTAGGAGATCAGGTACTGGCGCATCTCAGGAAAGAAAGGTTCCCTAGGGGAACATATAGCAAGTTAAAGATGAAGAATATAGGACCATGTAAGATCTTGAGTATGTTTGATGCAAATGCCTATGAGATTGAGCTACTAGATGGTGTGGGCATATCGTCCATATTCAATGTTTCAGACCTGTATCCTTACAGGAACAATGACACCGAGGGATCAAAAGATCAAGAGAAGATCCAGTGGGAAAAAAAATGCATGTACCAGAAAAGCCACGGATGGAGAAGATCGATGACTAGAGGATTGAAAAAAATACCAGCCTGAGGAAGAACTATTTTGAATATCTGGTCAAGTGGAAGGGATACCCAAGAGCATTGCTGGCAAACATGCGGAGCAAGACTATCACTGTCTGAGAATCTATAGGATACCTCAAAGCTGGCAGTTTCAGCTGATATTTTGAAATCCTCTTTAACTCAATGCCGGAAAAATCTTTGAGATACGCTTGAGAGATCACGAGCAAAGTGGAAGTTTCCACTCCATCTCTGGAATATGACTGCACTAGGATAGTCGTCAGAATTTTTTTTTATGTAGATAAGTAGCCAAGGGAAACCCTAAAATCCCTCTAAGATAAATAGAGGTTTTGTATGCCCAAATGAGGCTGGCTAGAAGTAGTTAGAATTTAGTAGTAGGAAGTTAGTTGCAAGTTAGTAGGAGACTTCTAAGTTTTCATTTTTTGGTTTTCTTCATTTATAGTTGTAACCATTTTCTCTTTGGAATATAATAAAGGAAAATTGATCCCATGCATGGAGTGGACATTGTTTTTCAATTCTCTGTTATTATGATTTCATGAATGAATGAATGAATTTCATTATGAATGTTAGGATAATTTTCAATTGTTTCTCTTCTGTCGAGTGGTGCAAGGTGTGCACACAGAACGCAAGGAGTGCGTTGCCAGAATATGTTTCAATTCATAATCTCAGAAGAGATAGCACTGAACTTTCCCCTTTGCAAGGAGTGCAAAGAGACTGGTGCAAGGTGTGCACAATCGTCCAAAAGAATTCAAATCTTGCATAAGATCTAGTGCAAGGAGTGCACAGGTTCGAGATTTGACTAAGTGTCGAAGGGTCTTTGTGAGAAGTCAAAGAACTAGAAAAGGAGAATGACAGGAGGGTGAGAGGAATTTCTCTTCGATAAATCCTTCGGATATAAGTTATCGAAATCCATGAATGAAATGAGTGCATGGGAAGTCCAAGTCTTCATCAAGCCAAGCTCAGGACGGATAACATTTTTCAGAAGTGTAGTTGAAGTTCGAGATATAGAATCACAAGAATTTCAAAGGTAGAGACCTTTGAAGACTTAGAAACTCTCTAAGTCAGACGATTCGAAGCTTGGGAGGAGGAGTAGAACCAACCATTAGATTGGTTGCGGAAGGGATCTGGACCGTTAGATTAACGTCCAATGACTAGAGGAAGCACAAAGAGAAGGTCAAATCAAAACCGTTATATCTGAGTGAGTGGGTCAACATTCATTGGATCCAGAGATAAGTGCACGATATTTAACCCTTGGGAATGCACATGATAAGAAAACTCATGAACCCCAAGTTCACGAAATGATCAAAACCGTTGATCAAAGGAAAGTGTGGGTTGTAGATCTGGTCCCAATACTTTCGTGATTTCGGATATTGGGAGAAGACTGGGAAGCGATCCTCCAACTTCGAGAAACATGAAGTCCCAAGTTCGTGAAGAAGAAGAAAAGACCGTCAGATCACACGAGTTGTGGACCATTGATCTGACATAAGGAGAGCCCATATTTTAGATTTCAAAAATCGGGAAGGCAAGCAAATAAAAACTTCCGAGGACACAAAACACGAAATCACGAAGCGCTTGAGAGGTTGGCCCTAGTTCACAATGAGGGATTACATCGTCTAAGGTTAAGGGAGGAGCTAGCACGCGCTAGGCCCCACTTTGGGATTTCATAAGTTGGAGAGTCAGGGTTGGTGCATGTGCAAACACCCGACACGCGAAGTCATGAAGCACTTGTTGGTCAGGCGAATGATCACAATTGTGGAAATGAAGGAACTTAGTATGGGAAGAGCTAGCGCCCAGTTCACATGGAAGTGAGATAGTGTTTAGGAGAGAACCCGCATGTCTTGGACAGCCTGTGCATTTGGAGAAAGGACCTGTGTAGGTGGGTTTGGGTTCTATTAGAGACCCAAGAATTCAATCTGACTTAGTTTCTTGATCGATCCTAGACCGGGAGGTTGCAAAGCCCTTAGGAGAGAAGGGGGGTCTGCAACACTTTGTAAGAAATCTCAAGAGGGGAACCAACAAATAGAAAGTTAAGTTACCTTTTAAATGTTTCAAATGTAGTATAATATGACACTATGCTAAGAAATCTCCTTTGAAGAAAAGAAAAGATTCCTCATGAAAAAGAGTCTCTATTTCAAGGAGGATGGAAATTCTTCAAACGAAAGTGATGGAGAAGAAGATGTAAGAGAACTTATCTTCATAACTCAAGAAACTCATAATGATGATCAAATATTTTTTGAAATAGAAGAAATCAATTATGAAGAAGAGTCTGATGAAGGAACAAGATTTGACTCTTTATGGGGAGAAAAATACATCTTTTAAAGTGAACAAGAAGATGATGAGAATCTTGAGAAATTAAAGCATGTTGAACAAGAAAATAACAAACTTAGAAACAAAAATAGAGAGTTGAAAATGAATTGTCAAATTTTGAAGAAGAAAGTCATGAGCTTGAAAAGACAATTAACAACTTGAAGAAAAAGTTAGAAGATTATGAGAAATTAAAAGAATAATTGGATCACACAAGAAAATAGTTGATGTTGACAACAAAAAAATTGAAAAAATTAAAAAAATATATTCAAAAGATGGATGAAATTATTAGCAATCAAAGTTCATTGGATGATAATAAAGGACTTGGATATAATAACAATTTGAAGACAACAGACACAGATAAATCAAGAAAGCAAGATGAAGGAAATTCTAGAAGCTATGTAAATGACTTAAGAAGTGGAATCAACAATCAAGAAGAGATTGAAGAACAACAAGAACATGAAAGAAGATTAGAATTAAGAAGGAGTGAGAAATAAAGAAGGTCCTTTCCTACTAGGTATGAGAACAATCCAGAGGGAGTTGAAGAACAATAGGAACATATCACCTCCAATTGGAACAAAAGACTAGAATTCAGAAGGCATGAAGCACTAAGAAGGTCACTTCCTATCATGTACAAGAATATATTTCTTGGTCATTGTTATACTTGGAAAAACTTTGGACACAAAGAAATTCACTACAAAATCAAAGATGGGTGCACAACAATTGCAAATGCAAAGTGCCTTGACCAAAAATTTCTGTCTTTTTTACATAGTTTAACTTTGTTGCGAGCGATAAAAAAATTTCCTCTGTCTTTTGATCGGTCCTTCAAAATAATCTTATCCTTAGAGCCAAAAGAGATAATTATATTTCATTTAGTTATTATATAACTTAATTATTAATGATGTTATGCTCAAAGCCACAAGAGATCATTATCTTTCATTTGAGAATTTAATAAATATAATTATATAATTGAACCAAGAATAATGTTATGATAGCCACATAATATGATTATCTATACTTATCTGTAATGTTATCCTAGCTACAAAATATAATTACATTTTTTTAAATTGCTTTCATTAATATGGATAACAAGATCTTATTGCAGTGCTAGTGGCGGAAATTTAACAAGAAATTTAATTATGCAGTTGTGATGAATGGTTGGAACGAGTGCATATATGAGAATTTAATAGGCAATTTAATTATGCAGTTGTAGCGGATGGTTGGAACGAGTGCATGTACAAGTGCGAAATGGGTGCATGTACAGGTGCGGAATGGGTGCATGGGTGTGGAACGCGTGGATGTAGTAGTCTCAAAGTTCCGATGTGTCGCTCTTGAATCGCTTTGTTTTATTTACTAAGTGTTTATTGTGATAAAGATGTATAATTAACATTTACTAAATTAATAATAATTACTAATTGATTATTTATCTTTTTGTTAAATTGATTAATAATTAATAATTAATTATTTATCTTTTTGTTAAATTGATAAATAATTATTAATCTTTTAATCATTTGTATAAAACTATATAAAAAGTTTAAAACACAGTTTTTACACCAACTAACAAATATCATTATCAAATACTATGTTATAAACTTTAGCCACAATTTATATCATTTGTGCCAATTTCAATCACCTACAAAAAGCACTACATCAACTTTTATGTATTTTATGTACTAATTGTCCGTTATACGAGGATATAAATATGCGGAGGGGCGGAAGCTTTATCTGTGAGACTATATGACTGTGTTGGAGATTTCTAATTATATTTTATTAAAATAATAATTAACTTTTATTTTTAATATATGTATATACATAAAAATTATTTTGTTAACAATATGCATATGCATAATAATATTCTATTATTGACAATATTGATAACTATTAGACTAATTGTTCGTTGTGTGGGGATATACCTGTGTGGAAGTGTAGAAACTATATTTGTGTGGACTATATGTCTATGTTGAACATGTATAATTAACTTTTTTTGTGAGGACTATTAATTAACTTTTATTAAATTAATAAATAATTATTAATCTTTTAATTATTTGTGTAGGATTGTATTAAAAAAAATTAAAGATTTGTGCAGACTATATGTTTGTGATGTAGATGTATCTATAGAGAAGATATATATGTTTAGCAATATATTTCAACTTAAGCATATGCATAAAATCATTTTTTTACTTTATATACTTATTTTTAATATACATATATGTAAAACACATTTTGTTAAGCATATGCTAGTGTTGATGTGCATAATATACACATAGGTGGAATGCAAAGACATTGTCATAGAAAGGGGCTTCAGACAACCTAAAAAATGGCTAAGTAAAAAGGATTTTGACTAAGGAATTCTAAATAGATATTTGGTTCACAGAATAATTTGGACAACATTTTCATTTAGAATTTTGTACTGCAATAACGGGTACATGAGCTATGATGACCAAAAAGATTCATTTATTTCGAAAATATCCAAATTAGATACGTTTTGACTTGCAATTTTCCATGTTTCACGTAGTATTTTAAAAATCTCCATATCTTTTGCAGGGCATAAATTCATATGTCTAACACTGATGCAGGAGCATCAACCATGTTAAATTTGAGATTGACCATAGGGGTCACAAACTTTACTAAGGAAGTTGGTTTCCTAATGTTTTCTATTTTCATTTTGTAATAATTGTATGATATATCTATAGAATATGTCTTCATTAGATTTGTTATGATAGGTGTTAAGTTTTTTTCTAAGTTTTAGGAGCAGTTTCTAGATTTTGGTTTTGTTGAGATAGCTCAGGATTAGTTGGTTTGTGAGCTACCTGAGAGCTCAAGGATATAGTTTTGTATTCTGTAATGAGTAGGAGAGTCGGTGCGAGTATTATTGTGTAAGAGTGAGTGTGCAAAGGTTTAAGAGACAAATAAGGAACAATTCATTCCTATTGTAACCTTGTTCATTCAAAGAATTTTAATGAAAGATTAGATTTTGTGAAATTGTATTTCCTGTGTATTTTTTTTTAACTCTGTGCATAGGTCAGTTGGGATAAGACGAAAGATTGGTATGGTTGTAGGAGATTGTATGCATATTATTTCCACAATTTTGAGCGAAATCGAAGTTCCTGATGAGAAGAATCGACCCTTTCTTGTGTGAATAGATCGGGATTAATCCAGTCGAATTGGGTGCACATAGAAATTGTTATACAATGTAGGTGAATGGACATTCAATATTAGGTTGGGTGAATCCTTTCCTAGAATAAATGGCCATGATTATATCGTTGGGACCATTATATTGGGACATCAAACTCCATTGAGGAATTGTGTCATTGACAATAGTCATTCAGTGATCAGTGACGAAGTACAATTCACATTCATCGACGACCATTAATCATCGACGATGATGTGTTGGTAACTTTGTTGATGATTATTTGGGATGAAAAATATAAATAAAGTAATTTTAACAAATAGACAATGAATATTAAATTGAAGAAGGAGACCGACGGTGGATCCAAAAATGAGGATTGATGAAGTGAAAGAGATCAATGATGCGATTAAACCATGATCGATGGTCCAGAGTGCAAGAGAGGGTCCCATTTCGTGAGGAATGGTAAATCTTCAGGATAGTTAGTGTATGTGCATTTTTCCCAGACAAAATCATCAGCGAAAATATTGTTGTCGTCAGGTGGGGACCACTGGGAATTGTAATTTCTCCACAATGGGATAATTTCCACAATAACATTCTTGGCCTGAGGATTAATGATTGGTCACATTGAGAGAAAGGGATTAGTGCCAAAGAGATAAGAAGGAACTCACAATGACTTGTTTCACTGGTGCATGAACATAGTGTCTTGGGACTCTGTTAACAAATAATCAAAGGCCAATACGATGATAGAGAGAAGTTCTAGTTTGAATTTGTCAATGGGGTTGTTTGAGGACCCTATTGAAAGAGGAATTTGGACCTGGTAGGTCCTCATAGAGTGGTATCGAAGTGTGCAATTCTATAAGAATCAGAGGAGAGAGCATTGTATCTTATAGGAATCATGTCTCCCAGTAGAGGAGGTTGAGAGATAAATGTAGCAACTAAGAAGTTGTGATTAGAGATGAAGTGCATTTAGGCAAGGATGGAAGCCATTAGACAACTCAGAGAAGAGAACCTGACATAGGATATGTCATTGGGAGTTAATATAAATCTTTGAAGAGGGAACTGAATAAGCATTAGGAGGAGAAACATCGGAAGATAAATTGCTAATAATGGTCACAAAGGTTTGAGCCAGAAGAAATATGGAAGTGCCCATGTATGAGGGTATCTTGAATGTGGATGTATTTCTTGATTGGAATAATTAAATGTACAAGTACTTTGACTATGAAGAGGTAGATAAAGAAAATAAATTCAAACATGTAGTGACAATATTGAATGTCGATGTAGCTTTATGGTGGGATGAGTTGCAGGAAGATTGGAGGGAAAAAAAAGGCTAAAATCAGAAGCTGGGATAAAATGGTAGCTAAATTAAAAGGAAAAATGCATGCCTAAGGACTACCAATTGAGTTATTTTCTTCAGAAAATTGCATAATTTGAGGCATAAATCCATGACAATGAATGAGTACACTAAATAATTCTATAGGTTGAATATCACAAAAGTTCATATAGAAGAAGATGCATCAAAATGTTTCCAAGTATATAAATGGAATGATATATGATATTCAATATGAGATCAATATTTTGTCCCTGAGGACATCAAAATATGATTACCAAGCATCCCTGAAGGCAGAAGAGAATTTTTTTAGGAAGAAGATCCAAAAGAGTAGAGGTAGGAGTACAACAAGAGGAAATGGATCATCTAGCAGTGGAAAATTCTAGAATTCAAAGGAGGAAATAGTAAGTTCTAGTAGTCAATCACCTAGAGGAGGTGACTCAAGAAGCATAATATTATTCTGAAGAGGAAAAGGAAGAGGTAGATATATTAGGTGTTATACTTGTGGGAAAACATGACACGTGTCTTGGTATTTTGCAGAGAACAAGTCAAAAAAATAGATAGGATCTCACATTGTAGAAGCTTAGGAAGAGACTATGAATGCAGAAGTAAAAGAAGAAAATCCTAATATGTGTGAATCATTAATGTTGAAGAGAGTTTTTATTAAGGAAAAAAAATAACTCATGAACCAACACAAAGAAAGAGTTTATTCTGAACCATGTGAAAATAAAAAGGGAAATGTTGCAAGGTGGTCATTGATAGTGGAAACACATACAATATAGTTTCTATAGAGATGGTGGAGAAGTTGGGAATGTAGAGTATGGAACATCCTACTCCATACAAAGTGTCCTGGCTACAGAAAGGACATCATATTCTGGTAAGTGAACAATGTAAGGTAGAAATTTAGATTGGTAGTTATAAAGATGAAATTTTGTGTGATATCATTCCCATGGATGTCTCCCATATTTTGTTGGGAATACTATGGCAATATAGTAGGAAAGTTGTTCATGATCAAAGAAGGAACACCTGTACTCTTGAAAATGATGGACACAAGTATGTGCTATTTCCACTGAAAGATGAAGGATATAAAGAAGAAGCTAGTCCAAGTGTGTTATTTATGAGTGGAAAGGAACCATTGTAGGAATTCAAGAAAGAAGAGGAGGTGCAATTTTCTTTGATCGGTAAGACAAGGGTAATACTTACCAAAACCAATTTACATTATTTTCCTACTAATTTAAGCATTGTTCAATGAGTTTTTTGATATCATTGTTGATGATTTTCTTAATTCGTTACCACCCATAAGAAGTATTACTCATTACATAGACTCGATTCCAGGAAAAAGTGTACCAAACAAGGATACATACAAAATGACACCTAAGGATAATGACGAGATCATAAATTAGGTTCAAGAGCTCTTGGATAAAGGATTGGTTAGAGAAATCTTAAGACCTTGTGTGGTGATATTTATTTTGAGTCCAAAGAAGGATGGAAGCTAGAGAATGTGTGAAGACTCTAGAGCAATTAACAAGATTACGATTAGGTACATATTTTCCTTATCCTACATGGATGATTTGATGGATTGTCTAAGTGGTGCAAATTATTTTTCAAAGATTGATTTAAAGAGTGGTTATCATCAAATTATGATGAGAGAGGGAGATGAATGGAACATAGTGATTAAAACAAATGATGGTTTGTATGACTGGATTTTCATGCCTTTTGGCTTGAAAAATGAACCTAGTACATTCATGAGACTCATTAATGAAGTCCTCAATGATTTTATTGGAAAATATGTAATTGTGTATCTAGATGATATTCTTGTCTACAACAAAACAAAGGAGGGACACTTAAGGTTTTTGAATTTGGTGTTGAGAAAGTTGCAGCTGGAGGAAATTTTGATAAATTGTAAGAAATGTTCCTTCGTGACAATAGAGATAGTTTATTTGGGCTTTGTAGTCTGTAACATCCCGCTCTGGTGCACTGAGAACACTTATTATTTGAGGACACTTGCTCGCAAATGATCTGGACTTTTATGATGTTAGACATTTATACTTGATTATGATGAGATTGACAGATGACATGACGTGTTACCATTTGATGTAGACAGGTGCTATTGACTCGGTTTTATTGAGTGTGCAGGGTTTTTGACCTTGAGGATGCAAAGGCATTAGTAGAACCCCTTGGACTCCGGACTGAGTCAGGGAGTGTGCTTTTGGGTGATATGTTTACTATGATGTTTCATTCGATTTGATGATTTGTTGTTGAAATTTCTGACATGATTATTGTTGATGCAGGCTGACGATAGCTTGCCGACCAGACTCACATATGGAGTAAAGGGGCCACACACGATTTGCCGAGAGGTAGAGGGAGAGGGGTGGACAACAGCCCTGCCACCGCCTGCTAGCACTCCCGCCATGGCTCGAACTGTAGGTTAACGATTACCTAGTTCGAGAGGATCCACGATGCCGTGAGGGCAAACTGCGACAGTCGCTCATGATGATTCTAAGGGGCGCACAATAAGGCGAGGGCCTTATTCCTTAGAACCCTTAGTCTCCTACAAGTTCACCTGGCGGAGTGTTGACTCCAGGGGTTATAGAGGTTTACCAATCAATCCAGTTGGCGAGTGGCACCCTTGGAGCATGTGGTGTATCCTGAAGGGCACGTCACACAAAAAAAACTTAGTTGGCGAGTGGCACCCTTGGATCACATGGTGCATCCTGAAGGGCACGTCGCCCACAAGAAATTCAAGAGGTGAGTGGTACCCTTGGTGCACCTAGTGCGTCCTAAAGGGCACGTCGCAATAAAGGTGGTTGAGGGAGTCAGCCTAATTAGCCCTAAGTCATCAACACTTGAATAAAACCTTAATAAATTCCCTTAACCAATCGTCGCCTAGCCCAGAATCTAACCCTAAGCCTAAGACTTTTCTAGAAAAAGGGGGGAAAGTTAGTGTGACCTTAACAAGTGAAAATTTAAAAAAAAAAAGAAAACAAAAACTCAAACCATTATCCTCTCATTATCCATGTCTACTTAATTAAACTATCCTCCATCGCCTTGATCTTCCAGTATCCATCTCCCTTTTACTTGTCCAGTTCACATTACTAAATCGCCATCCCTCCCCTTAATTCCTCATTATTCTTTTTA
>ML784257.1:262676-319441 GCA_009831015.1 Picea engelmannii
CCGAAAGTTTATTAATCCCTACCACCTCTACCTTTGATAAAAAGTTACGCATGTAAAAATAAAAGGGGATTAATAATGAGCGCACATACTCTTTGAGTTTTAAAAAAAAAAAAATTAAAATAAAATAAAATAAAAAGAGAAATAAGAAAATAAAAGGGAAAAGGGGGGAAAACCTAAAGGGAGAGGATTTAGGGTTTAAGACTTGATAAAAGAAGGGGAGAGGGGGAAAAAGAAGGGGGTACTTTTTCAGCTATTGGTATTGTTATGCTACCAGACTAGAGACTGGACTGATTTCTTGTAGGAGTTGGGGATTTCCCAGCTGACTTGAGTGGTAGCTCAGCCTTGGAGGCGAGCTGGGAAGCTAGGCCACTGTCTGGATTGTGTGTGGCCCCTTTGCGGCTCGGGGGGCTGAGGGGGAAGCAGAGTACCCCTAGCGTTTGGCTGGGAGGTACCGGTGAGTCCTCTACGGTCGACAAGCGGGAGCGGCACGGAGCGCGGACGACACCCGAGGACAGCGTTGAGGCAACGGTATGAATTGTGTTAGTAGTTTAGAATGTATTATGACTTACCCTTGTTGATAAAATTTCTTACCTCCTTTAGTGGCGAAGCGATGGAAATTCTTATGGTTGTTACTCACCTCTGTTCAAAATTTGTTTACCGCTGCTAGTTAAAAAAAAAAATGTGTAAATTTTGTCCTTGGCATTTTATTAGTACTGGGGTTCTGAAGTTGGGTTCTGTCCCGTTTCCATTTTTACCTTGTGAAAACCTAGTTATGGCAATCTGATTTTAATCCTGTTTTACCTTGTTTCCAAGATAAAATTTTATGTTTATGGCCAAGACGATTTACCCTCTGTTAGTTAGGCATTCAGTCATCCCGTTAGATGCAGCCTTGTGTTGGCGTGTTACATCCTCTCTGCAAGTTCCCTTGACCATTCTGGGCACGAAAAGGATGGGGAAAATTCAGTTCTGGGTCAAGTCTCAGGGCGTGTTACTTCAGCGAGATTCCTGTGTGTCATCTCCTATCCTTTGTCCTCAAGTCTTTACTGGCCTACTGTTGGAGGGTTTCTCCTGCCTGTGACTACGCCCAATACCAACGTTGTTAATAGCATGGCTACCTGAGCGCCTTCCACCTTTGACCTTCTAGATTCGACTGATGGTTGCAAAAAAAAAAATTGATCGTACTGAGGACCCACGACCCTGCAGTATTATTGTTGAATTGGGTAGCTAAGGAATCACCCGGGTGCCCCAGAAAACGCATTGATTGTGGTGCGATTTCGTCTTATGTTCATGATATCCCTGGCAATTCTTCTTACCTTTGCGTGATGCATTGTGCGTTTAAATCCTCTCGCAATAAACACTTACCTCGGCACGATGCATTGCTGCATTTTCCTGGGCATCCCCTTTCTGGCGATTACCTATATTCCACAGTCGACTATCTCACTGCAAGGCGAAGTTCAGTATGAGATCCCAAACTTGTTGCTAGCATTTACTCCCTGACGAATTTCAAGCATGCGTGCATTACAACGTGTACTCCATTGCTGCGTTTACTCTCTGGAAGTCGTGCCTAGCTGCCCTTTTGGCCATTTGTCAACGTCAACAGTGTTATTAAGGTGCGTTGTCGGGTAACAGAGTTCCAGCTTTTACTTTTCGTAGGCCTATTATCGAGGTCGGGGAATGATTTTTAAGTGTTGTTTCACCGTAAGGGTATCGATGAGTTCACTTCTAGTTTTGTAAGTGTAGTTCCAACTGTTAGTTAAATGTAAATTTCCTTTGATTGTTTTTAAATTAAAATGCTAATTAGACGGGTATCGATAGGGTTATCCCGGGGGTGGTTGTGGATTCAATCGTATCAATAATAAATAAGATGGAACGCTTATTCTCTTTACTCCTGGTAAAAGTCACGGTTATATCATTGTTTATGATAACGGTGATATGTTGGAGCGATGATCCCAGCAAGTTCTTGCCCCTTCCAGTTGCACTCGCGCCCTTCCCTGAACTTCCGTTCTATTTTTGGAAGACAACGACCACCACGTACACCACGTACCTTCGCCCTTTTTTTTTCTCCACAGGGTTACTTCCTCTTATCAACTTGTATTTATTTTTAAGGCGGGCAGGTTTTAATGTAAACCTTGCTTCTAAACGATCAACGCCGATTTCTTTAGATACTCTTATACTTTAAGGAACGACAGGATTAATTGTTATTACATCTTTTTCCAATTGCATTCACGCAGATCATCGGCACTAGTTTGTTATACATATTTTATTCCTCTAACCTAAGACTGATGGGCAGTGCCTAAATGAGAATAAGGCTAGCTAATTAAGTCGCCTTCATTTGATTATTTTTGCCCTTATCACAACTGTCTTTTAGCATACAGGAGTTAATACATATTTAATACCGTTGTTTGGTTGATGATTCGTTTTGGGAAAAGTTCTGTTTTTTTTTTCTCTTTTCATGAATAATTGACGTTGCTTTATTCTCTGGAAAGTAGGTGTTTCCATTACCGCTGCCTCATTTTCATTTTTGGTTTTAATGGTAATAATGGTTAATCATTATGGGACTGTAAGGCAATAATAGGGGAAGCAATGTTAAAGTGATCATGCATTAGCTGTTAAATTAGTATTGTTAAAGTGAAATGGCTTGATGGAAATCATATTAATAACTTATGATTTTATAAGGAAATGATGGTTAAGGTAATTTGAGGTATTATGTAATAATTATTTAGTGACAGTAGTAAAGGTAATATGGTGTCAATGGTAATATTGATAAAAAAATCATGGTTTTATAAGGTAGGAATGATAAGGTAAGGGTTGAATTAATATAATGGACTGAAAATGGTTAATGGTAAAGACTATGTAAAGACTACGCAATGACTATGGTAATGATTAGGTATGAATCGTTTAATATTAGTCCAATGGTTATGGCATGGATTAGGGTTAATGTGGTTATCCTTCATGGTAAGGTAATGTAGGATATATGGTGGTTAAACATTTTGGTTAATATTATGGGTAAATATTAAGTGATTAATATTTGGTTTAATACTGTGGTTTAATGATGTGGTTTTTATGGTGATTAAATATTGTGGTTAATGTTACAGTTTTAATATTTGGTTTAATTTTTAATCTAATTTTAGGGTTCCAATATTGTTATTTTAAATATCGACCTTTGTAAATATTGATTTTGAATATGTACCACTTTAATTACGGTTATTGTTATGTGCTGTCATATTTGAATATGAGGTTACATGGTTATGTTCATATATGATGTTATTCACAATGTGCTGTCATTTTTATATATTGACCATGGGATAAAGGTGTACTCTTTTATTTACTTATTTAAAGAAAAGAGCATTCCTTTATTTAAATATTTGAGAAGGGTTTTATTCCCTTATTTAATTATTTAAAGAAGGGATATATTCTTATTATGCATTTATTAAAGATGGGTTGTTAAGTTATTATGACTCGTATCCTGTTCTTCAAGTTGTTAAACCCTTTATGTAGAACGATTCCTAATGCTAATTTAAGGTGCCCATATCGAATTATTTGAGTTTTAAAATGCATTCAATACCAACCTAAAGTGGTAATCGGCAAATTGGTTTACGACCGCCTTCAGGATGTAAAACTACAATAAACCTAGACTGGTTCAGTGATAGGTATTTAGCGTCCTTTTAGATATTAGATATTGATAGTAGCTAGGATTACTGGTTGGGTAGTTGATGAGGTTGTATTTAGCTCATGCTTTCCTATGTGGATTGTTGTTCTTTAGCCCTTATCGTACTTGGTTGTAATCAATCCATTGTTGTTCTGCTGGTGTTGGGAGGGATATAGACACCTCCTTGTAGCCTTAGTATTGATGTCAGTGTGTGTGTTTTTCTGTGTAAGGAATCCAGTGCCATATCAAGAGTCTCGGGCCCTTTAAAGGCAGGGTTTCCACTCTTGCGACACACCTGAGGGGCTTACTAGTTTTTGCTTGAGCAGTCGGCCAGGAGCTTGTCTAATCTTCTTTCGAGAAGACATAAGACTAAATGCCCTACTTTCCTGTGTAGAAATGGTAACTCTAACACCATGGATTCTTACCTCTATGTTCTGACTGTGCAACCCCAGTATGTCTTAATGTTTGTGCTGTGCGCCTCATGCCTATGGTCATATCTTGTTGCGGTTACTCCTTGTGATCCTTCAGTCTTTTTGTGCTGAACTTCGTGGTTGCATCTTGTTGGTTGTCGAGTGGCAAAATGGAGTCCAGTGTGTCTGTTTCCCCTCCTACACGCGCGCACACACGGTTAAAACAAAAAAAAAATTGCACCTATTGTCAGAGTAGTTGTCCTTAACTAGAAGGGTGTTACATAGTCTCATAGGATGGACCGAAGATGGATCTAGAGAGGGTGAAATAAATCAAGGAGAGTCCTTCTCCAAAGAATATTTATGGGGTAACAAGTTTTCGTGAATTAACATGTTTCTATAGAAAATTCATTAGAAATTTCAATAGAATATGGGCTCCAATAGTCTAAAATATTAAGAAGGAATAACAACAACTTGAGTGGATATTAGAAGATGAAAAGGGATTCAACGGTCCAGAGTTCAATCTATTACCGGCTTCTCTTCTCACAATGTGCATATACACACTTGCGCAATGCTAGATTATGTGTAGAAATACCTTCATCCCTCTCACATTTTATAGATTTGTATCCCCACAAAGAGGACATTTATTATATTTTTAAGAACTATGTGGAGAAATCAAGCAAGTCATTACACTAAAATCCCGCACATCAACACTACTAATACTTCAGATATTTGCAAAATGAAATATATTTGTTATCCACTAAACCCAGTGGAAGTTGCATTTTTATTGATTACATGTACATGTACATTTAGGATTCATCGTAATGATGACCAGGAAAATCTATTATAGTTGGTGGATTTTTTCAGTTCTATTTGATTGGCCATTTCATACAGGTTAATGGAGTCATGCATAGAAATATAAATTGTCTTTTTTGAGAGGGACATAGTGCTAACATTTTGTTTTTCAATGAGATGAAATAGATAGCTTGGAAAAGAAATCAGCTATTGTACTTATCTTATTACAAGTTCAATAATTTACAATACATTGGAACAATAGAAGAAAATAATTGGACAAATCCCATGGGAAAAATCATTTAGAAACATAAATGTTGTCTTGAGAAAGAATGGGGGAAAATGATATTGAAGACTTGTATACTTTTGTCAAATTTGCAATCATCAAATTCAAACAGAAAACATGTGGATAATTTCTGCCATATATGGATTTAGTTAAAACATATGCAATTTACCAAATTTCATGTTTTATATTTAAATTCCATATGAGTATGGATATATGAGAAACAAGGAAACTTCCCTTTGCAATTTTGTGCAACCAACAGTAGACAATGTGCTGCAGAATAAGAAAAATATTTGGTTTAATGCAGCTATATAATAATGTGTCTTTTTATTGAAGTTCGATTGGATTTGATTCTATACATGCCAATTAGAACATTATTGTTAGTTTTTGTTTATGAGACATTTATCATAGACAGAGTAGAAATGTAAATAATATTTAGTCATGCCAAGTTGCTTAAATCAATGGAAACTACATCGATCATTCCATGCCACACTATAATCGATAAACAAGCATCAAAATGCCTAAGTTGATTTTTATGCAAAACCTTTATCACATGTTCTATTCTTACTTTCACAAGATGCAAATGTAAAAAATTATATTCAAACAAACAAGGAAATATAGAGATGGATATCAATATTTGTAAGCATAACAAATGTAGTTTTGATTTCTTGTACAATGATAGTGAAAATTTGTTTTTAGCATAATTTCTGACACTCACAACAAAGATGCATATCACATTTGCAAACAACAAAAAATTTGATAAGGATATCAAGGTTGTGTTACAAATTCCATAGCAATGACAATAGTTAAAGAATCAAATAGAAAAATGTGTTGCAATTGCAATCTAGCTATTGTAACAGTATATCAATGTTGCAATGTAACATGACCAGTAACATCTAAAAATCTAGTCCAATGTCCATAAAAAAACTAGACATAATTGAATTGCAAATAATGCAATAGAACGACACTGTAATGCTAACATTGTCCAACAAACACATTCGACTCAATGCATATGCTATTGCTGGTATTCAATAACTACACAAGCATTATTTATATACGATGTATATGACATTATGCATCAACATTTTCGTCAGTATAAAAAATGATAACTAGATTATATTTATAGTATATGTACAAAGAAATTGAAAAGAAATAGACAGAATTCATTGCACATGCACGATGGCATTTTCCTCGTTCAATCTCTATCCCACATGTAGCATGACATCATCTTCATTTAATGTAAATTTTCCATATACTCAAAAATCATGAAACATATAAATTGTTTTGGGTTTCTTTTGCAAATATATTTCATATTTCATTTTTGTTAGGCCAAGAAACAATTCATGTAGTATAGGTTCTGCGGCAGTACATTACACATTATTCTTGTTGATTATATGTATAACAACACCCATACAATGGATATATACAAAAGGGAATCTCTGATTACATCTTACATAGACAAACATTGCATTTTTTTAATCAAAGAAGATGTGCATGAGGGAGAGTTGCAAATTGCACAAATAGGTTAAAAAGGAGTTGAATATGCATTTGTTGCTATCATTGTACCCTTGACCTGTTTATACGGTACAAAGTTTAATAATTTAGGAGATATATATATATATATATGTGTGTGTGTGTGTGTGTGTGTGTGTGTGTGTGTTTTCAAATAGAATTGTACATGAGATTTGTAGATAGAGTTGTCAATCTATACTTACAACATTTGTCGACCCAGTTATTTTTTCAGATCTTTGACCGCTTATGTTGTGATTTTTGTTATAAATGTTGGTTGTGTTGTGGGGAACATCTTTTCTTTTACATATCTCCTCTTGGTTATATTTTTAAATAGAGAAATGAGAAATCTCCTTATTTGCAATTGTTGTTCTAGTGAAGCGAAGAAATGTCCATATGTCTTGAACAACTATAGATGATACATAAACTATTGTAGTTATCATATAGCTACACCTAAGATATAACAACATATAAACAAAAAACAATTGACAATGTAAAATCATACAATTTCTTTTTCATCCTCTGTGTTTCCATATTTTATATGCAAACTATACTGCAATCCAAATTTCCTAGCGAGCCTGATGACAACTCCAATAGTATCGATTGGATACATGTCTGCATTGCTTGAAAATTGTTTGATTGTTGTGCCTAGTATGAAATTGTATTCTTTGAAGGTTGGAGAAACTATCTCGACAACACTAGATTCACATATCGATATAACACGATCACAATCGCCACGGTCATAACCACTTTTTGGTATAATTTTGAAATTTGTAATAAATATTCCAACCCCAGGAACAATAGTTTTCTCATGTCTTTCAATGAGGTGTGCAATAACAGTCAATGTAAATGTCATCATGTCATTTGCATATGTCAGTTCAGTACACAAGATTTTTTGTTATCTATTTTCTTTATCCAAATATTTGTTGTAAACAACCATCACGTCTCCAATGAATAACTCAGTTTTTCAATTGTTCAATTCCTATATTGAGACAATATTCAAAATCGCATAGCTACATCATGGAACAACAATTGCAAAAATAAGCAATTTGAAAAATAGTTTCACTGCATCTTTTGTCCAAATGCAAAATGTACACTTTTATATCCATATCTTTCCAATTGGTCATGTTGTGAATGGATAGTTGCTTCACTTGTTCCTGTCACACTTGAATCCCCAACATTGATTACTTCAATTCCAATTATACTATTTCGCCTAAAATTAATATAGAAATTTGCAAGTTGCATAAGCACCTGACGTTATTAGGTCGTCTTGCCATCGTAACATACAAACATAAAATAGCTTATAGAAATTTACCTATGGATATGTTGCTAGTGTTAGAGAATTTTATATTTTCGGCACACTAGTTCAGTGGGAGTAACACTAGTTCAGTGGGAGTTAATTGACTAGTTCTATTTTATACTTTCTAATATTAGACCATCACTATTATGCATGCATTCATAATTATAGGATGTCATTTCCTATATGAGTGAATATAACTCACTCGTTTATTAGATCATAATATGCATTGATTCTCATTCTTCATTGTGTATCTCTCTTTCTTTTCTTGATAAGATTTTTTTGTGTATGCTTTAGCTAGATCTCCTGTGCAGGTTTCCATGAAACACTGACATGGTATTAGAGCTATGTTTCTTGGAGCAAGCTAGAGAATCCAAAGAATAAGGAAAATCATAGTTTCATCGAGATAAATCCGTGGTCATACGTTTCAACAGTGGTTTCTCCAAAACTATTAATATTTTGAGGAAACAACTCATGCAAGACGTAAATAGACCATTTCTGCAAGTGGGTTTTCAACCATTTGGCGAGATTCCTCACCATTTTCTCAGAAAGTAAGCTGGAAGATATCCCCCTAAAACTGATACCAATCCGTGGTCGTACCTTTCTACAGTGATTGCTCCCAAAATATTAAGTTTTTGAGGAAACGGCTCGCGTGAGAAGTAAATCGACCCATTCTGCAAGTGTTTTTTCAATCGTTTGACAATATTCCTCACCGTTTGATCATAAATTAAGTCGTAAGATCGTCTCCTGAAACTAATACGATTTTTCACTTAAAGTGCTCTTTCTGTCATGATTTCTTATTTTTTCACTTGCAGATTGAGATTAAATTTTTAGGGGTTCTTAGAAACAATGGGAGAGATGGATAGGACAACTATTATACAGTCAAACTTGGTGGTAATCCTCACACCATACAATTATTTTGATTGGAATCCCAAGGTAGAATTCTAACTCAGAAGGAAAAAGCTGTATAATTTGACGATGGCGACAGAAACATAACCTACATCAATGATTGAGAAGATGAGATTGGAGAACAGTAAGGATGAGGCCAAATGATTACTTCTTGAGTTAATCTCCACTGGTCTATGGTTTCATGTTGCTGCATGAAAGACTCCTAACGATATCTGGACCACCTTGGAAGGACTCTTTGGAAAGCAATATGCGATGCAAGGTCATATGCTTGAGGTAGAGTTGAATACCTTAGACCCTAAAAGTTTTGACAATATACAAGATTTCTTTACTAAATTTAAATCTTTGATATTGAGCTTGGAAGAATGTGGTATTGATAAGTCTACACAAGAGAAACAACTTATTCTAACAATCATGGCCATGATAGGACCAAAATGCGTTGTATATGTCTCCAATTGCCATTCTGGTAGATGTCTTTTTCGAACAAATTGGAAAATTGCTACTATGGATCAGTTCATTGAGTCTCTCACACAAGAGCAGACAAAACTCATACATATGGGCTTAATGAAAGATCCTAAAGCACATGCACTCACCATGCATGATGGAAAAGTGTCATCCAAATAGAAAGGGAAGGAGGGATATTCCAAACCCTTTAATGATTCTTCAGGTTCCAAAGACTCTTCAGATTCCAAGAAGAAGAATAAGGGAAAGCAATGAACTTACTGCAATAAATTGAATCATGAAGAATCTACATGCATGAAGAAACAGATCAATCTTATAATAGGCACTTCAGCAGAACAACCTTGGAAACTTCATTCCAGAGGGAGTCAAGAAGCACAAGGAAGAAGATCCTGCTCCTAAGAAAGGTAATCATCATGCTCTTGTTGCAATTAATTCCTCATATAATTCATGGATTATAGATTCTAGTGCCTCCCTTCATATGGAAACAAAAGAGGAAGTTTTCTCTTCTTTGAGTCCATGCTCAAGACCCCCTATTCTCATGGGGGATGATACTCTAGTAACAACAATAGGAGAAGGGAGAGTGGAACTCCAAAATGGCAATTTTGAGAATGTTCTACATGTTCCAAATCTTTCTATGAATCTTCTATCAGTTGATTAGATCACTCAGAAAGGTAAAAAGATTGAATTTACATTAGATTCAGTTTTAGTAATTGACATGCATGACAATTCCATCATTGCAATTGGTGAGGTGGATTACAAGACAAGGTTGTATAAATTCACTAAGTTTTCTGACGATGACTCCTCTATTCTACTTACACATAAGGAGAGTACTTTTCATGCACCTCCAGCGTGACATGCATATACTCTTGTTCTTCCATCAGTTTCAGACATCAGATATGATTCCATACACTCATATTTTGTGCATGGAAATAAGCAAGTAGTACAACCAGATACAAATCCAGCCTCGAAGCTTCAGCAGGTGCCCAAGAAGGAACACACCACACTTCAGGAAGCAAGGAATCCATTGGATTCAAGGATGACTCGATTCCAGCATGAGGAGCCTTCTCATGTACTTTCAGCTTCAAAACCTGTGATGCCCATGCATTGCTATATGGTTCAATCCATTGATCTACAGAACTACAATAAGGTTGTGTGAAATCCATTATGGAAAGAATCCATGCAAAAGGAGTATGACTCATTCCTAAAGAATTAGACTTCGCATATGATTCCATTTCCAATAGAAAGGAATATTTTTAGTTGCAGATGGGTCCACAAGATCAAGAGGTACAAGGCTAGGTAGGTTGCCAAAGGACTTCATCAGATCCATAAAGATTTCTACATCTTCACGAAGACTTTTAGTGAGAAGAAGTTTCAGACTTTGTGGGATCATATTGCAGTGAAGAACATAGTTACCTAGCAACTGCCATTTCTTCTTTTGATACATTATCTTTTGAGGGGGGGGGTTTTCCCCACGTGGTTTTCTCTCTTTCCTCACTTTTATTCAGTGTTCATTAGTTTCATTGTACATGAGTACCTAATATCGCCTAGTAGTCGGGACTCATTTTTTACTCCATAGTTATGTTCAAGGGGGGTGTTGGAGAATTTTATATTTTCAGCACACTAGTTTAGTGGGAGTAACACTAATTCAATGGGAGTTAACTGACTAGTTCTATTTTAGACTTTCTAATCTTAGACCATCACTATTATGCATGCATTCCTAATTATAGGATTTCATTGCCTATATGAGTGAAGATCACTCACTCATTGATTAGATCATAATATGCATTGATTCTCATTCTTCATTGTGTATCTCTCTTCTTTTTCTCGATAAGATTTGTTTGTGTATGCTTTAGCTAGATCTCCTATGCAGGTTTCCATGAAACACTGACAACTAGGGGTATGTTTGTGATGCACTAATACTAATACTTCCTTGGCTTGTCCAACTTTTCCTGCTTGCAACAACAAATATGTGAACATGTAGAACATACAATATATTCTATAGTATGTTTAAATTAACATATGCACGTCTTTTTTTTCGTAGGAAAAATGCACTTCAACTATGAAAGTCACAAAAGTACATTTCACATGATACAACACATAGAATTTCAAATTAGTTAATGACATGTACAAGATTAAATTTCTAAAATGCCTACAAACAAAAAATATTTTCCAAGTGTAATAGACTATGTTATGAACATTGACACATAGAATTGTCCACTGCAAAAAAATTGTACTTTTCTACTAGAAGATGTATATGAATTTGCACAACACTTTGAGCTAGTTCTCGCAATTGAAATGCATAAAAAATTAGCAATCAATGGTACAAAGATTACATGATCCTATGGAAATCTAACAGTCGAGGACTCTGATTGTTAGGTAATATTCACGATCATCGAATGATTTATGGCAGTTTGGTTTGTGAAAAACAAAGGATAATTAGAACTTGTGCAAAGTAAATGTTGTGGTTGCCTATTATCTTTCCAATACTTTCTATTAATCATTCCCCGTATTCCATGACAAACTCAAGTTTGAAAATCACATGTTAGTAAATACACCCCATGTACATGGCCTTAAAGAAATATGACATCGGTAAAGTACTATTGATAACTTTCAAGTTTATCAAAATGAATTTAAAGAAACAAACATATAGAAACTAGAAAAATAAAATAGCATTGGTATGCAAATAGAATATGCAACACATATTCCAGTAACAATCTTGCTTAAGAGACAATTTAGAGAAGGTCCATGGACAAATTTCCTAGCTAAACTTGAATGTTATGACATCGACATTAACTTGGAGGAAGCTGCCAGATGACAAACATTGTAAATTGATAAATAGTATTGAATTTGTCAAAATTACCCATGCAAATGATGCACTAACTCAAGATGTAACCATCTCTCATAAAAAAGTGTTGTCAAAAGGTTCTTTAATCATCCATTTACAAGAAAACTTGACAAGTTTGCATATTTACAGATATCACATTACATGGGAATTCATGGGTAGTACATAGGACATTGGAAAAAACAACACTCTCACATATATGACACAAGCACTACAAAGCATTTCATGCTATCGAAGCGTCAAGTAATCTAATATAGCCAGATCACACATGAATGTCACACCTGGATAGTTATCACCTGACATTGGGAAAAAGGCCACTAGGAGTACGTTAAATTGTTATCACTGCATACAACATCAAAGGAACTTAGATGTGAATTGCAATGTATTAGTACAGGAACATTGGCACATGGATCCAGCCTGAAAAAAGGAACATCACCGCGATAATTCTCAAATGTCTTTTGAACTATTTATACCACTTTGCAGGGCCATAGTATTTCTATCCAAATTGCATTTATCCACGAATAGAGATCCCACTATATTTAAATTGAGAATTTCTACCAGCCACCCATCTACAGGGTTTATTTATTCCAAAAATCATACTTCAACCACAAAGTCCCCGCATGCATGGATTCTCCTAACAAACATGTGATTTACTACATGCAATAGTCCATGCATATCACTTCCATTCCCACTGTCTCATTCTCACGTCATCTCACACCAAGAAGGAAAATTTTGGCAAGGGGACCCATCATACAATCGATGATCATGATTCCTATCCTTGCCAAAAAAAATCTTGAACTGTGTTTCGAAGTTCTTGTTGTTCACTAGCTCTCTCTGTCAAAATCTATTGTGTGTGTTGCCATGGATCAACAACTTTGCTAAACCCAACAAATACATTTTGTTGACTTCCCCCTCTATCGGTTGTAGTTGTCCTCCTCTTCTTGGAAATTAACCAAGTCAATCCAAATAAGAGGATGACATTGGGATTGTTTGTTTCAACAATCACCTCGTCCATGCGATTTGTAAGTGCTCAAGTAACTATACAAAGTTCTAGTTGCATGACTTGGACTAGCTACTACTTCAATTTCTAGAATACAAGATGAATCACTCCCACACCTCATCGGTCCAGATGAAGCCAAAGCAGGGAGACATCATCATCATGGAAAAATGTACACCAAATCAATTTTCTACTTCCAGGATGACCTTACTCATTTCAAAAGTTTTCTGGTGCTACAACAACAACCTAGACAAATGATTTGCACTTAATCAAGCAATGTGAGAGTGTCCAACCTAGCCACATTCACAACACACAAAATTCAACATAACATCTTTCTGACCTTCCAACATGACATGATTATAGAATTACCAAGCCAATAACATGCGAAACTTGCTAAGAACCAAATGTTAGTGCTATAAGTCTGTAAGAAATTGCAATTTCTGGAAAAACAAGCCATCATGCACTATAACACCAACTGCATCAAGCGATGGTGTTAACATATAACCCTTAAACGACGGGACAAGTAGATATTAAAAACACATAATCCATGGTCCAAATCCATGAAACCATTTCTCAAATGAGAAAATTACATAGTACAGTTCTATGAAATATACTAGTCTGCTTTTGTATATGTTGTTCTTTTCAAATGAAAATAATCCAAATTCTAATTTTGTTTTTCAATCTAGTGCGTCTTTTCTCAATTCAATGGTTTTCCATTTTAATCTTATATTTTTTTTACTTCGTCAATTAACTTCTGACCAATACATTGTCCATTGACATCTGACAGAAAATGGCACGCCTATGTAATTCCTAGATAGCCTCTGGTGACAATGTTTTCACTTCGCCACAAAACATTCAATATGAAAATAACTTGGAGTTGTGGACATCAAATCTTGACAAACACTTGATGTCCAACTGACTATCGACATGATAACCACATATGCTATATGCACTTTAGATTATATGAAGTATTATGCCGTATTGATATATATTGTTTCATCTGCATATAAGTTACCCAAAAATAGGTTGTTCCTTATATAATTATTACACGCATACCTTCTCTTGGGACATTTTTCTTCAATTTCTTCTCCTACACTGCTTCTCACTTCTTTCCCTCCTACAATTGCTCTATTTAATTTTCATGTGAAAGAAGTAAACCAAACTCGTAAATAAATCATTATATCAAAATCACATGAAATACACAATGTTAAGGAACAACAAATGAATAGTGCACCAATGAAATTATAAAAACACACCTATGCAACTCTTGTTCCATGTTTCTTTCTTTGCCCTATTTCCCTTTTTAACATAAGTGATTGTTTCGATGCAATGCACATTGAATAGGTCAAACAAAAATTCATATCAATGGAATCAAGATGCAAACACAATGCAAATTGTCGATATTTATTTTCTCTCAGATGAGAATATCTCCTATATGAGTTACTTGCAATGCCCCACACAATTTATTGATCTAACACAGAAATAAGAACTTCCTAAATATGTGACAAGAATATGAAAACATGCTTTTGTTTAGTTTAGTTTTTGTTATTAAGATGATTCTCAAGTTATGGCTATGGCATCCAGTAACTGAGAATATATATATATATATATATATATATATATATATATATATATATATATATACAGTTTTTGAGATAGCTCTTGACCAATTTAATCCACCCATGAAAAAGAAAAATAACTTAAGCACTAAATTTGTTTTCGCATATATGATGCACATCAAGAGTATTTCATTCAATCATTTGATCCATCAACACAATTAACAAAACAAAATTGGTTTTGCTTGAATACCACACCAATGCCAATGCAAGTTTGAATAAAACCAAGTAATTGTAGTATGCATACAACACACAATATCATTAAAGGCCATGCACTAGGAGGAAAGGCGAGACATCTAGAAGCAACACAAAGCAAATGTGTTTCTTATCTTTAAATTGTTCGATGCTCTAACCTATATATGTGTAAATCATATTTTAACATACTTGCATCCTACTCTTGGTTTTTGGGTAATGTCAATTCTACGATATATTTGTCTTGGATACTTTTTAGATACTTTTCTAGTCAAAATACTTCTTACTTTGCTACTTTTTAGGTTGGACAAAGGTTTTGAAACAACTAGTGAGAAACCGCACAATAATCAACAACATGAATTATGTGTGTAAGCATTGAAAATACACAATACTCGTTGTGCTAGTGATATTCCTTTGCCACTGCCAAATTTCCCAAGACATGCCTGCACCAAGTGCCACTATATGTTCATACCTATACTTGGTCTCCTCAGAAAATCTATTTGTAATCCTCGTGTTGTGAACACATACGGGTAATCCTGCTTACTTCCAATAGCTTTGCACCCTTGATTGTGACAAGCGACGTAAATTACAATATAGGTCACTGATTTATGGTAAATTGATTTTCTTTGATTTAGAAGAAAAAACCATGCATTTAAAACTAATGAAAAGCAAATTTGATTTCAAAATTGAATAAACCAAGTAATTGTATTATGCATAGAGAACACACTATCAAACATGATTTGAGATGTAGAATTGTGGTAGTGCAGGAAGACCAGACCTAACTATTCTCCGCATAATATTTGAATATAGAAAAAGTGGTAAATAGACAAAGGATCCTCGCTATGTTGTATACACATATGAATAAGTACTCATGAAATCACTCTATTAATCATACAAGAGTCTATGCAACAAACTTTGTAAATGTGAAACCATAAGTGACATGAATTCTCAGTGGAAGGCTCAAGACTATAGAATCTTGCACAAGAAATGAAAATAGAAAAAGCATTCACTCAGTCTATTTTGAATCCACATTCAGTTTGCACAGTTATACTTGGTGTACTTAAGACCCTCTATTTTCAAGCCTCGTGTGGAGAACATGCATCATATATCCTCACACTTTACTATACTTCCACAATTCTGCATTTCCAATACTTTCACATCTATCATTGTGACAACTAATGCAATTCACAAATTAGGTCATTGATCTATGATAAATTCATTGGTCCCCCTTTAGGAGGAAAGGCCGCACATATAGAAATAGTGCCAAGCAAATGTAATGCCTATCTCTAGACTGTTTTATGGTTTTCGATTATGCTTATTCATATTTGAAAGGTAGTTGATATATGTCTAAAAGACATTTTATCCAATTGGCATCATGCTCTTGGCTTAGGGGTAATCAAATTTTAGTGATTTATTTGTCTTTTGATAATTTTGTAGTGAAAAGTGTTTTTACTTGGCCAATTTCAATGTTTGACAACGATTTTGCAATAGAAGGTTCCAAACTACACAATAATAACCGGCATGAATTCCCTGCATAAGAATTGAAAATACACCATGTTGGTTGTTCTAGCCATATTCCTCTGTCATTACCAACATGTGCTAGAAATCATTCAACTAAGTATTTCCATATGTTCATATCTATGCTTGGTGCACTTAAGATGTTCTATTTGTTAATCCTTATGCGGAGAACCTACACCGACCACCCTCCCGCATTGCTACACTTCCATGCTTCCACATTTCCAATAGTTTTGCTTCGCTTATTGTGACAAGTGACATTGTTTGCAATATAGGTCCATGATTTATCATAAATTGATTTGATCCGATTGAGGAGGAAAACCCACCCATCTAGAAGAAATGAAAATAAAATGTGTTTCTTGTATGTACACTACTATATGGTTTTTAATTATTTCTATTGATATTCGAAAGGTAGCCAATATACCTGTAAAACTCTATTTGGACGATTTGAATTTTTTTATTGGACTTGACCCAATGACAACTCTATGACCCATTTATCTTTGGACAATATGCAAGTAAATTTTATTTTTTTTATACGATGCGCATCAAGAATATCTCATTCAACATTTGATCTAGAAATAGAGCTGATAAGATAGAATTTATTTGCTTAAACACTACACTAATTCCAATGAAAATATGAATGAAACCAAGTAACTACACTCTGCATATAGCACATACTATCAAACATGATTCTAGATGCAAAACTATGACAGTGTGGAAAGAGCAGACATATCAATTATTCGCACAAGATTTGAGTATAGACCAAGTGCTAAATAGACAAAGTATTGGCTATGTGTAGCATGCACCTATGTGGAAGTGCTAATGACATTTCTTTGCCAATTTCACAAGTCTCTATGCAACCAACTTTGCCAATGCTAGACCATAATTTGCATGAATTCTCAGCGCAAGGGTCGAAATTATATAATCCTTGTCCACCTTGCACAACTATACTTGGTGTACTTAAGACGATATGTTTCTAAGCCTTGTGCCAAGAACCTGCATAGGTCACCCTCCCGCACCTCAGTGTTTCCAATAATTTTTCATCTTTCATTGTGACAAGCAATGTAATTTCGAAAATAGATCATTGATTTATGATAAATTGATTTCATCTAACTTAGGAGTAAACGCCACACATCTAGAAGTAGTGACAAACAAATGTGTTGCCTATATATAAACTTATAGATGGATATTTATATTTGAAAGGTATTTGATATGTCTAAAAGAAATTTTCTTGAATTGGCATGCTCCTCTTCTCCTTGTCATAATCCCATGTCTGCGAGCTATTTGAACAATTTTATTTCCACAAGCCTTTTTACTTGCCCACTTTTTAGGTTGGATGGAGGTTTTTCAATAGCTATATCTCCACCCTTCGCACAACTATGCCTCTCACACAACATAAAATTTCTAAATGACTATAATTTTCTTGCAAATCCGTCAAAATCAACCTATGAAAAATTGTTGGAATATCGTCCAAATTACACCCCCCATCACAATTCATCATGTAGATGCACTAGACAACACGACCATAACTGGCCTGAATTCTCCGCACAAGCATTGAAAATACACAGCAATGGTTGTGTCAATGATACCGATATTCCACTGCTAAGATGTGTAAGACATAGCCGCACAGAGTGTCGCCATATATCCATAGAAAAAACCTCCATGAAAACTACAAAATCCTCTCCTTTATTATCTATATATACATATACTACAATCAAAACTCCCCAAAAAAGAGAGAAAATGAAACACAATGCAATGCACCAACCTAAAAACAACATTTCTCTACAAAAAATGCAAAATAATGCATTTCTCCCTAAATTTATACCTTCACTATCTCCATAGCATCAATAAACTGCAAAATAAGATGGAAAACTCAAGCCAACAACACAAAATCACCTAGCACGAATTCTTCGCACAAGCATTGAAAATACACAACATTGGTTATGTCAACAATACTCATCTTCCACTTTCGATATGTGTAAGACATAGCCTCGTTAATCCAGATTTAGGAGCGGAATGAAATTATTAACAAATTGAATACAATAAACACAAATATATGAAGAATAACACAAATATCCAGTGAACAATATATTCTATTGAATAATGAAATAGGCTAAAACTGTAAAACTTCATAATTGAAAAACTTGCTTGAATGGTGGTATCTATCTCTGCGAAGAGATGTGGCTACCACGTGAATTTTTTTGAGCATAATGAATTAAAAAGAGGCTCTAGAGGCCTTCTTGATATTACTCAAGAATTCCAAAACCCTAGACATCCAAAAACCTAACCCTAGGAGGTGAAACATCAAAAGTCATGTAGGACCCTATGGGTAAGTTGGTACCTCAACTTCTTGGGGTCGTAACATTTGCATATGACATCTGTTATAGGTGTGTGATATCTCATTGGAAAGGTATTTAAGATAAATACACATTTTTTTCGTCAAAATCGGACTC
Source organism: Picea engelmannii (assembly GCA_009831015.1). Lineage (NCBI taxonomy): Eukaryota > Viridiplantae > Streptophyta > Pinopsida > Pinales > Pinaceae > Picea > Picea engelmannii. Next base: position 281,597 of record ML784257.1, read on the forward strand.
TGTCTACAGTTTGACTGTGGCGAGCCCAAAAAATATTGTTTAGGCCTCCAAAAGGCCCTGGAAGTAAAACAATATGTGATGACATGAAAACATACAAAATAATCCAGTTGGATTAGGTGAGAGGCCACCAATATGCACCTAGACAATGTGTAGGGCTTCATACATCCTAGAAGTGTAGAACCACAATTACAAAGAAGTACAAAAGAATGCACTGAACTAAAAATGGACAAGAGGAACCAATTGGAATAGGTGGCCAGTCACCAATATCCACCTAGCTCAATCCTCCCACATTAGGAAGCAATGGTCTCCATTGTGTTGAGTTCCCCCACCAAGTGAGGAAGATTCTATTGGATTTGGCCTTGGGTCATCCACTTTCCCCGGTGTAGGAGTTCCCCTACCTTGACAACCCGTAAAGATGGATCCTCTGCTGGCGAGTGCCCTTGACCTGTGTGTCCACTATTTGATCAGTTGATGTTTGTTCCATGCAGTCATGGTTGAGCTCTATGGGTGTCAGTTGTTTTGCGATCTTTGAGGTGTCCAATAATGGTGTAAAATATGGTCCAAGGAGGTACACATTGAACACTAGGTGTAGGCCAAGGAAGGGTGGAGTGTTGAGCTCAAAATCATTGCTACCCATGACCTTGGTGATAGTGTAAGGCCCATATTGAAGTGGGTGGAGCTTCCGATGGAGCCTTGTGAGACGCTCCTTCTACAAATGTAACTAGACTTTGTCGCCAACCTGAAACTAGTGTTGTACCTTATGTTGATTATGGAGCTACTTGTACTTAGCATTGGATTTCTACAAAATCTCATGGACCTATTGACGGATGTGCTGAATCTTCTCAATGAATCTGGTGGATTTGTTGATCATAGAGTGATAATGGGAAGAGTTTTTCTGTGTGGTGGAAAGAGGAAGTGCAATATCAATGGATCCCAAGGGTTGGAATCCTAGCCCCACCTGAAATGGGCTATGGTCGATGGAGCTATGGAGAGCCTTGTTTTAACTATGATGAACATAGGGGAAATTGTCATCCCATGTACATGGATTCTTAGAGGTGTACATGCACAGGATGTGCACAATCATCCAGTTGACGACCTCTGTTTGGCCGTCTATTTGGGGGTGGAAAGCAATGTATTTTGTGAGCTTGGTGTCCAATAGTGACCAAAGAATCGACCAAAATGTGTTGAGGAACATGTTGTCCCAGTCAGAGATGATGGTCTGGGGTATCCCAAAGTGGACCAACACTCGTTCAAAGAGGATCTTGGTAGTATTTGTTGCTGTGATATTATTCTTGTAGGCTGTGAGGATGTCCATCTTTTAAAATTGATGAATGACCACAAATATTCATTCATTTCCTCACCTAGTGGACAGAAGACCAGACATTTAATCCATTGATATGGCTTCTCAATACTTCTCGGGTGTAGGAATAGGGGTGTATAAGCCTTTCTTCTTGATGGTTGGCTTGGAAATGGCACAGGCAGTGCAAGATCTGATATACTTGTTGACGTCTTGTCGCAGTTTGGCCAATAAAAATGTTTCTGAAGAATGACCACAGTTTTCTCCATGCCAAAATTTCCCACCATCTGACTGTAGTGGGCTTCCCAAATCAGATTTGCATGCTTACTTGTAGGAACATAGAGATGGCCCAAGTGGCATAATAGTCTATGCTAAATGTGAAAATCAGTGACAGTTGCACCTGTACCCAAGAGATGATAGGTGGTGGCAAAGTTCGGATATTGCTGATAAAGTTGGGGCCACTAAGATGCTTCATGTCCACATGAATGGAGCATAGTGGTGAGTAAAACCACATGAGGTCGATTAAGGCAGTCAACGACACAATTTGAGATACCTTTCTTATACTTGATGTTGATATGGAATTTTTGCAGGTAGGTGGACCACTTCTGATGGCGGTCGTTCTACAATTTCCCATGTGTCTGTATGAACTACAGAGGCTTGTGATCAATGTGTTTGATCGTCTCCTTTCCTAGAATGTAATGTTTCCATTGACAATGGGCTTTTACAATGGAATACATTTCCTGGTCATAGGTGGGGTATTTCTAAACAATATATTAGAGTGTCTCACTATGGTATTCCACTGGATGACCATGCTCAGTGAGAATTGCGCCCACAATATAGTCATATGCATCAGTCTCAATATCAAATGGTTGTTGTCAATTGGGATCGAAGAGTACTGGAGTTGAGCACAAGAGTTGCTTCAGATTATCGAACTTGGCCATGCCACTGCTCTTGCTCACTTGGTTGAGGGCCCATGAAATATGGGAGAATCACAACATGAACCATCAGTAGAAGTTGGCTAGTCCCAAGAAGCTCTGAAGCTCAGTTAGTGTGGTTGATTCAAATTATTTTTTGGCACGAATTGAGAGTGGAGATATAATTAAGAAATGCACAGAGATATCGCGGATATCAAATAATATAACATAAATGTATCAGAGATGCATCCATAAACACAGAGATACAGTACTACATGATTTCTATTAATGAAAGAAATGTGAAGACTGTAAAATTACAGAGTGAAAGACTCGCTAGAATGGTGGCAGCTTATCTCTGAGAAGATATGTGATGGCTACTCTCATTCACAAGAATATTATTGTTACAATGAGGCTCCAAAGGCCTTTTTAATATAAGAAAAATCCAAAACCCTAACCCTAAAAGATGAAAATCCAAAAGGTTTGCAAGCCCCGATGGGGGTAGTTGGTACGTCAACTTCCCCAGGGCATAAATTTTGCATATGATCTCCATTTGGGGAGCTTGATACATTGAGAAGAATGATTTTCGAATGATCCAGGCCAGTGCCTTTGGCAATTACCTGGACCCCAAATCCACAAAAAACATCGTTTAGGGCCTCAAAATGGCCCTAGAAGTTTGGAACCCAAAAAACTATCGAAAATCTGCCAAGATGGAAAATTGTTTTTAAAGCCTGTGGAATAGGTGGATGGACACCAATATCCACTCGGATCAATGGTTGGGGTTGGCCAATTACAGATGACTTGGGTCTTAGCTGGATCAAAATGTACTCCATTCTCATCAACAATGTTCATGCCAAAAGAGCATTTTTCCAAGTTGGCATACAACTTGTGTTGTCGCAGAGTGCTCAAAACTTGTTGAATATGATGCATTTAATCCTCCCAGATTCTACTAAAGATGGTGATGTCATCCAAATATACCTCCACAACAGATTTGGTGAAGGGTTTCAATACATCATCCACCAACCTCATCAAAGTAGTTGGTGCATTTGTTAAGCCCAAAGACATGAATATCCATTCGAAGAGACCTTATTTAGAATTGAAGGTTGTCTTCCATACATCAGTTGGTTCGATGGGAAACTGTTGGTAGCTGGACTTTAGGTCAATCATGTTGAACAAATTTTCCCCCTTGAGTTGGTCAAGAAGGTCATCAATCCTGGGAATGGGGTATCGGTTCCTGACTGTGATTTTGTTTAAGGCTTTGTAATTAATGCAGAGTCCCTAAGTCTCGTCCTTCTTCTGTGCTTGATTTCATCATTTTCCATTAGTAAGTGATGATAGACTGGTCCATTATGTATAGGTGCGCTGGGGGTCACATCAATTGGATGTTTGACTTGGTAGTGTGTTGGTACCCCTATAGGTGAGGAGAATATGTCTTTGTATTCTTCCATGATCCCAACACTTGCTTATGCTGTAAAGAGATGCTTTATGTAGAGCCCACATATGTGGTGGTGACCTTCTTCTTACTGTGAGCATGGATGAAAAAGAAGACAAACTTCCCGGTTTTTGAAATGACCTTACTACATTTCTTAGCAGAGATTAAAGAAATAACAATAGGTGGCGCTACCTCTGGTACCCTGTACAATTTTCTACTCAAAGTAATAATAATATTGTGGGGTCTAGACTCAGACACAACATTACACTTCACCAAATATGGTTTTCCTAAAAGAACATCACAAACTTCAAGGGCAACAATATCACACAGTACCTCATCTTTGAAAGGCTTTATGTTGTAGGGCAGACGCCACTATTGACATAGAGATCTCTTCCTTGGAGAAGCCAGCCAATCGTGTAGGGTTGTGAATGTGGTGTCATTGGTAGGTCCATCCACTTGAAAACCTCTTCTAAAATCATTTTCTTATGACTACCACTATCGACAATGAAATGAAGCGAATCCCCCTTTACCCACATCTACGAGTGAAAGAGGCGTTCCCCTTCCTATGGTTCTTTTGTGTTTGCTTGGATAGACTTTGGTGGTAGTGATAGTGGCACTGGGTTCAACATCGATAATATGTCTCCCTCCTTCAAGATTTTATTTAGAATCAGGATCAACCTCTGACTCAGAAGCCTTCATTTTGTCCATGAGTGACTGCTTGGAGCGACATTCTTTAGTGTTGTGCCAAGGGATTTTATGATACTCACACCATTTTCCCGTGTCCTTCTTGATCTTCTCATTTACTTTCTTGTGTTGGATCTTGGACTTGTTGTCTTGAAGGCGACCATCTCAAATTGGTCCCTTGTTGTGTGGGTTGGGACCACCTTTTATTTGCTTCGGTTGTGAGGGGTTTGCAAATCCAAACTCTCGCCTTTTCTTCTTAAATTTATGCTCGATCTTGACAACGTATCTATAAGTCATGCCCAATGAGGTGATGTCCAGAAAATCAATTTTTGTTTGAATGTATATATGCAATAAACCACAGTATTTGAGAACCATATGATGCTCAAAGTATTTGATACCCAATTTGGTGCATAGGGTATGGAAAATATTGGTGAAATATGGTATTGTCTAGTCCCTTTCTTGACATAGGGTGGTCCATTTGGTGTGTTGGTCCTCATAGCTTCCAACAAGGTAGTATTGTTCTTTAATGGCGTCCTGGAAGAAATCCCATGTATGTGCCAGCACAAACATCATAGATTCCTCTACGACCCTTTTCTCAAAGTAAGTATCCCACTAGTCTTTAACATGGGGAACGACCTTGAGGAGTGAAAAAGTGATCTTTTCCCTATTGGAAAAATTATGGATCCAAAAACACCCTTCAAATTGATTCAACCATTTATCTACAACATTTGCATCTATCATTCCTTCAAATAATGCAATATCAAAATTTACATGTACCTTGAAGGGGGTTGCATGGCCTCTTTATGAAGATGCTTCTACTTTGGGAAGTTGTTGAAGGATTTGCTCGAAGTTGTCCATCATTTCGTTCCTTTGTCGCATGAGGGCTTCCTCGAGAAATTTTTTAATAGGATATCTGCTCAATCATCTTTCTTTTTGTCCCCCATGGGTTGTTTTCGGGCTCAGTGTGACCATATTGCAATGGCTCGATTGGTTCAAGTCCCAAATTCTTGTACCTAGATCTTGTTGGGGACATGCATGAAGACAAACAAATGAATAGTAGACTACTATGATACCACTAATCTGGATTTAGGAGCAGAATGAACTGATTAACAAAATGAATACAATAAGCATGAAAATATGAAGAATAACACAGATATACAGTGAACAATATTTTCTATTGAATAATGAAATAGGCTGAAACTGTAAAACTGTAGAACTAAAACAATTGCTCGAATGGTGTTAACTATCTCTAAGAAGAGATGTGGTTGCTACATGCATTCGTCTGAGAATAATGAATTATAATGAGGATCTAGAGGAATTTTTTATATTACTCATGAATGCCAAAACCCTAGACATCCAAAAACCTAACCTTAGGAAGTGAAACATCAAAAGTCATGTGGACTTCTATGGGTAAGTTGGTACCTCAAATTATCAGGGTCGTAACTTTTGCATACGACCTCCATTTTAGGCACGTGATAGCCCGTTGGAAATGTATTTCAGAGAAATAAATATTCTTCCCTCAAACTCTGGCTTCATCTACAGTTTCACTGTGGGGAGCCAAAAAAACACTTCTTAGGTCTCCAAAATAGCCCTGGAAGTACAACAAGATGTGCTGACATGAAAACATACAAAATAAGCCAATTGGATTAGGTGAGAGGCCACCAATATCCACCTAGAAGATGTGTATGTCTTCAGACAACCCGAGAAGTGTAGAACCTACAATTACAAAGAATTACATAAGAACATGTTGAACTAAAAATTAACAAGAGGAGTCAGTTGGAATAGGTGGGTGGCCACCAATAACCAACTAGATCAATCCTCCCCCCTTAATAAGCAATGGTATACATTTCATTGATTTCCCCCATCATGTAAGGAAAATTGTATTGGATTTGGGCTTGGGTGAGCCACTTTCCTTGGTTTAGGAGTTTCCCTTCCTCGACAACTCGATAAAGTTGGATCCTCTACTGGCGAGTACCCTTGACCTGTGTGTCCACTATATGATTAGTGGATGCTTGTTCCATGTAGTCATGGTTCATATTTGTGTGTTGCAATTGTTCTGTAATCTCTGAGGTGTCTAATAATGGTGGAAAATATGGTCGAAGGAGGTCGACATTGAACACTGGGTGCATGCCAAGGAAGGGTGGATTGTTGAGCTCAAAATCATTGCTACCCAAAACCTTGGTGATAGTGTAAGGCCTATATCGAAGTGGGTGGATATTCTGATGGGGCCCTATGAGACGCTCCTTCTGCAAATGTAAACAAACTACTGGTGTGGTACCTTTTGTTGATCATGGCGCTTCTTGTACTTAGCATTGGATTTCTACAAAATCTCCTAGACCTGTTGGCAGATGTGTTGAATCCACTCAATGAATATGGTGTCTTTGTCGATCACAGACTGATCATGGTAATATTTTGTCTCTATGGTGGCAAGAGGAAGTGCAACATCAATGGGTCCCAAGGGTTGGAATCCCAACCCCACCTGAAATGGGCTATGGCCGATGGAGCTATGGAGAGCCTTGTTGTAACTGTGCTAAACATAGGGGAGAATCTTGTCCCATATATGTGGATGCTTAGATTTTTGCATGCACAGGATGTGCACAGTCATTTGATTGAAAACCTTTGTCTGGTCGTCTATTTTGGGGTGAAAAAAAATGGATTTTGTGAGCTTGGTATCCAACAGTGACCAGAGACTCGACTAAAATGTGTTGAGGAACCTATTGTCCTAGTCGGAGATGATTGTCTGTGATATCCCAAAGTGGACCAACACTTGTTTGAAGAAGAGCTTGGAAGTATATGTCATTGTGATATTCTTCTTGTGGGCTGTGAGGATGGCCATATTTGAAAACCAATCAACAACCACAAATACGCAGTCATTTCCTTGCCTGGTGGACGAAAGTCTAGACATGTAATCCATTGAGATGGATTCCCAAGGATTCTCGGGAGTAGGAAGAGAGGTGTATAAGCCTTGATTTTTTATGGTTGGCTTGGAAATGGCACAGGAAGTGCAAGATCTGATATACTTGTTGACGTCCTGTCAAAGTTTTGGCCAATAAAAATGTTTCTGAAGAATGACCACCATTTACTGCACGCCAAAATGTCCTTCCATATGACTATAGTGGGATTCCCAAATCAAATTTTCACGCTCTCTTGTAGGAACATAGAGATGGAAGAAGAGGCATAATAGTTTGTCATGAATGTGAAAATCATTGACAGTCACGCATGTACCCAAGAGTTGATAGGTGGTGGTGAATTCCAGATCTTGCTAATAAAGTTGGGGCCACTCAGATGCTTCATGTGCATATGAATGAATCACAGTGGTGAGTGCATACATAGGAGGTCAACTAAGGCAATCAGTGACACGATTTGAGATACTTGTCTTATACTTGATGTTGATATGAAACTTCTCCAGGTAGGTCGACCACTTTTGATGGTGGTCATTCTACAATTTCCCCCGTGTCTGTATGAACTGCATAGGCTTGTCATCATTGTGTATGATCGTATCCTTTCCCAAAATGTAATGTATCCATTGATGACATGGTTGTACAATGGAATACATTTCCTTTTCACGGGTGGGGTATTTCCGAATAGTATCTGAGAGTGTCTCACTATGGTATGCCACTGGATGACTGTGCTAAGTGAGAACTACACCCACAACATAGTCAGATGTATCAATCTCAATCTCGAATGGTTGCTGCAGATCGAGAAAGGAGAGTAATGGAGCTAATCACAAGCAATGCTTCATATCATCAAATTCTCATTGTTGTTCCTTCCCCCACATGAACTTGGCCCTGCCACCGCCCTTGGTCACCTAGCTGAGGTCCAATGCAATATGGGAGAATCCCAACATGAACCATTGGTAGAAGTTGGCTAGTCCCAAGAAGCTCTAAATCTCAGTCAATGTGGTTGGGGCTGGACAATCATGGATGAATTGGATCTGATATGGATCAACATGTACCCCATGCTCATCAACAATGTAGCCCAAGTATTAGACCATGTCCATGCCAAAAGAGAATTTTTCCAAGTTGGCATATATCTTGTGCTGCGGTAGAATTCTAAAACCCTATTGAATATGTTTCATGTGATCCTCCCACGTTCTATTGAAGATGAGGATGTCATCCAAATATACCAACACAAAGGAGTTGGTGAAGGGTCTCAATACATCATCCATCAACCTCATGAAAGTGGTTGGTGCATTTGTTAAGACAAACGACATGAATATCCATTCGAGGAGACCTTGTTTAGAATTGAAGGTTGTCTTCCATACATCATTTGGTTCGATGGGAACCTGGTGGTATCCAGACTTTAGGTCAATCTTGTTGAAGAAATTTTCCCCCTTGAGTTGGTCAAGAAGGTCATCAATCTTAGGAATGGGGTACCAGTTCCTAACTGTGATTTTGTGTAAGGCTATGTAATCAATGCAGAGTCACCAAGTCTCGTCCTTCTTCTGCATCAGTATAATAGAGCTTCTGCAAGGGGAGGAGTTGGGTATAATGTACCCCTTCTCGAGAATCTCTTGGATCTAACACTTGATTTCATCATTTTCTATCAGTGAGTGACAATAGACTAGTCCATTAGGTAGAGATGCGTCGGGGGTCACATCAATTGGATGCTTGACTTGGAAGTGCGTCGGTACCCCTGTAGGTGAGGGGAAGATGTCTCTATATTCTTCCACGATCCCGTCCACTTGTTTATGCTACAAAGAGAGGCTCTGTGTAGAGGCTAGGGATATGGTAGTGACCTTCTATTTACTGTGAGCACAGATCACAAAGAAGATGAAATTCCTAGTCTGTGAAATGACCTTACTGCATTGCTTGGAAGAGATTAAATAAATAGCAGTAGTTAGAACTACCTCTGGTATCTTGTACAATTGTCTGCCCAAAGTAATAATAAAATTATAGGGTCTAGACTTATACACATCATGACACTTCTAGAAATATAGTTGTCCTAAAATAACATCACAAAATTCAAGGGGAGAAATATCACAAAGTACCTCATATTTGAAAGGCTTGATGTCATAGGGAATACAACACTATTGGATGACATGAAGATCTCTTCCTTGAAGAAGCCAACTGATGGTGTAGGGTTGTAGGTGTGGTTTCATTGGCTGGTCTAGTCGCTTGATGACCTCTTCTAAAATCAGGTTCTTCTGACTACCGCTATCGAAAATGAAATGAAGCGGAGCCCCCTTTACCCACATCTACACGTGAAAGAGGCGTTCCCATTCCTATGGTTCTTCTAGTTTTCTTGGCCAAACTTTGGTGGTAGCAATAGTGGCACTGGGTTCAACATCGTTAATCTTCTTACCTCCTTCGGGATTTGATTTAGAATAAGAATCAACCTCTGAATCAAAATCCTGACTTCTTGGAGCGACATTCTTCGGTGTTGTGCCAAGGGATTTTAAGGTACTCACACCATTTTCCTATGTCCTTCTTCGTCTTCTCATTTCCTTTCTTATGTTGTGGCTTGGACTGGTTGTCTTGAGGGTGGCCATATTAACTTGGTCCCTTGTTGTTTGGGTTGGGGCTTCCTTTTCCCTTCTTCAGCTGTGAGGGGTTTGCAGATCCAAACTCTTTCCTTTTCTACTTAAATTTTTTTTCGATCTTGATATTGTATCTATAAGTAGTGCCCAATAAGGCAATGTACATAAAATCCATTTCCATTTGAATGTATTTATGCAGAAAACCGCAATATTTGAGCACCAGATAACACTTAGAATATTTGATACCTAATTTGGTGTGTATGGTATGGAAAATATTGGTGATATATGGTACTTTCTGGTCCCTTTCTTGACGTAGGGTGGTCCATCTATTGTACTAGTCCTCGTAGCTTCTAACATGGTAGTATTGTTCTTTAATGGTTTCCTAGAAGGAATCTCATGTAGGTGTCACCACAAACATTGAAGATTCCTCTATGACCCTTTTCTCAGAGTAAATATCCCACCAATATTTAACATGGGGAACGACCTTGAGGAGTGCAAAAGTGATCTTTTCCCTATCGAAAAAATTGTGGACCGAAAAATAATCTTCGAGCAGATTCAACCATTTATCTACAACATTTGCATCTATCACTCCTTCAAATAATGGAATATAAAAATTTACCTGTACCTTGAAGGGGGTTGCACGGAAACTTGATGAATATGATTCTCCTGTGGGAAAACATCGAAGTATCTACGTGAAGTTGTCCATCATTTTGTTCCTTTGTCGCGTGAGGGCTTCTTCGTGCAACATTTTAGTAGGATATCCTTCTACATAATGTTTCTTTTCATCCCCCATGGGTTTTTTTTTATCTCGGTGTGACTGATCTTGCAATGGATTGATTGGTTTGAGTCCCAAATTCTTGTACTCAGATCTTGTTGCGGCTATGCACGAAGAAAAATAAATGAAGAGTAGACCGCTCTGATACCACTGATCCAAATTTAGGAGAGGAGTGAATTGATTAACAAACTAAATACAATAAACACAAAGATATGAATAATAACACAAATATCCAGTGAATAATATATTTTATTGAATAATGAAATATGTTGAACGTGTAAAACTGCAGAACTAAAACACTTTCTCGAATGGTGGTATCTATCTCTAAGAAGAGATGTGGCTGCTACATGAATCCATCTAAGTAGAATGAATTATAATGAGGCTCTAGAGGAAGTTTTTATATTACTCATGAATGCCAAAACCCTAGACATTCAAAAACCTAACCCTAGGAGGTGAAACCTCAAAAGTCATGTGGGACCCTATGGGTAAGTTGGTACCTCAACTTCCCGGGGTGGTAACATTTGCATACAACCTTCGTTTTAGGCATGTGATAACCCGTTGGAAATATATTTAAGAGAAATACACATTTCATCATCAAAATATTGCTTTGCCTACTATTACACCTCAATATTGCTCACTTTGATAAGTGTCATAAGTGTTGCATGATCCTCTCAACTATCGCAAGTGTCGCATGTCATTCACAAGTGTCGCAAACATCAAACGAAGCATACTGACATGATGACGACACCAAAGAGACATCTAGAATAACTCAAACACTTGATTTGGAGGAGGGAGAATGACTAACTAAAGTCAAGGAACTCTTATCACCTGAAAGGAGCTCTTAAACAATGGTTTGGAAGGTGAGCGCTCCTCTGTATCAGCCTTAGGACCGTTGTTGCTCCCCTATAAGGTCTTATTGAGCATTATAACGCACCACTTCCCCTCTGAAGGAGCGCTACCCATCCTTGGAGCGCTGGCGCTCCCCTCAATCTTCCTAGGGAGCGATATAGCACCATGATGCCCCTTTTGAGGGAGCGTTGTCTAATCTGAGGTAGTAGTTGGCCCGTTGAGGAGAATAAGGGGAGGATCTTTCAAGTTTGGAAGGCAGTTGCATTCAAATTCTTGGTTCCGTCAGGATATCCCTAATCCAAGGAGGGGATTCCTCAACTTGTTCTAAATATAACTCAAGAGGTTAAGCTTCTCTTAACCTATATAATCAGGCTCTATGATGGTGAAAAGGGGGAAGAATTGCTAGCATGAAACCTATGATCTCATAGGAAACACACAGTCAAATAAAGGAGAGTGATCATTGAAGCTGCTATCATCAAGGTCATGGATATTTCAAGCAAGGGTTAGATGAAGGGGACTTGACGAAGTTGTCACATTCGCATCTACGATTGTAAGTATTGTTGTCATTATTCTCATTAATATGACACGCTTGGCCTGTTTCTTTCTAGTTTGTGTCTGATCTTACATGAACTTGTCATTGATAGATAGATCTGTTTTCAAGCTAATATCAATAGAGTAGGAAGTGGTCATACTTTGTTTGTCTACAGGACTCAACTAGGAGTGAGAGTTTGGAGTTTGACTCGGAGCATGCAGGGACAAACATCGATAAATAGGTACTTCTATCATCCTTCCTTCTTATGTATTAGTTTGTATAGATTTGAAAGGAAGTCAGTGTCCACGTTAAGCACTTTCTGTCTTAGAGTTAGGGTCTATCTCTGTGAGGCAATCTACCTGTCCGCAGGGAGATTTTCCTACAACACCTATAGTTTGAGTGTGGAGAGCCAAAAAAACATTGTTTACACCTCCAAAACAACCCTAGAAGTACAACAAGATGTGCTAACATGAAAACATACAAAATAAGTCAGTTGGATTAGGTGAGAGGCCACCAATATCCACCTGGAAGATGTGTAGGTCTTCATCTAACCCCATAAGTCTAGAACCCACAATTATAAAGAAGTACAGAAGAATGCGCTTAAGAAAAAAAGGACAAGAGGAGCCAATTGGAATAGGTGGGTGGCCACTAATAGCCAACTGGATCACGCATTAAGTGTCACCATATGTTCATAGAAAAATCCTCTGGGAAAAATGAAAAATGCCTATCTTTATGAACTATATTTGTTTATACTATATTCAACCCCCCCCAAAAAAAGAGAACATATACAACATAGTGCAATGCACCAACCTTAAAGCAACATTTCTCTGCAACACATTCAAAATAATGCATTTCTCCCTAATTTTACACCTGCACCATATCCATAGAATCAGTCAACTGCAAAACAAGATGAAAATACAAGGCAACAACAGAGAAATGCAAAATAGCAATCAAGACATAATTTTCCTTACAATGTAGAGGATTTCTTACACACTAAGACACATTTTCACAACCCCAAAATTAGAACTCTTGGAACTCACCACTTCCAGAACTTGCAAATCCAGAACTAGTTCATCTCTTTGAACAACAACAAATGACATAGTAGATAAACCCATTAAAAAACCCCCCAAAAAGTATACAATACAACCTCAAAACAATACACCCTCTCTCTTTTCTCACCTTTGACTGCCTTCGGATTACACAGTCTCTATAACATCCCCCAACCCACTTGACTTGATTATGGAAAATCCAACAACACAACAAATGCAACTGCACTATGCACAAAGCAACCTCTATCGAACAACAACCATACAAGCTATCAAACTATTAGACAACTGAGAGGGGGGGGGTGAATCAATTGTTACTGTTGTTAAACAATTATACCCATTTTAAACTCATTACAGAAAACTCAATGATGATCACAATAATTCAGGGAAGTAAGAAATAGAGTATCCAAGATCAATCACACACATGAAGTATGCAAAAACAGATATTCCTAAGGAAACCCATAAATGGAGAACACCTCTTCTTATTTGAATGATAGGCAATATTTTTATTTTTTGTACAACATCTATCTTTGAGCACCAACTCAATGTGAGGATACCACCTTTTTTTTACAAGCTGCAACTTGCTGAGACTACGCATTCTTTGGTTTCTCTAACACCCACTAGACGGAAGCACCAACTCCCTAAGTGTTCCAGCACCAACTGGATGGAAGCACCAACATCCAGTCACACAGGCACGAACCTATACAACATAGATCAATATTTATCCCTTGCACCACCCTATCACCATGGTTTTTCTAGCTGCAACCAGATGGAAGCTACAACTCCCTGTGTTCAAGCACCCACTTGAAACTCTAAGGACAACAGTCCTCCCTAGCACCACCCTACTACCCTGAAATGTAAATGTTTGCTTTCTGAAATTTATTACAGTGATACAGTATTTATCAATGGATTACCAATCTCATCATTGTTCGGCTACACTGCTATGCTCTTCCTACATCAGTGTGTTCCTGCTCACATCTTCTTGCGCTTAATTTCTCGTACAGTCTGTTGTTTTCACCATTTCTTCTTTTTCCAACTTATGTTATTCATCTCTACATATTTCACTCTTTGTTCCTTATTTCTTCTTGATCACATATAATTCAAATTGTTTTACCGAGAAACAACCTGCCTATGTCATGAAAATTTTCCTTTATCCCTTCTCTCATCATCCGTTATAATCCAAATCTCCAACGCCCGAGTCGGGAATCTCATACCGTTCAAGAACAATGATTCCAGTTCCCCAGAACAATGATTCAGTTAGTGTAACTGAATCGTAACTAATCAAGAAACCAAGAAGTGAAACAACAACCCGTCGATCAGATTGTCTACTTAATCTGCATCATTGGATTATACACATAAAGGATTTTTTATCCACAAGTCCTCGTGAAATTTACATGCGTGAACTAGCCCCTGGCGCAACATTTCTCTCCACATGACCATTGGCTGTGACCTTGGGCGATGGTCTCTCATGACCACGTGATTGCGGGCACGAGCTCTTTTCTTGTTAGCCCCCTATCGCATGTGACCTCAGGCTATGTCCTTGCATAAGTGGATGATTTTGGGTGTGTCAAAGAGTGGTTTGGGATCAAGTGCTTTTCTCCCTACAATCCACCTCTAGCTACCACATACCCTTTCTCCAAAACTGCGATTTCAATTGCGCCTAGCCCTTAAATTTTTAAAGTTTGGACACCTTCAATCCTCGCAATGTGATGGGACTGTTGATCTCATGATATTGATGGTGCTCCTAAATGAACGGTTCAGATTTGTTCTTTCACAATCTGCGGATCAAATCCAACCTCCCTAAATCAACGGTTGTGATTTATTTCGTGATTTGAGATTTGGGAGTTTCAAATCTCAAACCTTGCTTTCTTTCGTACACCAATCTTCTGGAGTCGATGATCCGCGAACACCTATCCTTCATAATCGATGGCTCTGCCTCCACTTCAGGAATTTGACCTTTCAACCAGATCAATGATTATGTGTCCCCTTTATCGATCAACGGTTGAGATATCCTTTGGGTCTTCGGACTTCTGAAATCTCAAATCTCAAACTTATGCTCTGGATTAGATGGCCTAGATTCACTTAGGACAATCCAACTCTTGAGATATTCTTCAGATGATCTGATGATTGAGACATTTGGATGATCCAATGGTCGAGAATTTATTTTGGCTCTCCGGCTCTCCAGACTTCAAGGATTTGAAATCTCAAACTAACGCTCTAGATCGGATGACCCAAATTAACTTTAGATGATCTGACACTTGAGATATTCTTCAGATGATCTGATGACTAAGATTTACTTTGGATTATCTGACAATCGAGAATGTATTTCAACTCTCTGACTCTTTGGGCTTCGAGGATTTCAAATCTCAAACTGAATTGTTGAAATAAGATTTTTCCGGAACATTACCTCTTCACATCTTTAGACTCGAAATGAATGACGTTCGTTGGATCAAGATCTTAGATCAACATCTCAATCTTTCTACGATGCAACTTTGCTTTGGATTAAATCCAACAGCTCTCCATCTTTGCTTATCCTATCCTTCCATTTAATTCAATTTGACAGTTGACGGAAATTCAGGTGATCGAGATCTCAGGTCTCATCCCGTGCTTATCGTGTCCTTCCACTTAAGGTGGTCCAACGGTCATCGCATTTTCTCCAGATTCGATGGTCCTTGTTCATTTCGTATTTTTGGGCTTCGGGTAATTTGACTTTCAAGTTGACAATTCTTCCGAAGTGAGATTCCCCGAATAGTAACCTTCTCGCAACTTTTGACATCAACCAAATGTTGATCGTCAATCATATTCTTGGATCGATGGCTCAATTTATATTTGGTGCTTCTCTTCTAGCTTATCCTCTCCTTTCACTTAAATGTGATCCAACGGTTGTGAAGACACTCAAAGAAGATCACCGACAGAGGAAGGTTGCGGAACCACAACTTGCGAGTGATTTAACTCATCACCACAACTCCGCAATTTGAATTTGTGCATTGTTGGTGAGTCAACCACAATCGTCAATCTTTAGGTTTATGATATCTGACGATATAGACCAATTGCAGGACTAGAACTAGCGAGTTCTTTAATTTTTCTTTCGCTCTCCGCAATTCATCAATGTCGTTGATTTTTCTTGCAAATTCGATGGTCACGATCCTCCAACAGTCCTCAAGAACACGATCAATCATATGAATGACGTCTGTAATATTAGACGATCAACACAATCAATTTATTGATCGGACGACTACTGAGGTTTCTCACCCTTAGCTTACGCTTTTCCTTCCGAGATTTGATCTCTACATATTGTTTTCTTCTCCTCCTGAGCTTATGATTTTATTTTTCACCATCATCGTTGTTGTTCTTTCCATCAATGACAAGCACACTCTTCCTTTAAAAACATGCCAACAATATCCCCCTTTGGCATTGATGGCAACCCTGAAAAGCTGCACTATTTTGCGTAGACCACCAACTGTAGCATCCAGACCAAACATTTTCTCCCCCTTTGACATCAATTTCAAAGAAAACATTCTCCCCCTGAGCCATTACAGTACTTTTCAGAGGTATCAGATATTGATGGGTGTTATATATGCCCTAAAAACACAGTAAAAACCCTCAATTAAATTGTCAACCCGGGGTAAGTAAACTTAGAGTTGTAGCAAATGCCAAAGGTAGAATGCCTGGTAGGAGTACAGTCTAACTAAGGAAGGCAGCTATCTAAGGATAATCTACTCAAGCAAAACTATCTAATGAAAAAACCCTACTAAGAAAAATGAAACTAGGTAACCTAAGTACTTTTGGGCCAAGGGTCGATGGATAGTTCCTAGGAAAGCAAATGAAAACTCTATGTAAAGAAAACTAGTTTAACGATAAGCAAAACTACTAAGCATAATAATCAAATGAAAAAAGAAAACTTCTTTAACTTGCTAACCTACATTCAATGAGCAACTACCCTGTGAAAGCAAATAAATAAGCAAGTAAGCAAAATAACCTAGCTAACCTATTAAAGCAAATAGACAACTAAGAAAAGACACCTAACTAACCTACTAAAGAAAAAGACATGTAAGCAAAGGAACCTAACTAAACTACTAAAGCAAAAGACAAGTAAGCAAAGGAAACTAACTATTGCAAGTAAAACTTCTCATTGAACAACTATCTAGCCTAAGAGGCAAGTGAACTAAATGCCTAATGAAAAACTATTTCTAATGCATGAAAGGAAATATAAATGCTCAATGCAATGCATGAAAGGAAATATAAATTCTCAATGCAATGCATGAAAGGAAATATATTCTATTGAAAGCAATCAATATTAACAACTAATTCGTATTCTATGTTAAGCAAACTACTATCTAATCTATCAAAGAAAAGTCTATCTATCCTACAGCAGCAATAAGACTATCTTCTAAACTATGAAAGAAAGGAGACTATCTTCTAATCTATGAAATTCACATGCGATCTATACTAATATAAGAAAACTAATCACTAAATTCAATCATTAACTAAAAACTGTAATTGCAATCTAGTTCTAGGAAAGAAATTGCATAAAATAAAACTATGCTATATCTATTTTAACAATTCAAATTGCAAGAAGGAAAATGCTTAAAAACAGAAATTAAAACATGGTTCTAGCATATGGAAAGTAAAATAATGAACAACTACTCAAGAAAAATCTAAATAACAATTAAATAGGAATCTACAAATAAAAACTTGAAACTAACCCTATCCATCCACTGAAGCCTTGGTTAAAGAAAGCATGAAATATAAATCTGTTCTACCCTGTTTTAACTTCTTTTCTAAATTTGACTTTAAAAGCATAAATAAAATTCAATCTAACATTTAATTGCACACAGAGTTAGTGTATGATTTTGCAAACTTGTTCCTAATTATTAAATCAATGCATATAAAAAAAAACCTTCATAGTAATCTGCAAAAAAGAACTGAACTTACACAGTCAAGCTATAACAAGAAATTATTTTGATAAAGAAATAAAATAAAAATTCATGTACAAAAATGAGAAAAATACATCTAAGCTATAAAATGCATAAATAAACTAAAGAAGAGTTACCATACTGCTGGTGCCCCCCCCAGTAAGTCGTGGTCACTCCCTAAAATCACACCACAAGCTCTGCAAAAGGAATCCACCATTAAAATGCAGAAACACAGTTCTTGCATAATTCTAGCAATGTAAAATATCAAAACAGACTAAAAACGTGTTTCTAGTTATCACACTGATGTAAATGATGCTTAGATTATGTCTGACCACCTCAGTGGTATTTATAATGTTTACAAGCTAAGTGGTCGACCACAGGAGGTTCAAACCACTTCTAAAATTGGAAAATTTCATTAACGGTGCCCTAAATGCCGAAAGAGAGATACCCAATAATCACTCACCATAACAACCCAAAATCGAGTTGTCAAGAGTTCAGTAGATGGAGGGGATAAGCATGAGAAAAACACACGTTTTCAATTTTCCCATCACTGGTTGCCAATGCCATAACCGCCAAGTCACCCTACGTTTTTGTTCGGGAAGAGGTGTTGGACGGAGTGTCAGAACGAGTGTCGGAACGAGTGCTGAAAGGAGTGTCGGATCAAGTGCTGGAACTAGAAATGTAGTGTGTTTTTTCCTTGTAACACCAGAAAAACATGAATTAGCTCTTGGAAATCATAAAACATGATGAATTATACTCGATACAATAATTAAACATGAATTATATGTACCTTATGTCGATCATACCGTTTTATCATGAAATTCTTCAAAAAGCTCCTTCAAAAGATGAAAAACACATATATACATTTGGCAAAACTGTATAATAACTGTCATAGAATTGATCATATCTCGGGCCCAACATTACCCCACACCTAAGATTTTGCAGGTCCCACTGCAAACAAAAAGAAATTGCCCTTTGACTAAACTTGCGAAGGAGGGGGTGGATTAGCTTTAGAAGCTTCTCCCTCTTGCTCGGGGGATTTTGACTTAGGATTTCTGTGGTGTTTCAATTGCATCTAGAGACTATTATTGGTGGTAGTTATTATCATCAACCTAACACTGTAGAGAATTCATCTTGGGTTGATGACAAGTAAGGAAGACTTGAGATGTATATTATACCCTTGATCCTTTAAACCATGCAAAACAACAATTTTACCTCTGCAAAATTAGTTCCAAAAGTGACTTCCCATAAGCGCAACAATTATGGCCTAGTGAACTTGTGAAAAATAGGTATCCAAGTGACACTTGTAACTAAAAGAAAGTAATACCTGTGTAAAACATGAGATGGGTTTTTGTTTTTGAATATGTCCTTGACAAAAACCTCTCTTGTTTTTCAAAAATTCACTTTCAGTTGTTAGCAAAACACGCCAAGAAAACATAACTAAAACAGGAAAAACAAAGTGTTTTATTTCCTGAAAAACTAGGCCTCTAATAGAATTGAATATATCCAAAACCATAACATATATTTGGAAACTGAGAGAGGTTATTGTTTTCTAATATTTCCTTGATAAAAACCTCTCTTGGTTTTCAAAAAAACACAAAAAGAAAATATGACTATAACAGGAAAACAACTGAGTGTTTTATTTTCTGAAAGCATAGGCCTCTAAGATGATAGAATATATCCCAAAACATAAAGTATATTCAAACACTGAGTGAGGTTATTGTATTTTGGTGTGCTATCAACAAAAAACTCCTCCAGGTTTAAAAATTACTTTCCCATTTGTTCAGAATCCCAGCTTGAAGTTCGTTACTCAAAACTTGTAGAAGCTCAACGTGCTCTTAGCAGAAATGCAATGTGGTCTTTGATAGGAATTTTGGAGGCCTTCCCAGAGGAATTTTGGGCTGAAAGTGGTATGGGTGGAAATTTTGTGATGTCATCTACACAATGGAACCATCAAGAACTGCAAATGCCTTCTCCAAACCTCTGAAATCTGACTTCGAGTCAAGTTGTCCAAATGTGCAGAAACCCTCCTATAGTGACTGTATTTGGGGGATTTATCTCAAACAATAACACTTGTGCATAAACTGAAGGAGGTTTTTTTTTCTTGGTCTATTATTGACAAAAACATCTTTCACATTTTTCAAATTCATCCTCCTTAATTCAAAAACCAATTTTGAAGTAAATCTTTGACCAAGACAATCATTTGAAAATTGATGACAAGGAATGATGACATGACCATGATGAAAATTTATGACTTTTGATGAGTGGAGGGAGTATTAAGGACACCTAGGAACACCAATGACCATTTTACAACTAAGAAATGTCAAATTGTATTTGAGAATTTTATTTTGAAAATATAACAATTTGACCTAATAACCCTATCAATCACATGAAAGAGAAAACTTGATCATGGGTGACTGACAGACTGACAAATACTAACAAAAGGCTTGGTTTGTACTGGTAGGCATGGTGAATCAGGATAATTGTTATTTCCTTTCATCGATATGTAACAATTCAAACAACTGTTCCTCTTTTCATAATCTTGTAATACAGATGGCAGTAAGTATTTAGCAATTGTTATTGCTCTGTATTTGTCACAAAGAGTAGTTAAGTATAAAAAAATGCGTATCAAGCTTATAACACACATAATGATGCCAACAGTATATAATTTTAGCATACTAATACAAACAACTGCTGATATAATATCCCAAGACATTGTAAAAAGATAGTATGACAAAATTTTGACAGAAATCCTACTTCCTCTTCTCATGGGTTTGCTATATAAATGGGAAATGGTTAGTATTTTTATCTCAGGAAAACTCCCCCTAGACTGAATATATGGTATGTCCTCGTGCCATGAATTAGCAATAGGCTTCTTGGTCTTCTTGCCTGATGAGGCTGCAGGGGTATCAACAAGTTTCTTAGACTTTTGGTCCAGTAAAGGAATAGCTTGAGCATGAGGGTTTGGGTGCAATAACAATCCCTAGATCAAGAGTCTTGTTGATAGCCTTGATTGTAATATGAGGGTTTGCAAATTGGTAAATGAACTCATCCCACACTTTCTCTTGTTTTTCCAACTCAGCTAAGATAAGTAGTTTGATAAGGTCATGGTAAAATAGGTTGTTATGGTGATTGGTTACATCCTTCCTCACTTGGGAAGACATCTTCTCAAGACTCTTTAAAAAGTAAAAGGGAAAGTTACAATGGCTTATGGAACTGAAAGTGAGCTAATAATCAAAATTGACAAGCTTTTAAAGACAAAATATCTATCTTCACATGTAATCAATATGGTGATGACTATGAGAGGGTTGATTAGATCCTATTTTATCCACTCCTTGGAGTATCCCGTAGCTCCAGAGATGTTCTAAAACTCATTTTTGAAAACCCTGTTATATCTTGCTCTTGGAAACTAGTAGTGTTTAAATCAACGGTCTCCAACTCTTGGGAGCCTTGTGACTGAGGCAATTGATTCCTCAGAGGCCACTAACATAGTGAATAGGAGTTGAGGAAGGTTAAGAGTGTTCTATTGTTGTTGATTTTTCCACCATGCTCACTCAATCCACTTGCATAGAACATGGAATGTCAAACCTACAATGAACGGCCTATAAAAAAAATGTAATGTCAAACCTACAATGAACATCCTGTAACAAAAATAAACCAACAAAGTGGTTTGTTAAGGACATATACAATAATTTATAGCACATAGGAGTTTAACACTTCAAGATAAAATGATTGCTGATGTAATAACATATATCATGAAAATAATACAAAATGTTTACAAAGATTTACTTCTTTAGGCAATGATCATTTGTCAACTCATGAACCCCTACCCCACACCTAAGTATTTTGACACCTCACAAACAAAAGTATAGGAAACTAGTCAGTATCCCCCAATAGCCGAAGATTTATAGTATGTCAAGTGTAAAGATAAAATTTTATAGATTGGTCTGACGAGACGGTCAGAAGATGGCCCCACCTATAGGATAAGAGATCCTATATATAGATAAGAAGAGGTAGGCAAGAGAGTTTCAAGATAGTCTCAGAGTTAGTTCCCAATGGAAATTTTATGGAGTACATTAACCTTAGCTTAACCATACATACTTCATGTCATCTTTTTCTGCAAGTAATGTCATACATCAGGACAAGTTTAAATTTATTATTTATTTTTGGCAGATTACCATCCTCGCTAGGTAGAATGTCCCGCTGCTAGCAAGTCTGTTCAATACTCTGGCGGGTTTACCTAGTCATACCATAGGCCGATACTCGCTGCCAGTAGACCTGTTCAGTATCCCGGTGGGTTAGCCTCTTAAACCCTCAGAGACTGGCCCTCCATCCTTTAAGATTTTAGTATAAGATTTCTTATGCAAGAAGATGGGGGAACAACTCTGAAAACAACTTTTTCTTTCTCTTTTTTTTTTCAATTGGGATGGTATTTATGTTAGAGGATGACTTTTTTTTATATTACTTAATGATTGTATCGATGTAAGGGGTACTTAAGAGGATGTGGCCTATCTAAAGATATGATATAATCAAGCTATTTAGTGTGTAGTGGATGGTACCATTGAGAAAGAACAAAAAGGTATCTCTAGGCTCAACTTACTTTCTTTTCTTGTAAGTTATTGTGATGTTTCCGTGACTAACCTTTAATCATACCTCCTTGTTACTCTTTGAAAAAGACACTTGACTCGCTTACTTAGGTTTCTTGGAAAAAATGTATGAGAGACCTCTAGTTTTGATAGTTATGGTATCACTTCCTTATACAGTGGTGAAGAGTTTCAAGAGCAACTGCTATTTAAGATGCCTTGAGAAAAAAGAAGATGAAAGTCTTTGCAAAAATATGGCTAATTACAACAATTCATTATTGATTTTATTCTTAGCAGACAACAAGGTTCAGGTATAGCAATGTTTCGAAGATGAATCCTTCTTTTATATTTCCTTGAAACTGTCTACTCCTGGTGGAATAAATACCTATAGAAGTCTCTAGAAAAAAACACACTCTAAAATATCAAAGACTAATGAGATCAAGTCACTGGAACATGCAACTCATAGTTATTTTTTAAAAGAAAATGTAAAATGAGGTTGCATTAGACTCTAAGCTAAACTAACAACATGCAACTTTTATTTACTATCCTACCCTACCTAAAAAGAAAGGGAAAATCTGTATTCAAGTGTTAGAACTCTTCCAATGTAACCATGTGCGGAGAAAGATAAGAAACATACTCATATCCATGTATGAAAAAGTTATTGCAGTGATTACTTGGATATGAGGAACCAACCAAACTACTTGTTTGGGCCTCAGAAGGTGTTGAAGAAGAGAATGGTATTGTGGCCTGATGACCTCTTGAAACCAAATTTCAATGTAATCTTGATGTTTATAAACAATAATTCATATACTCTACTTCATCATGCTATGCAGATCCTCTTCTTTTGGATGATTGATTTCTAAAGTACATAAAGGATTTGTTGAGATGGATGTTGAGAACTCCTCAATCTCAGGTCTTAATGATTGCTCTCTACTAGGTGTAGTCCATAATTTCTCAGTTTCCTTCGCATTTTGGAAAGGAAAATCATTTTGTAGCTCATAGGACCTTGATTCTTCTAATATTTCCGGAGAGGTAGATAAGTTCTTGACTATTGTCAATATGTGTTCTTCCTGAAAAGAAGAGATCCCAGTTGTTGCTAGGATTTGAGAGAGTTCTTCCAAACTAATGTTCACCTTTGAATTCATCTTGTCATTTGATAAAACTTGGTTCACATAAAGATGATGTCCACAAAATTAGGATCTCCTGATGGTGGTAATAAAACAAATTTTGTATTGTTTGGTTCTACGGAAGGCTCGAGTGCTCTTGACTCCTGTCCCACTATTACTGATGCTTCAATTTCTTATTCTATAGTGCTCCCTATTTTAGTCTCTTTTAGAGACTTCTTTATCTCTTTGGGTTGAGCTAGCTCCTGTTTTTTGGTATTGGTTTGTGGAGCTTATGAGTGGAATGTTCATTCCCCGAAAAAGGTCGGAAGGAACCTTGGTTAAAAGGTCTGATTTAGATTTAATGTATCCACCTTTTGGATCTCTAGGTCTATTCATGAAAGAAAGCAAAAAAAAAAACCGCCATTGGGTTTGGGGGAACCTGCTATAGCATATGCGCAGGTTCTTACCTCTCGTTTTAAAGTTCCCCCACCACCAATCTAATGCTAAGGTCTAGGAATGATCTATTTCCTAACTAATTCTTACCTTGAGACAACTCCTCGGCAACGACGCCAAAAATGATGGGTGTTATATATGCACTAAAAACACAGTAAAAACCATGAATTAAATTATCAACCCGGGGTAAGTAAACATAGAGTTGTATCAAAATATATGCCAAAGGTAGAAGGGATGGTAGGAGTACAGTCTAAATAAGGAAGGAAACTATCTAAGTCTAATCTACTCAAGCAAAACTATCTAATGAGCAAACCCTACTAAGAAAAATGAAACTAGGTAACCTATGTACTTTTGGGCCAAGGGTTGATGGATAGTTCCTAGGAAAACAAATGAGAACTCTATGTAAATAAAAATAGTTTAACGATAAGAAAACCTACTAAGCATAATAAGCAAATGACAAAATAAAACTAATTGAACTTGCCAATCTACATTCAATGAGAAACTACCCTATGAAAGAAAATAAATAAGCAAGTAAGCAAAAGCACCTATGCAACCTATTAAAGCAAATAGACAAGTAAGAAAAGACACCTAACTAACCTACTAAAGAAAAAGACAAGTAAGCAAAGACACCTAACTAACCTACTAAAGAAAAAGACAAGTAAGCAAAGGCAACTAACTATTGCAAGTAAAACTTCACATTGAACAACTATCTAGCCTAAGAGGCAAGTGAACTAAATGCCTAATGAAAAACTGTTTCTAATGCGTGAAAGGAAATCTAAATGCTCAATGCAATGCATGAAAGGAAATATATTCTATTGAAAGCAATCAAGATTAACAACTAATTATTATTCTATGTTAAACAAACTACTATCTAATCTATCAAAGCAAAGTCTATCGATCCTACAACAACAATAAGACTATCTTCTAAATTATGAAAGCAAGGAGACTATATTCTAATCTATGAAATTCACATGCATTCTATACTAATATAAGAAAACTAATAACTAAATTCAATCATTAACTAAAAACTGGAATTGCAATCTAGTTCTAGGAAAGAAATTGCATAAAATAAAACTATGCTATATCTATTTTAACAATTCAAATTGCAAGAAGGAAAATGATTAAAAACAGAAATTAAAACATGGTTCTAGCATATGGAAAGTAAAATAATGAACAACTACTTAAGCAAAATCTAAATAACAATTAAATAGACAATCTACAAATAAAAACTTGAAACTAACCCTATCCATCCACCGAAGCCTTGGTTAAAGAAAGCATGAAATAAAAATCTGGTCTACTATGTTTTAACTTCTATTTTAAATTGGATTTTAAAAGCATAAATCAAATTCAATCTAACATTTAATTGCACACAGAGTTAGTGTATGAGTTTGAAAACTCATTCCTAATTATAAAATCAATGCATATTAAAAAAAAACTTCATACTAACTTGCAAAAAAGAACTTATACAGTCAAGCTATAACAACAAATTATTATGATAAAGAAATAAAATAAAAATTCATGTGCAAAAATGAGAAAAATACATCTAAGCTATAAAATGCATAAATAAACTAAAGAAGAGTTACCATACTATTGGTGCCCCCCCCCCCAGCAAGTCGTGGTCACTCCTTAAAAGCACACCATAAGCTTAACAAAAGGAATCCACCATTAAAACATAGAAACACAGTTCTTGCATAATTCTGGCAATGTAAAATATCAAAACAGAGTAAAAACTTATTTCTAGCTATCACACTGATGCATATGATGCTTAGCTTATGCCTGACCACTTCGGTGGTATTTATAATGTTTACAGGCTAAGTGGTCGACCATAGGATGTTTTAACCACTTCTAAAATTGGAAAATTTCATTAATGGTGCCCTAACTGCCGAAAGAGAGCTACCCAATAATCACCCACCATCACAACCCAAAATCGAGTTGTCAAGAGTTCAGTAGCTAGAGAGGATAAGCACGAGAAAAACCCATGTTTCTGATTTTCCCATCACTGGCCGGCAATTCCATAACCGCCAAGTCACCCTACGTTTTTGTTTAGGAAGAGGTGTTGGACGGAGTGTCGGATCGAGTGCTGGAACGAGTGCTGGAAGGAGTGTTGGATCAAGTGTCAGAACTAGAAATGTAGTGCATTTTTGCCCTGTAACACCAGAAAAAGGTGAATTAGCTCTTGGAAATCATAGAACATGATGAATTATACTCAATACAATCATTAAACATGAATTATACATACCTTATGTTGATCATACCATTTTATCATGAAATTCTTCAAAAAGCTCCTTCAAAAGATGAAAAACACATATATAAATTCATCAAAAGTGTATAATAACTGTCATAGAATTCATCATATCTCAGGCCCAACAGATATTCAACCAACACATACTCCCCCTGACAGGATGGACTCTCTTAGGTAAGAGAAGGGATGTCACCTAACTTCTGATGAAGATATTCAAATGGTGTCTTAGATAGGGGTTTAGTAAAGATGTCTGCAATTTGTTTTGTGGAAGGAATATAATTCAGCTGAACAACTATATTTGTAACCTACTCTTTGAGAAAATGATACTTTATTGGTATATGCTTCGTATTTGAATGGTGAACAAGATTATTCGAGACACTAATGGCACTGGTGTTATCACAGTGAAGTGGAATGGCATCAGTATAAGTTACCTTCAAATCTTCAAGGGTTTGTATCATCCATAAGATCTGAGTGTAGAAAGTAGCAACATCAATGTACTTTGCCTCTGTAGTTGGTAATGAAATAGTTCCCTGCTTCTTACTAAACCATGCTACTAACGAATCACTTAAGAAGAATGCACCTCCACTGGTGCTCTTTCTCTCATCCAAACAGTTTGACCAATCAACATCTGAATATGTCGTTAATTGAAAATTATGATTTTTAGGATACTAGAGACCATAAGTCATTGTACCCTTCAAATATTTGAATATCCTTTTGACAGTTGCTAAATAACTTTGTTTAGGATCAGATTGAAAACGACCTACCATTCCAATAACTTACATTATATGAGGATGGGATGTTGTGATGTACATAAGACTACCTATCATTGATCGATATGTTCTTTGATCAACATCAAGTGAAATATCATCTTTACTGAGCTTGCAACCAACCACCATAGGTGTGCTCATAGGTGTAGAATCTTCCATCTGAAACCTCTTTAACATCTCTTTCAAATACTTTTTTTGAGAGATAAATATCGCTGCAAAACTCTGATTGATTCATAAACCAAGAAAATATGGCAGTTCTCCTATCATGGACATCGCAAACTCATTCTGCATTGAATTAACAAACCACTGAACTGAAGGGTCATTAGTGCATATAAAAATAATGTCATCTACATAAACAAAAAAAACTAATAAATCATCACCTTCAGACTTAATGTATAGGTTACTGTCAACAGTACCTTTTTTGAACCCTTTGTCCTGTAGAAATTTGTCCAGTCTATAATACCAGGCTCATGGTGTCTATTTTAGTCCATATAATGCCTTTTTCAACTTACATACATAGTCAAGATTATATGTCAATGAAAATCCTTCAGGTTGCTCCACATATACATCTTCTTCGAGATCTCCATTAAGAAATTCTAACTTAACACCCATTTGATATACTTTACAGTTCTTATAGCATGCATAGGAAAGAAACATTCTGATGGATTCCAATCTTTCCACTGGTGCAAAGGCTTCATCAAAATCATGTCCTTCAACTTGTGCATAGCCCTTATAGACTAGTATTTCTTTGTTCCTGACAATTTTTCCCTACTCATTCAATTTATTCTTAAATACCCATTTGGAACCTATGACATTTTTACCTTCAGGTCTAGGAACCATCTCCCAAGTATTGTTTTTCTCAATCAGGTCAAGTTCATAATTTATGGCTTTAATCCAATGGCCATCTTCCCTGGCTTCATTAAAGTTCTTGGGTTCCACCATGGATATGAAGGCTATATGTGATTGTTCGGTGTCTTTGATTATCCTTCTCCTGGTTTGTACACATTTGTCTTTATCACCAATTATCTGACTTGCATGATGACTCTTTTGAGTAATTTTGGAGGAAGGATTTGACGTTGTCTGCTAATTTGAGTCTGCTTGAGTATTTGTATCTTCATCTGACTCAAAGTCTTCTTTTTCTGATTCTTGGACCTATTCATCTTCATTTGCAGTTGTGTCCTCTATAGCTGAATCACTATTTCTCACCTCTCTTACTAGGACTCCTTCATCAACCTTTAAGTCAATGCAATCAACTAATTTAGAAAATATTTTATCAAAGCATCTGTATCCTTTACTATTGGTAGCATATCCTAAGAATATGCCTTCATCAGCCCTGTCATCATACTTGCCAAGGTTTTCATTATTATTCTTTATGTAGCACTTACTCCCAAAGACTTTGAAGTGTTTGATTGAAGCAGGTATTCCATACCACAATTCATAAGGTGTCTTGTCACTGTGTGGTCTGAGGTGGGCTTCATTAAGAATATGGATTGTTGTGTGTATTGCTTCTACCCAGTAGGTTTGACCAATGTGCTTCTCATTCATCATTGACCTGGCCATTTGCTGAACTGTTTTGTTTTGCCTCTCAACTACTCCATTTTGTTGTGGAGTTCCTCGCATTGTGTATTCTCTCTTGATACCATGTTTATCACAAAATTCCTTGAAATCACTTGACATAAATTATCCTCCTCTGTTTGATCTTAGTGCCTTTAACTTGTTTCATTTTTTATTCTCAGTTAAATCCTTAAATATTTTAAATTTCTCAAATGCTTCATTTTTTTATTTGAGAAAAGCAACCCAAGTGAGTCTGGAGTAATCATCAATGATCATCATGAAGTAGTTTTCCTTCCCCATGCCTTCCTGTCTTGATGGTCCACATAAATCCATATGAACTAATTGGAGTGGTTTCTCTGTTGAAGTAGATCTCTTGGATTTAAACTGTCCTGGTTAGCTTTCCTACTTGGCAAGGTTTACACACAGAATCTTGTGGCTTTGATATTCTTTGAATATCTTTTACTGCCTCAAGATTTTTGAGATTTTTTAAGTGGTAAAAGTTTAGATTTCCAACTCTTATATGCCATAACCATATTTCATCATGTTTACTTAGATGACACTCTTCTCTATCTTCTTTTAGCACATATACATTATTATCTGTCCTTATGCCTTTAGCCACCACTTGTCCTGAGTTTGCAGACTTTATGTTACAATCTTTGGAAGTGAACACCACTTCACATCCTCTTTCACACATTTGACTTACACTGAGCAAATTATGTTTCATCCCATCTACAAGTAGAATATTCTGGGATTTTCCTTTACCATTACTCAAACTCACCATCCCTTTACCCTTGATTTTACCTGGCTCGTCATTTCCAAAGGTCAGCTTTCCTTTTTTGCTATTACTCATAGACAGAAACTCATCCTTGTCTCTAGTCATGTGCTTGGAACATACACTATCTATATACCAAGGGTCTCTTTGTTTTTGAGTTGAAAGTACTAGACCACATTTTTCACTATCTTTCTTTTCCCATGTGATGGTATTTATAGCTAAGGGTTTTATCCTTGGATCTGCTTTGTAATTCTTCAGATGGTAGTTTGCAGCTTTGTGGCTGAAGTTATGACAATTATAACATTCGAGCTCACTTTTCAATAGGTCAAAGTTATTGGTGCAACTTTGTATACTCATTGGTTGTTTAGTTCTATGTTGCAAAGATTATTTATTTCTTGATCTCCTCAGTTGCATATCTCTAAACTTAATTTGACAATTTGCAATCTTATGACCAAAATTAGAGCAGTAAAAACAGTAACCATGGAAGAAATTTGGGTACCTGAAGGATGGCCTTTTTTTTGGCAATCATTGCTCCATCTTTTGATATGTTTGTTTTTTATCAAGGATCATCTTGTCTTTATTAACTTTTGGTGGCAGAGTACTCACATGGTCTGATTGTCTGCTGACTTGAAACTTGATCATGTTTACTGGCTCTTTGTTTTTTGCTTGTTTACTTCTTGAACCACTTACATAACCTAACCCAGTCTTCAACAAAGGAGATCTTTGTTTGCTCAGAATTTCGTTGAGTTTTACTGAGGCTTTAATGCTTGGAATATTTTGGAGATACAATGCTTTAAACTTCTCCATCTCTTTTCTGGTTTTTACTACCTCTTCTTCCAAGGTTTTACATCTTGCCTTCTTCTCTGATAAGTGTTGTTTTAGAATGTACTCTATTTTCTTTGTTTCTTCTAATTCCACTTTTAACAGGGAAAAGTCTTCATCAGGTTTTTTACTGTCTTTCTCAAACTGTATCATCAATTTTTTTTTTGTGTTTCTTCTTAAATCCGAGTCTATCAATTTCTTCTAGGGCACTAATCAGTTCTCCTTCCAAGTCAATCACAACTTCTTCATCATTAACATCACTTCTTGTGATTTTATTATCATAATCCTCTTTTTCCATAAGAATAAATTCATTAACCTTATCTTCACAAGAAGAGTCACTATCTGTGTCTCCTAAAGAGTCATCATTGTTTAAACATAAACTTTTCTTTTTGCCAAATCTCTTGGATTTGTACTTCTCTTCACCTTCATAGTTTTGGTCCTTCTTGTGTGGACACTTAGATGCAAAGTGACCTATCTTTCCACAGTTAAAACATTTGAAGGGAAAATTTCCTTGGTACTTGCCTGATCCTTTCTCTAGTCTTCTCACAAATTTTTCTTTAATTTCATCAGGCTCAAAATCCTCATTCTTATCTTCTTTAAATGATGCTTCTCTAGAGGCGAGTTTATCTTTACCTATCCTCATCTCATAAGCAATTAGAGTTCCTAGGAGTTGGTCAATAGGAAGAGATTTTAGATAATTAAGTTCTTCTATAGCAGAAACCTTTGGGTTGAACCTATCTGCCAGAGATCTCAAAATTTTATGAACTAAAGAGACTTCCTCAATTTTTTCACCAAGTCCTTTCATTGCATTTACTAGTTCTTCAACTCTTAGAAAGTACTTCTCAACATAGTCATCCTCATTCATCTTTAGTTGTTCAAACTGTAATCTGTAGGTTTGAAGCTTGGCACCCTTTACCTTCTCATTACCTTCTACTAATGAGTTTGTCCCATATTTCTTTGGCAGATTTTAAGTACATAACTTTTACAAATTCTGCTTCTACAATCCCACTCAAAATAGCATTCATGGCCTTAGCGTTGAAGCTGAATTCTAGTTTGTCATCCTTAGAATCTAGTACAACTGGCTTCACATAACCAATCTCTACCACATCCTAGACATCTGCACCTAAAGCCATTATGTATGTTCTCATCCTAACTTTCTAGAAGGAAACGTTTGATCCATTGAACAGGGGGGCCTTATTGGTTGAATTTCCTTCATGGCTAGTCATGTTTAAGCTCTAGGATCTACCCTTAGATAAAAGGAACCTGCTATAATACCAATTGTTAGACAACTGAGAGGGGGTGGGTGGGTGAATCAGTTGTTAATGTGCTTAAAAAATTATACCTATTTTAAACTAATTACAAAACACTCAATGATGATCACAATAATTCAGGGAAGTAAGAAATATGGTATTCAACATGAATCACACACATGAAGTATACATAAACAGATATTCTTGAGGAAACCCATAAAGGGAGAAAACCTCTTCTTCTTCAAATGATAAGCAGTCTTTTTATGTTCTGTACATCATCTATCTTTGAGCACCAACTAAATGTGAGGCTACCACCTCTATTTTACAAGATGCAACTTGTTGAGAGCACCAACTCTCTAGTTTCTCTAGCACTCACTAGAAGGAATCACCAAATCCCTGAGTGGTCCAGCACCAATTGGATGGAAGTACCAACTTCCAGTCACACAGGCACCAACTTGTAAAACAAAGAACAATAGTTCTCCCTTGCACCATCCTACCACCCTGGTTTTTATGGCTACAACCAGATGGAAGCTACAACTCCTTATTTTCAAGTACCCACTTGAAACTCTAAGGACAACAGTCCTCCCTAGCACCACCCTACCACCTTGAAATGTAAATCTTTTCTTTATGAAATTTATTACAGTGATACAATATTTATCAATGGCTTACCAGTCTCATCACTGTTTGGCTACACTTCTCTACTCTGCCTGCATTAGTGTGTTCCTCCTCACATATTATTGTGCTTAAGTTCTCGTAAAGTCTGTTGTTTTCACCATTTCTACTCTGTCCAGCTTATGTTCTTCATCTCTGCATCTTTGACGCTCTGTTCCAACTGTATTTTTTATCACATATAGCTCAACTTGTTTTACTGAGAAACAACAACCTACCTCTGTCACAACATTTTTCCTTTAACCCTTCTCTGATCATCTGTTACACTCCAAATCTCCAATGCCCTAGTTGGGAATCTCAAATTGCTCAAGAACAATGATTACAATTCCCCAGAACAATGATTCAGTTAGTGTAAATGAATCGTAATTGATCAAGAAATCATGAAGTGAAATAACAACCCTTCGATGAGATTGTCTACTTAATCTGCGCCATTGGATTATACACATAGAGGATTTTTGATCCACAGGTCCTCGTGAACTTTACATGCACAAAATTTCACCTGGTGCAACATTCCTCTCCACATGACCACTAGCTGTGACCTTGGGCGATGGCCTCTCATGACCACATGATTGCGGGCGCGAGCTCCTTTTTCATTAGCCCCCTATCGCATGTGACCCTAGGCTACGTCCTTGCATAAGAGAATGATTGCAGGAACGTCTAAGAGTGGTTTGGGATCAACCACTTTTCTCCCCCCAATCCACCTCCAGCTACCACATACCCTTTCTCCAAAACCGTGGTTTCAATTGCGGCCCAGCCTTAACTTTTTAAGGTTCGCACACCTTTAATCCCTGCAATGCGATGGGAACATCGATCTCACGATCTTGACGGTGCTCCTGAATGGATGGTTCATATTTGTTCTATCACGATCTACAGATCAGATCCAACCTCCCTAAATCAACGATTGTGATTTACTCAGTGATCTGGGCTTCACGAGTTTCAAATCTCAAACCCTACTTTCTTTCGTATGCCAATCTTCCGGATTCGATGATCTGCGGACACATGTCCTTCTCAATCGACGACTCTGCCTCCACTTTGGGAATTTGACCTTTCAACCAGATCAACGGTTTTTCATCCCCTCTCTCGATCAACGATCGAGATCTCCTTCGAGTCTCCGAACTTCTGAAATCTCAAATCTTAAACTTACGCTTTGGATCAGACAACCCAGATTCACTTCGAATGATGCAACACTTATGATCTTCTTGAGACAATCTCACAACTGAGATCGTCTTCGGATGATCCAACAGTTGAGAGTTTATTTCGGCTCTCTGACTCTCTAGACTTTGGGTATTTCAAATCTCAAATTAACGCTTTGGATTAGACGACTCAAATTCACTTCAGATGATCTCAAGCTTGAGATCTTCTTCGGACGATCTGACGACTGAGATTTACTTCGGATGATCCGATGATCAAGAATATATTTTGGCTCTGCAGTTCTCTAGGCTTCGGGGATTTCAAATCTCAAACTAAATTTTTGAAATGAGATTTTTCCGAAGCGTAACCTCCTCACATCTTTAGACTCGAAAGGAATGGTGTTCGTTGGATCAAGATATTAGATCAACGACTCGATCTGTCTGCGATGCATCTTTGCTTTGGATTAAATCCAACGACTCTCCATCTTTTCTTATCCTATCCTTCCATTTAATTCGATTCAGCGGCTGACGAAAATTTGGGTGATCGAGATCTTAGATCTCATCTCTTGCTTATCCTGTCCTTCCACTTAAGGTGATCCAACTATCATTGCATTTTCTCCAGATCCGATGGTCCTTATTCATTTCAAATTTTTGGGCTTCAAGTAATTCGAATTTCAAGTTGTCAATTCTTCCGAAGTGAGATTCCTCGAACAGTAACCTCCTCGCAACTTTTGACGTGAACCAAATGTTGTTCATCGATCATGTTCTTAGATCGATGGCTCGATCTATATTCGGTGCTGCTCTTCTAGATTATCCTGTCCTTCCACTTCAAAGTGATCCAACGGTCGTGAAGACACTCAAAGAAGATCAACGATCAAGGAAGGTTTTGGAACCAAAACTTGCGAGTGATTTAAATCATCACCAAAACTCCGCAATTTGAAGTTGTGCGCTATTGGTAAGTCAACCATAATCGTCGATCTTCAGGTTTATGAGATCTAACGATCTAGACCAATTGTGGGATTAGAACTAGCCAATTGTTTAATTCTTCTTTCTCTCTCGACAATTCATCCCTGTCGTTGATCTGGCTTGTATATATGACGGTCACGATCCTCCAACAATCCTCAAGTCCATGGTCACTCATATGACTGATGTCTGTAATATTAGACGATCAACACAGTGAATTTCTTGATCGAACCACTGTTGAGGCTTGTCACCCTAAGCTTACGCTTTTCCTTCCAATATTTGATCTCTGCATACTGTTCACTTCTCCTCTTGAGCTTATGCTTTTCCTGTTTGCCATCGTCGATGTTGTTCTTGCCATCAATGACAAGCACACTCTTCGTGTAAAAACATGCCAACATAAACAACGACACAACATCAAAACATAACACCTTCTCGCCTCACCTTTGACTGTTTTCGGCCTACACAGTCTTTGTAACAGCCCCTGCCTGACTTGACTTGCTTCTGGAAAAACCAACAATACAACAAAGCTAACTTCACTATGTACAAAAAAAACTCTATCAAACAACAACTACTGAAACTAATTGCACTTGTCTAAAATACATGTATTAATATGGCGACCAACTAACTAGAAACAAAATACTTGATGCAAATAACTTCTCACTCACCTCGCCTTCATTTCTTATAGAACAATATAACATGATAATTTCCAAATAATTCAGTAACAATTAATTAGAGCAAAAAATTCAATTAAAACTCCTTTTTATGATCCCTTCAAAATTTATAAAATGTACTAAATTTAATAAAGCACAATCATTCATATATATTTATTAAAATAATTTTATGTCATATAATAAATATATATGTATCGTGTGTTACCCACAACTTTAAATGAGACTAAGTAAACAATGCATCCCTTCCAACCATAACGTGCATAATTAAATTGCCTATTCAATTAGTGCAGGTCGAGCAATAAGATATTTTGAATGACCAATAAAAAAAATTAAAACGCTGCCAATAAAATTTAACTTTTGAAAATGACACCAAATTATTTTATAAGCCCAAAAACAAAAACGGAGTCAACTCCTTCTCTCTTGCATTCAATCTGCCACGCAGCTTCTCTTCTCTAGGCATGCCGTTCGTCCTTCCTCTCTCCTATTTTTTGTTTTTCAATTTGAAAATATATGTTTCTTATAAATATTTTTCCAGGAACATAAAACATCGATTCTTTTACATTGCAAATTTTTAAAAAAATTTCATATAAGATAAACTATAATATTTAATTTAGAGAGTAGAAAAAATTAACAATAATACTCTATGACTCCCAAAGATAAGAATCCATACATGTGGCTGGAAGACGAATCTATCATTTATACAAATAGGGGCGATGTGCAAATGACAGTTAACATTGATTTCGGTGTTGGGTTTTATCATGGATACTAGCAGCGAGTAAAAAAACTAAATATTGCAGAATTATAAGGTATAAGAGATCACATTTACTATTATAAGGTATAAGAGATCACATTTACTTGAACCTAATTTACTTTTGTTTGCGATGTGCAAATGACACTTAACATTGATTTTGGTGTTGGGCTTTATCGTGGGATACTAACAGCGAGTAAAAAAACTAAATATTGCAGAATTATAAGGTATAAGAGATCAATTTACTTAAACATAAGTAAATTGTATATTTTATGATAGGATTTTAATGGTTTCTGTTAAAGAAGTTGGTAACAATTGTTTAAATTATTTTTCTGAATGTATAAATGGATTTACGATGTTGAAAAATTCTTGGAATACATGGATTATATAAATTTAGTTACTCAAATCTGTAGATCCAACCATTCATCATCAAATTTAGAGCAAAATCAAATAAAAAAAAATAATAAACCCCCCAAAAATAGAACATTTAAACTACTGCTTAAACTTTTGTTTTCACGGACTCCAAAAACTTCAGTTTCTGACCGCATGAACAGCTGTAAAGGCCGCAACAACATCAAACTTTTGTTTTCACGGACTCCAAAAATTTTGGTCCTGACCGACTCCAGCTGTAAAGGCGGTTGGCGCTAGCAACAGCAAGCTTTGGTTTGGAAAGGCGGTTTGGTAATAGCAACATCAAGATTTGGTTTTGATAAAGACCAGTATCATATACAACATCATTACTTTCAGACATTGCAGGTGGGCCAACTTAGTTTTGCTGTTACAGTGGCGTCTTCGTTGAATATTTAGAAGTGCCCATCTAAAAAACGAGCAACAGATTGGCGGCCATTATACACGATGTTGATCATTATAGAGTCTAATAATTCTCTCTAAAAATGGTCAATAAATAATGGAATGGCTGCTTTATCACAGGTTTCCTCGAATATGAATCGTTAGAAAAATATATGGACGAACGAAGTGAATGATAATCTTGTTTATTTTTTAGGTTAAAGATTTTATGAAATGAAATTTTTTTAAGGGGATATTTATTTAAAATTTGGGCAGAAATTATTGGATTTTTAAATTTAGGTGATTATTTCTGTAAAATTCTAGTGCTTTTAAAAATGTTGAATCCATTTCTATATTTAAAAAAGAATTCTGAATAACAAAAAATAATAATTCGTATAAATTTATATCACCGAATTTAGAAGAAAAAAACAATTTCGTAAAACAACTAACCAACCTTTTATCTCATAATTTTTTCATACAATTTCTGTTAATATAAATCGAGTTAATTTCTGGTGGAAAAAAAAAAAAAAAAACACTGATTCAAAGACGAGCCTGCCAAATATGTAAACAGTCTATATTTCTAATATTAAATATTTAAACATTCGTATCAAGGTGACAGATATACGTCTCAAATATGATATCATTGGCCAAAAAGTTGTTTATGCCATGTTTATCTCTTACAGCTTATTATAAAGCAGAGTATATACACTTTGGGTATGATTCCATCATACTATGAAGGAGGTATGAAGGTGATGATGATCATGAGATGAGAGGACCTCCCTTGAGGTATTCGGTAAGAGCCAACGCAATGAGACCAAGCATGGCAAAACGCCCATTCAACATCTCTGCTTCAACAGACATTATCGCTTTTGATTTGCTCTCTTTGGAGATTCCCTTGAACATGGGTACCAGCGAAGCAACTGAGAACAGAACCGCGCTTCCAACAAACAATGGAACTCCTCCGGTAGCCAGCTGAGATAAGAGGTCTTTCCCGCTCGCTAGCTCAACCCCAACAGCTGAGACGAATCCGAGCATGGCCAGTCTTCCATTTATGGTCTCTGGGGCTGGCCCACCGAAGGCAAACAGGTCCTTAAATTTTGGGCTCACCTGCATTAATCCACTCAGTTTATTTCGATGCATGGCCAGTGCAGTGCATGTCCGTGTAAAAATTGACAATTAATCGCTTACCTTCGTAGGGGACGTAGAAGTGGATTGCTCTGACTCCTTCCGCTGTGGATCCACATGCAAATTAAGTTATAAAAGGCATAGCATAAGGTGAATTCAACAACAATTAAAAAATGTTTATAGTGGGAGTCACAGCAACAGTTACTAACCCCTGCCATGCATTTCACTCGAAGGCCCCTGGAAGCCGCTGGCCTCCATTGCGGGAGTGATGCTCCATTCATCG
>ML784258.1:54073-91307 GCA_009831015.1 Picea engelmannii
ATTATAAAATTTGAGAATATAATAAATATTAAAACAGATAATGAATGTATATACCATCGGACGATATTCATTTGATCCCTCGTCCATGTGCCCATATTTTCTACAATGTTTTGTAGCTGTTGCTATTAAAACTCTTTCGGGACGTCTAGTACAACAGTTTTTGCAAGGGCAATAACATTTACCGTCACCTTTTTCACCCTCTGTAATTCTTTTCCCAGCTCTAATGTTTTCTGACATTCTTCCCCACAGACTTATACTGAAAAAAATATCTATTTTTTGTTCGCCGAGAAGACCCGCAAACCCTTTTTGAAGCGTCGTTATTATAGCAAACTTGTCACAACATCCGTCAAATGCAACATATTTATAGATTTTGTAACGTCGCAATTCCGACGTAAAAAAGTCCTAAGTGACCGTTGGTATTTTGACTTGGTGAACATACTAAGGTGACCGTTGGAGGGGAAAACCTAGTTTCCAAAACGTCGCAATTGCGACATACATCTTCACAAACGTGGCAAGAGAGATGTTCTAGTGGAAAATGTGGCAAGAGAGACGTTCCAGTGGAAAATGTGGCAAGAGAGACGTTAACGTGGCAAGAGCGACGTTAACGTGGCAAGAGAGATGTTCCAGTGGAAAACGTGGCAAGAGAGACATTCCAGTGGAAAATATGGCAAGAGCGATGTTAACGTGGCAAGACTGACGTTAACGTGGAAAGAGAGACGTCAACGTGGCAAGACCGACGCTATCGGGCAACATGAATTTTTTTTATTTATAAATTTCCTCTATTTTGCGACAATATGGACAATTTTGTCCAGAACGCCGCAAATAAAACGTCGGAGTTTTTACAATATGTACTAGTGTATCATAGTGGGGTGCAACAGTAGATGATAAACAAATTTCTCATCATCAGAATTCTGATTGTAAAAATATTGAGCATTACATCAATAATATTAGTAACACAATGCATTTAATATTTTCAAACATTATACCAAAGATTTGTTAGAAGCATGATTTTTTTTCCTAATAATAAACATGAAACCAACCACTTTATAAAACAAATGTCCAAATAAGTAATACATTTACATTAGTTCCATTGAAAATCCAAAAATACAAGTACTCAATTATCTTTTTCTTATGCCACAATGGGTGTCTACATAAAATAGATCTAGTTCACAATGTAACATTGTTGGCCTAGGCTGGTTGTTGGAAGGTGACATGTTACAATTAGTAGGGTAGAGAAACTATCCATTTTCATCAAACATATGCTTGCAGTAACTTTCTCTTGATAAGATTTGTGGAATTTTGGGACTACTGGAATATCTTGCACATCCAAACTTGATCCTAAATATTGATCCTTCAAAATTCAATGAACAATTATTCAACTACACATTCATACATAACATAAATTCAATGAGATAAATGAATTAGAAATAAAATCTAGGATTACTACAATCAATGAGGGAGAACATGAAGGACTTGCAATGATATGGAATGAGTTGGAATTTGAAGAATTGACCATTTGATATTATAATTATTTTTTCTTGCATTTGAACCAAAAGCATCATCTTGAGAAGCATAGAAAAATATAACTCCAAACAAAATTTCAAATGACGTTTAAAAGTTAACTGTGCTCCTAATTATATTATGACGCCTTGGTGCATATCCATACAACAATCACACCAATGAAGTGAGTTGTGATAAGGACTGAAGAGTTGCCTCCTTTAGAGCCTCCACAAAGAAAAACCTTTGCAAATTATAAATGCAGAGGTTTGCATTTACATTTTTTTAATTAAATTGTTTGTCGGTGCATTATTACTTACAAACTGCACTGGTTCTAGCACACTGACTAACAAAGTTACAAAAAAATAAGACATTCATTTATATACAGT
Source organism: Picea engelmannii (assembly GCA_009831015.1). NCBI lineage: Eukaryota > Viridiplantae > Streptophyta > Pinopsida > Pinales > Pinaceae > Picea > Picea engelmannii. The sequence continues at coordinate 55,960 of ML784258.1, forward strand.
TGTTTACATTTGATTTTTTTTTTTTGGTGTGTTTTTCATATAAACCGCACTGGTGCATTTATTAATATATAACACATAAGTACATTTATTAATGTATAGTGCACCAGAAACAAGCAAGTAATGAAAAACAATAGTGCACACATTTATGATCAATACATCGAAATATACAATGAAAAAATGAGTTGGAATTTCAGTTTTTCTAAATGTATGTAGTTATAAATGAAAACCCTATTAATTCTTTCATTCTTTTGCCAAACTTTAGAGGAGGGATTTATGCAAGAGAGATTTACCAACAAAGCCTTTGAAGTGGGTGGATTTTTTTGAAGAGAAAAATTTGAAAGGGATCATCATAGGTCGCATACAAATCTACAGAGGAGAAATTTTAGGAATATGATTTCATTGTATTGATCATATTAATCTTCCCCCCATTTGATTCAAGAAATTTTTAGTGCATTATCAAAAAAATAAAAGGGTTTCATAGTTACCATTGGTATTGGAAGCCATAACTTCCTTGTTCTTTCTCTTTCTTTCCCTCTCTATATTTCACAATGATTTTTCTTAAGCAATAGATTTTTATAGGGTTTGTTTGTACTTATGTATGTGGCATTTGGTATCCATTTCAATGAGACCATTGATTGCATTGGATCCAAAACCGGCTTGTCACTGTTAGTTTTTTTTACAAAAATAACTTTGCAGTTTGTGGTACACATTATACTAGTATAGAGCACCAGTGCACATATTCATGTCAAACTCATCACTGCATTTGAAATAAAAATATCATGTTTCATAAAATGCCTTCATTATTAGCGGTGCACATTTTACAGACAAAGAGAATCGATGCATGTTATCATATAAAAACACTACTTAATTTAAAATGGAAGTAATGTTTGTTTTTATATGAAAACCAACATGTTTTAAATTTGGTCATGGGTCAGCGGTTGGTGGTGTGTAATTAATATTACTTATTCACGAGTGCGTTTATTAATTTATAAAGCACCATGTGAATAAAATAGTTTGTAAAATGTTTTCAATTTCACAAGCACATTTCTATCATATACCATTGCATATACATATGTGTAATGCACTGATGCATACTTATTTACTATACACATCGATGCATACTTATTTACTATACCCATTGGTGTTTTCTGTTGTAAAAAACATAATTTTTATATCTGATGATTCCTATTTTTTTTTTTAGGGAGATTATGAATATACCAAGGGACAAATGAGGGGAAAACCAATACATGACCATAGGAATGTCTAAAAAAATGTACAAGGAGATGGTAAAAGAAATGAACATAATTGTATTGTAGGATGAATCATCCCAACAACAATGCACATTAGAGGTATGTAATCATTGGTTTATTCTTTTATGTACAATGGATTTAATTATCACATAAATGTTAATTTTCAATTTTTTTTTTGTAGAAAAGAAAAAAATGGAACCCATTTAGCACATAAGACAAGACAATGAGGAAGAAAAGGGTTGATCACAAAGTTTGTGAGTACTTACATTTGTGACCTTACTTAGGATTTCATATTTGTTGTGATCTTCATATTTAAATAATTAATTTTCACTTGTCCATGGATGTCTTCTAATAGGTGTTAACATACAAACAAGAGCCAACCGAAGAATTGATCGACATTGTGTTAAGTATGGGTTGTGAGTATATGTTCAAGTATCAAGGTTTAATTGAAAATTTTGTAAGTAGCTATGTTGTTTAACTTCCTTCATTTTATAATTAATGGAACAACAAGAAACCTTTATATTAATTATATCTATTGTACTTTATCATGGCACATTAAACATGTAGGAAACAAAGTATGTAGTGCAACCAACAGAAGAGATTTTGAGAGATGACATGCAACATGGCTTCGAAAGAATGTGTATTTTTTTTATAAAACACTCGCTTTTATGGTACATTTTTTTTATGAAATCATTATATATTCTACTATATATATAAATGTAAATTTACTTATTACACTTTATTTCTATGTTTGTAGATGGAACGTGAAGATGATGAACATAAAAAACAAGTCGATCAAGAAAACATTAGGTTAAATAACCAAAGTAAAATATCACCTACAAGTGATGAAAAAATGATGCATGTGCATAGCTCAAACGATGACAACAGTTCAAGTGATGAATGATAATTAATATAATTGAATGTTACTACAAGTTGTATGTTTTGGAATATTTGTCTGTGAAAACCAAGGATTTTGTTGAATGTACTCGACATATTGTCCCAATTGCATGAAGACATGTTACCAATAAGCATAAAAATTACATATTGTTTATGTCTTGATTATTGTGGACCTTTACGTTGTCCCATTTTGTATGGCCATGGGTCTCTTATTCATATATAATAAAATGGGTTTCTTATTTTATTGCAATGTCGAATGTTGTAAAATGTTGCGTCGTTGATTAGTTAATATGTAGATGATTTACATTGTTACAAATAATAGAGGTATAATATGTTGGATAAGACATTAATGCAATCATTACATCAAAATTCAATAACAAAAAAAAATATTATTATAAAAAATATTTGATTTTGAGATGATTAATTGAAAATTTGTAAAAAGAAATACAATTAATTAAAATATGTACATCAGTACATTGTATTATTATGATCTCACTAAATGGTGTGTTCCATAATATACAAATTGATGCGCGTTAAGGGTTTACATGCACTGGTGCCTATTAATTATATTTAAGCATCAACGCCAAATATTGAGAAAAAACACTTTTCCTTAAATAATTTAACATGTAATTCTATTTATTCTTCTAGAGCGGAAGCATTTAGGGTTTAGGGTTTGATGAACTACATTGACTTGTGCCCTGGCACCTTCAAACCTCCTCTATACAAGGTTGGTGCAACCTTCCCTACCACACTCCATGACATAGCAGAATGAAAGAAAACAGAGGGGTGAAAGCCCCCTCTTACCGGAATGCAATAGAAAATGAGACGAAAAACTCCCAAGAAAGTCGACCGCCCTTCAAACCCCCACCGCATCTACGGGACCAATTTCTACAGGAAGAGACTAACAGATAAAAAGGAATAGAAATGGATGCATAATCGTCACATCCAAAATCTTCTTGCATATGGATACCGGGAAAATGCATCCCACAGGCATCGATAATGCCAAAATACATAATAAAATCAACCAGGGTAGGTGAGCATACCCAGTTCATGAGGGACCATGCAATTATTGACAAATTTCTAGGGCTCTAGCCTTCAAAAAAGGAGCTTGCGCGATGGATCAAAACCTGGTGGACTCTGAAAGGAAATTATGAGCTCCAGCTAAGTTCCAAAGGGTTCTTCACAGTAATATTCTACAACTTGGAGGAAAAGGATCGCATCTTCAAAAGTGGACCATACTTATACAACTCATCGAGCTTGTATTGGCGCTTCTAGACGAACCGTTTCAACCCCGAAAATGAATGTTTTTCCTTTGCCCTGGTATGGATTCGACTCTAATCCCTTCCTTAAGAATTTTGGTTAGAGGAAATTATAATGGGTATCAAAAATAATCTCGGAATATATGTCAAGTCCTCAAAGGCCACTAAGAAAATGAAATACACATCTTATGCAAGAATCTGTGTCTACATGGACATGTCAAAAGCCTTACCAGGTTCAATAACCATGGAATATCAGGATGAGAAATGGGCCCAAACCATTGACTATGAACACACACCATTTCGATGCAGGTAATGTCACAAACATGGGCACCTCTTTAGGGACTGCCCTCTTAATTCTCCAACCAAACCAAAAGCGGAGGAGAAAACAAAGGACGAATTTACACAGGTCCAAAATCACAAAAGGAAAACACAGAAGAAAACTAACCAAGGTGGTGGACGAAGGAGCTCCAATACCAACTCCTTTGATGCCCTCAACCATCTTCTAGAGGAAGAAGATGTACAAAACCCCCATCTATCAGCAGATCATGGAAATAACAAAAGAAAGGAAAAACAACATCAACAACCAAGCACATAATAGATCACCATCCCCGAATCCCAAGTCCTCTCAAACCCAGAAAAAATCTTGGTGATGGAAGAAGACACTATCATTGAAATGGATGAGAAGGATCTGATGGAAATTGATCTAGAAAAGCTAAAAGAATCACTCAATAAGAAGGATCTCAAAATTATACCGAAGGATCAACTCAGAAAATTCCACAAGGTCTTCCTATATTCTAGTGCGGGGGCCACTTCCAGGCTAGGCATCAGTGCAAATCCAAACCCAGATCGCAGGAAAAACCCCAAGGAAAACAAAATACATGGGAAAAAATCGGTGCACCAAATAATAAAGGAGGCAGGGAATTACATGATCAAATCGGGACATATCCAACGCTTCTCAGAAAGCTCCTTCTCCCACCCACCCAACTATTTATGATGAAAATCATCACCTAGAATATCAGAGGCCTAAATGGGATATCCAAACAAAGGATTCTCTCAAATTGTATAAAAAATGAAGACCCAAACTTTCTCTTGTTACAAGAAACAAAAAGTGCAGGACAAACAATAGAGGATCTATTAAAAAATGTTGGCGACAATGCAACTTATTTCATCTGGATTTGAAAGGAGCTATAGGAGGACTAGACATCTTGTGGAACCCTGCCACAGTAATAATGGATCAAACCCTCTCCACAACCAACACTATGATCGCTCACTACCGGGATATAGGCTTCGACAAAGATGGAATGATTACCAATTCTTATGGCCCACAAAGATGTCAAGAAAAAGACCTTTTCCTCAGAAACTTGTCTTATCTGGGCTCACTAGTTGGAAAAAAATGTTGGATAGTTGGAGGATACTTAAACATCATACTCACTCTCGAGGAAAAGAAAGGAGGAAAGAAACACCTAGAACATTATAGCACAAAACTCCAATAACTCATAGACAGTCTCAAACCTTCACCTAGTCCAAAATATGATCTGGTCCTCAACAAATAGAAGGAATACTAGACTGCTTCTTAATCTTAGAAACCCTAATTCTAGAAGGACCAATGGTTGAAATGAATATCCTCCCAAAATTATAGTCAGACCACTGGCTAGTGCAGCTATGAATAGACACAATAGCCACTCCTAAGCTCAAACCCTTCAAGTTTGAGAAATTATGGTTAACCCACCCAGATTTCCAGGAGCTATCCCACATATGGTGGACCAACACAGAGACCCAACAAGGTACCAAATTGTATTGGTTCTAGCAAAGGTTAAAAAACATTAAACACCAGTTGTACCAATGGAACAAAGACATCTTCGATAACATATTTCAAGAGAAAAAAATCACTCGAATAGAAACTAGAAGACATTCAGAAATAGAGCATTCAAACAGGCCATACAAACACCCACCAACAACAAGAGGAAGACATACTCAAAAGAAAACTCGAAGAAATATACAAGCATGAGGAAATATTATGGAGACATAAATTTCATGTTCAATGGCTTAAGGAAGGTGAGAAAAATTCAAAATTATTCCAGCACTCCATGATCCATAGATGCTTCATCAACTGCATCACAAAGCTTGAATACAACCAAGGTAACACCATCCTAACCCACAAGTAAATCGCAAATGAGTTGGTTTACTTCTACAAGGATATACTTTTAGAGCCCCCCATAGATCGGACTCTACCAATTGATAGGGTCATTCAAAATATCCCAACCCTAATCTCCCCAGAATAGACTACAGCCCATAATGCAAGCTAAAGTGGATCAAGAAGTACAATATATTCCCAAGGGAAAAGCTCTAGGTCTAGACGTCTTCGCCAAAGACTTCTTCCACTACTATTGGCCAATGCTCCGGGAAGAGGTGTGGCAGTTAGTTGAGGAATCTCGTACCTCGAGAAAAGTCCTCCTAGTGTTAAATGCCACCTTTCTCACCCTAATACCAAAGGAAGAGAGGGTCACCAATCCGAATAACTTCAGACCAATAGTGTTATGCAATGCAATCTAAAAAATAATCTCCAAAGTTATTTCTCTAAGACTAAAGCCTATCCTCCCTTTCATCATTTCCAAAGAAAAATCAGGTTATGTATAAACAAGGAAAATCATGGAAAACATCATCCTAGTCCACGAAATCATCCACTCGCTCAAAATCACTCGCACCCCATGTATGCTACTAAACCTGGATCTCTCAAAATATTTTGATAGATTAAGTTGGCATTATATGAGATCCCTTCTGGAATATTTTAGCTTTAGAAAGGAATGGATCTCCTGGACAATGAATCTCATCTCCTATGCCCTTTTCTCAATTATTGTCAATGTAGTTCCCTCTCAACCCTTATCCCCTACCATAGGAACAAGACAAGGAGATCCACTCTCCCCCTTTTTATTTGTCATCGTGGCAGAAGGCCTAGGTCTATACATCAAGGCATATATCTAGAATGGCTTGCTACAAGGCCTCCACATTCATGGAATACAACCAGTGACCTTTCACATCCAATTTGTAGAGGACACAATGCTCCTGAACATCCCCACTACTCAAGAATCCAACAAACTAATATATATTCTTATTGATTTCAGTGAATCCTCTGAGACCTCCTTTAACTTGGACAAATCTCAACTCTTCTTTTCCAACACGCCCGCAGCCATCCAATAACATATTTCACATCTGCTGAATATTCCAATCTATTCCCTACCTTCTCAATACTTGGGACTCCCACTCTCAGACTCAATTGCCCAAAATATTTCTTGGGATTCCCTCCTCCTCTCAATCTCCAACTGCCTAAGAAAATGGACCTTTTGATCCCTCAACCTCTCTTCCAGACTCATTCTTCTGAAATCCATGCTTCAAGCCATCCCTTCCTATTTATTCTCGGCCCTCGCTACCCCACAATCAGTAATAAAAAGAATATTGAACCTACAAAGAAACTTTCTTTGGCATGGACACGACCCAAACAAAAAATGGGCTCTTGTTAGTTGGGACAAAATCTGCAAGCCTAAATCTATGGGAGGTTTGGGCCTTTGGGATCCAGGTAAACTCAACAATGCAATGGGAGAAAAAACCTGGTGGTGCTGGATCAAAAATCCAGTAGAACTCTGGGCCCAACTTTGGAAGTGAAAATATGCAACGAACATACCTCAAGCTCACCTCACACAGATGCAGGATAAGATACAGGGCTCAAACATCTGGAACACATATTGGAAACATCGCCCACTCATACAAGAACACACTTTTTGGGAAATTTGAAATGTACAGAGCGCTCTATTCTGGACAAATTCTTGGCAGCAACTGCCACCCCTATAATCAGAGAAAAATACAATATCTTATCATAGTCACATCCAAGATCTTACCTCCCTCAAAGTGGAAGATATTTGGTTGGATGCCTCTAACAGTCCCCCCTGGCACAATTGGAAAATGAAAGCTCGGGGTCTCCATGTTGCAACAGATTGTGACTTATAACATTGGAAAGACATGACACACCAAAGGAGAATCCACATAAGTGTTGATCCAAATATTCTTCGATGGGGGTACACTCCCAACATAAATTTCACACTCAAAGAAGGCTATAATTTGTAGGAAAACTTCTAAAACATCCAAAAATATCACATATGGGCAATAATATGGAAATCAAAATTTTGGCCAAAAATTTGCACCTTTCTCTGGTTGTTGGTTCAAAATAAAATCTTGACCTGGGACAATCTCATGTGATGTGGCTTCATATGCCCCTCAATTTTCCATCTGTGCCAACAACAATAAGAAACCATGGAGCACCTCCTTAATCATTTCCCACTTATGAGATAATCTGAAACCAGGCCGCCCAAAGCATGAGAAGAACCAGAAGGGAAATAAATAACATCATTAACACAATCAAGACGTTGGGATCTAGCTCCTACAAAAGTCCCATCCTCAACAGAATATGGAAACTTCTTCCCAACTTCATTGTTTGGAAACTCTGGAAAGAGAGGAATAGAAGGATATTCCACTCTTAGGCTTCCCCTCCCCCTCTCCTCTGGACCACCATTCACAAGCATATTCAGGAAAACCTCCAAATCCACTCATGGTCCCAACAATATTTTTCCACAAACCCCTTTGAATCCTCTGTTATGAACTCCTGGGGTTTTTCCTTGTCCCCCACTCTCCCCTCCTAGTAGACATCCCCTAAAGCCTCGTCAACTAGTCCCTCCACATGGTATCCACCTTCCCCAGGCTTTCACAAAGTCAAATTTGATGGCGCTTCCAAGGGAAATCTAGGACATTTCGGCTATGGAGCAATTATACGAGACAACACTGGCCAAATTCAATTTCTAATGGCAGAGAATATAGGATATGACACAAATAATTTGGAAGAAATATGGGGTCTAATCAAAGGGATGCAAATGGAAATATACCACAATCTCACTTGTCTAATAATAGAAGGGGACTCTAGAGTAATCATTGATCTTGTTGCCAAAATCATAACTGGTAGGGATCTTGATAAAATCACCCCTAGTTGGCACCTCCTGGGCCCCCTAAATAGTATGAAAGCTCTTATCAAGACATCTCTCACACTAATTACTTCACACATAAGATGTGAAGCCAACAAGGTGGCAGACAAGCTAGCTAATGAAGGAGTAAATTCCACTAAGAAGGCCATCTTCATCGATACAAGGTAGTCCCAGGGCTCGCAGTTGCTACTCCAATGCAGGAATCTGGATCTCTAGGATTATCCTCTACTAGATGGGGTGATAGATGGCCCTCAGTGGATGATAGGTGGAAACTGGTGGCAACGCGTGTTATTAACCCCAACCACCAACCTCCCTCCCATTCAATTTGAATGACCTGCACTAAGCTAGAAGTTATGGTAGTGAGCTGGGATATCCTTCCAGGTTTAATGGCCCCTTGCGCGAACCAAGTTGGGCATAAAAAGCTAGGTACCAGGCCTTGGATATTTGTCACCTCTGCTTTCATGGAGACCATACCTGTCAATTCACAAGGCACTATGAATAATATCGCCCTTGAGCGCTTTCCTATTCTACCATTTCTGCAAACTATTTTTCTCCTTGGCTCTTCCTTTCTCTTGCACCTCTAGCATCCTGCCACTACTCTTTTGTTGGTATTCCTTCACAGTCCCACCCAGAATCCCTATCCCATTCCAAGAGAGAGGGGAAAATATAGAAGGGGATTTTTGTATTAGAACGCCCTATCCAGACACAACAGGCTCAACCACTCTTAGCTTTCTCTAATTACCACAAGCACTCTCGACCCAAGAACTCCCTCCAATCCTACAATGGACTTTGGCAGTTTCCCTGTCGAAGAGGAAACTCTCCCTCCTGAGGAGAATACTCTTCCGCTAAGTTTCCATCCTGAAATTTCCCCTCTTAGAGTCCACACACAGGGTCACAGTTTTGGCATTGGTGGATGTATTGTGGAGGAATAAATTCCTCCTAGCTGTAAGGTGGAGAACAACTTGAGAGTTATGGATGCATATTCGGCTATGGATGTAGGTTCATAGTAGGAGATGCCTCATCTCTCCCCTCTTCGACTCTCGGATGGACATCTTCATCTCATTTTTGAGATGCGGCAAAAGCTTGATGACCAAACACACAATCAAAAAATTCTTAGCCAGTGAATGGACCTCTTGTTCGACGCCATGACTAAAGCTCCAGCTACCAAATAGTGCCCGACTTGTGGCCAAAAGTTCATCCCATATTAAAACATTCATGGCAGTCTGAGTTTGCATATGGATTAGCTCCTCGAGGTTTTTGTTCTCTTTCTGGTTTTGTCACTTATGAAAATATTGGCAGACTTCCTGACTTATGATGTATGTTAGTCGGTCATGGCGACCAATTTATGGTTACAATTTTGTTCAAACAATTACAATTTTTTTGAAGGCCACCTATCCTGGTTTCCCTGCTATGGCAGAACAGGTGGTACACTATAGACAATGTAATGATAGACATATTTATAATATATAGATACTTTTATTTACAAAAGAAAAACATGCAATTCTATTTATTGCTTCAAAATTTTACGGTGCACGTGTTTATAATTTGTACTAGTGCTTTAAATATACAATATGCATCGGTGATTTTAATACAATATATGCATCAGTGCATTTAATATAATATATGGACTGATTCTTAGTAACAAAGAATAATGCCAACATCTCATCTCCAATATTTGAAATTTCACCACCCTTAGTTGCATAGAGTAATACATGCATTAGGACACATGAATTATACAAGAATCGAGGCATACATAACAAGTAAAAGAACTGGTGCATTAACTGAATTAGAAATCATCGATGCTACATACAAAAACAATGTGGAACCGATGCGTAACAATTATAAGTGTATCAATGTTGCATACAACAAAAAGACAAATCTGGTGCATACTATATATAAAATCACCGGTGCTTTTTAATTTATCTATACACAAAGGTTCTTTTGTATTAAGGGTGCACCAATGTGCTTTAACAATACAAGAACCAAAAACTAAAAAATCCTCTACAAACTTTGTCTGCCCAAATGTTTTTAGTTATATGGAACATGGGTTAACCTCCACTAAAACCTTTGCTTCAAATAGGGGAGGTTTTTTTGAAAAAATTGTAAAATCTTGTAACACTAAAAACCTCAGCTAAAAGGTGTTCTCCTTGTAGTACATCAACACTCTTCTACACTTTAGTCTAGAAAATGGAATCATAACCAAGGGGGGTTTCTCTATAGATTACTAAGCTCAATGTGTATATGTTAGTAGTGGGAGTGAAAGAAATATTAGAAACATGAACATGAAAGGGAAATGGAAAAGGAAAAAATTTGGGGAAAATGGAGGAAAAAAGAAAGAGTATTTCTTTTTTTGTTTGGGATACGGATTCATGTAATTCAAGAGGGAAAATCAAGGGCTATAACTAGCCAAATTTTATGCAATCCAACTACTTAACTTGGTTCAAAAATTGACCTAAGGGATATAAAACAAGCAAGTGATGTGAACTACTTAACCCTTAATTTTGGTTGCTTGATTTACAAATTAGACGGTGGAGAGAATCTATTAGAGATATACTACTCAAAACAAGTTTCAAAGGTTGGCCCCAATCAAAGATTAAATACAAATATACCTAATCAAATGATGTAGAATAGATAATGCACATTCTTGAAGGTAAATGACTCAAAAGGGAGATACAAAGGAGGAAACCAATTACCTTAGCTCTTTCCAATGTAGCATATTTGCTCCTCCATATCCCTTGCCTTGTCTTTGGAATCCATTCACTTGCAAATAAAATTCCAACATAGAGTACCTAGAACATACATCCACACATAAAGAATTGTACTAGCATAACAACATAAATTATACAAAGAAAAGAAAAAAATAGAACTCCAATGGCTTAGAGCTTCTTTTATTTACCAAGCATTTCCCAAGTTGCAAGTGGAGAAAGAAAACCTTTATATATGTTTAAGCTCAACTCCCTCATATATTTAAAATATTCATGAATTGTTTTCCTAAATCCATTAATTTATCCTATGAAAAATCATAAAATAATCTTCTCTAACAAACCTTTTACTAAAAATATAAAGAATTTGTTGAGATCCACAATCTCCTCTAAGAAGTTACAATAAAATATTCTAGGAAACAATTCTCAAAGAAACTCTTAAATAAGTAACTCCGTGAGAAAGTTTCAGAAATAATATAATATAAAGTTAGTTATATAGAATTTGCTTATGTTTCATTGGTTTTTGGGATGGGGGAGCGACGGGGTAATAAGTTAGTTATATACAATTTTCCCATGTTTCATTGGTTTTTGGGATGGGGGAACGATGGGGTAACACATAAGTTATACACAATTTTCCTATGTTGCATTGTTTTTTCGGAAAGAGGGGACGCGTCTCAGAGACGACAATAATATGTATATTAAAAAATATTAAAATTTTAGAATTCACCATAAACATTTGTGGTTGCTTCAAGCTTGTAATCATAACAAGCTATACTATATAGTATTTTGAACAACTCTACACTCGTCAATTTTGAAAAAGCTCAAGCAATTTAAAAAAGGGTTGAGTGACATTCCATTATTGGTTGTTAGACATGAGAAAAACACAGTTTATCTTAAGGAAATTTAAGCGAGAACTATCTCTATAGTATCTTTTCTTCCTCGCGTTTCTTGTTAATGATGATTATGTTAAAACATAAAATACATTCCCTTCTCAATAGGTTTTGTAGATTTTTACAACTGTGTTCAAACCCACTATAAAACACTTTAGTTTTGTAAAGAGATTAGATTCATATTTCAGATTAAGAAGGTGATTAAATAGAAATTTATTCAAACATATAGTACCCAATCCAAGTCACTACTATCTGATTGTTTTCACAATGCTCAAGGTTGGGATGGTGAAAGCACTAGACTTGAATGACTCCTGGAAACCCATGTACAATATGTAAAAGCTAAGATGACAAGAAAAATGAGAAGAAGAAGCATAATAACCACAAGGATCATCCCTTTGAAATGTTTCATTTCTTGTTTTTTTGACACGGAAGCTTTGCTTGTTGTAATGTTATTGCTGAAAACCAATTTTTAAAATTTAAATCACTTGAAACCCAAATCGAAACCCATCATACAAAATCCATGTTTTGAGATGCAACTTGTACAACAAATTTAGAATCAGTGTAATTTTTTATTATTTGGGTTGGTTGTCATTGATGTCAACCCTTGAAGAAAGTTTGGTAGCAAATTTTGGTAGCACAAAGGTTTGGGTAATGGACCCAAGTTTGTTTGATGTATAATGGTATGATTTTTAATATATTTGAAGGTAAGACTATTCTATATGGATAGTACATGTCATGCCATTTCTGGTGGTATGTGGAACGTCAAATAACTCCTCACGGTTAGATATTTATGGCCATGTGAAGCTGGAGAACCCTCATGAGTCATCTAGAAGCCCCAAAAGGTCAAAGTAGTCAAATTGGTTGCAAAGAAGAAATTATTTAAATAATAAAGTGAAGTGATGAGTGTACTATAAGTCAAAGTGGATACAAAATAAATTATTTAAAAAATAAAGTTAATGGATAAATTACTAAGTGGATAAGGGGTTAGAAGTGGGTTAGCCTTAAAATACGGAAAGTGGTTTAAGATGGTTAAAAGGTAACCCCTTGAGGAAGTTACATAAAAGTTTAAATAAGGGGCAAGGGTCTCTCATTTTAATTACAGTTGAGAATATTGAATATCTACAAGTGACTGAGGTAACCAAAGGATATCTAAGGCGGATTTCATAGGGAAGGTGAAGTAAAGAAGTCCGAAATTCAAGGGAGGATAAATTCTTTTGATGATGCTTTCTAAGGTATGTTATTTATAGGTTATCTCACCATTTTCGCAATACATTTTTTTCTAGAATGAATCAGATCGCGAAATATGGAGGCCATTGAGGAAACATATCCAAGTAGTTGTGATAAAACTTTCAGCTGGTGGTTCGTTGTATTTTTGGAGTTACACTCTATGGAAAATAGGGTTTGTGGCTAGTCCTGAAACTAGTCTAAAACAAGTGTTTCGGGTAAAAATGTCATAACTTATTCATAACAGATCCAAATTTAGTAAGAAAAAATGTATTGGTTGTAGTACAATATGTAGTATTATGTGCACCATTTTCATATCCATATGACAAATTTTTCGTCCAATCCATGCTCTACAAGTTTGCTCTCTAGAATAATCCAGAATTCAACAAGGTATGCCATTTTTTCTATAACTCCATGTCTGAGAGGTTCCAAGTAGTGAAACCTGGAGGAATTGTACAAAAGACACTGAAGAACATTGTGCACTATTTTCATATATTTTTTCATTACAGGTACATAGTTATGATTATTTTAGATTAGGGTTGTTCGCTAATCAAAAATTAGTCATGTGGGACTAAAGTAAAGTTCGATGAAAATGCTAGTCTATTGTTGTTAAAGTTAAGGAAGGTTTGCAGGGATGTGATCATTTACACCAGGTCTATTATAGAGTTACAAATCATATTTGGATGATCAAATTGATGAGGGATTTTGGTTGAGGTACATGTTGGGTACATGGTTGAGACACGTAGTTGATGAATTGGCACATACATGAGGGTTATAGTTGATGATGTTGGTACATTTTGATGATTCATAGTTTATGTGTATTAGATGCATGCTTGGTACATATTTTGTGCATGGTTGATGCACTCGTTGATGGTACAGGGTGAGGTACAGGTTGGTGCATGGTTGATGCACTTGTTTATGGTACAGGTTGATTACAGGTTGTTTGGTACAGGTTGTTACAGGTTGTTTGGTGCAGGTTGATTGGTACAGGTTTACAACAATATATCTCACAGTGATAGTGTGAAAGTGGTTCCATAATTCTAATTATATTTCAGGGTGGTTGGACAGGGCAAGGACAGGTGGTTGTAGCCACCTTCCATTTGTAGCCGAAGAACATAGGGGGTTGTAGCCTCCTTCTAGTTGTATCCATAGAATTGGGGAGTTGGAGCTTTCCTTAGGTTGTAGCTTGAGAAACTAGGGGGTTGGAAAATCCTTCCAATTGTAGCCAGAAAACAAAGGAAGTTGGTGCTTCCAATGAATGTAATTATTAAAGACATATAAGAAAAAGTGTTATGTGGTTTTATCCCGCTTTGGGTTTCCATGTAAAAACACTGGTGTATTTTGTATGTGTATGATTGATCATTAGTTCATTTTGTATTTACTCTGTAACTATTGGATGATAATGCTATATTGATATAACACTTGCATTTTATGGTTAAAAATGATTAAATTGCTCTATTACTGATTCACCCCCCCTCCCAGGAATCCAACAATTGGAATCAAAGGACATTCCTTTAGAAATCAGTTAACTACTGAAAGGTAGATCATGGAGAGAAACATGTATAAAAATGGAATACCATAGTTTGATGTACAGAAGTATGCATTCTGGAACATAATGATGAAAACATATATACATGCACAGGGATTTGAAATTTTGAAATCAGTAGTAGATGGATACAAAGAACCAACAATTCCGCCAACAAGTGAAAAAGCAATGAAACTCAGCCAAAATAATTCCAAATCCATAAATGCACTTCTAAATGGTCTTGGTGAATCAGTATATACCAAAGTTGTACATTGTAAATCCGGTAAAGAGATTTGGGACAAACTTCAAAATATTTATGAAGGAGATTCAAAAGTCAAAGCAACAAAACTTCAAACTTAAAGAGGTCAATTCAAAGAACTAAAGATGAAGGAAGATGAGAATATTGCAGATTACTTCTTACGAGACGATGAAACAATGAATGCAATCATAGGATTAAGATAATAAATTGAAGAATATGTAATTGTTCAAATGGTACTAAGATCTCTTCCTATAAGATTTGATCCTAAGATATCAATACTAGAAGAAAGAGCAGATCTAGACTCAATAAGCATGGGTGAACTACATGGAATATTCACAGTATATGAAATGAGAACTGAACATGAAAATCCAGATATAAAAGAAGCAAATTTCAAATCATCCAAAAGGTAAAAGAAAAAGGGAAAGCAAAATGAACATAGCAACAACAATGACTTCTCAGAAGATGAAGAAGAAGAAGTGACCAACTTTGTGAGAAGATTGAACAAGGGAACCAACGACAGATATAAAGGTAATATTCCATTGATTTGTTTTAATTGTGATGGTATTGGTCATTTTGCTAACAAATGTCCCCATAAGAAAAATAAGAGGAATGATGAAGATTACTCAAATAGAAAACAAACATATAAAGAAAAAGGAACCAAAAAGAAATATTTCAAGAAAAGCTTATGCACCAAAGAAGACATCTCCTCATCAGATGAAGATGTAGTCAGTGACAGTGAGACATAAATAGTTCTATTCATGGAAGTAGAAGACTCTGATAAATATGACATCGAAGAAGAATATGAAGAGGAAAAATTTGACTACCGAGAAGAATTGTTGAGTACCATAGAAGTTATAAGAAGAGAAAATAAGAAAAGAAAGAAGCTACAAGAAGAACTAGAAAAGAAAGAAGACAATCAAGAACTAGAACAAATGATCATGAAATTGAAGGTTCAAATAGAAGAAGATAAAATAATTGAAGAAACACTTGAAGAACAACTAGAAGAATCATTGGAACTTTGGAAGCAGAGATTGTCACATTGAGAAAGGATATTCAAAAGAAAAATATGCAGAACAACTCAAAATTTTTGGATGATATTATCAGTAGTCAAAATCCTCATCATGACAAGTCCAGACTTGGATACAATCAAATAGAAAAGGGATCAAGATCCAAAAAAATAGAACAAGAAACATATCCAAAAAATTATGCAGAAACAATCAAAGAGGATAGGGAGATCTACAAGGAATATTACAGGGACTCTCCTCCACCAAGAAGATTCAGATTTCAGAATCAACAACCAATGGAAAAAAATATGCCTCAGGAAGAAAAATGATGCATAAAAGTAACTCCTTTCAGAAGATCTTCAACTCCCAGGTATCAAACAATCTTTTTTGGTTTATGTTATGCACGCAAAAAAATTGGACATAAAGCTATAAATTGCAAAGCTAATAGGAATAACATAAACAACTTTGAAATTCATACACAAAATGGTTATCCAAGAAGGCCTATTGAAACACAGAGAAGAAGCTACAACATGTTTGAATAATTAAGCACTAAAGTGGAATGCTACAAATGCAACAACTTTGGACACATGGCCAAAAATTATAGAATGACAGTCCCTCCCAGAGAACCACAACAGAACTACAATAATCACAGACATGAACCTCATAAGAGAACATGGATAAGAAAGAAAAATCAATATAGTAATGAAGAATGCACAATCTCTCTACAATCTAAGAAGAAGAAACGTGGTTGGTATGTTGACAATGGTTGTTCAAAACACATGACAGGTGATAAAGACAGGTTTGTTACATTAAGAAAGGAAAGAGATGGATCAGTCTCCTTCAGAAATGATGATTCAACTAAAATCATTGTAAAAGGCACAGTCATAATTGGAAACAAGAATACCAAGGAATAAATTGTTCTACTAGTAGAAGATATGAAACATAAAGTGTAAGTCAAATGTGTGACCAAGGTCATAAAATTACTTTCAATTCACAGAAGTACGAGATAAGAAAAGAAGGTTCAGGAAAATTGATTGCAACAACTGCAAGAACTTCAAACAACATATTTGTATTAAGTGAAATTGGAAATGAAAAATGTTGTCTAGGAAAGGAAGATGAAAGTTGGCTATGGCATAAAAGAATCAGTCACATACACTTTGATAACCTTGTCAAAGTCAACAAAAAATAAGTTGTTAGAGAAATTCCCCACATCACAAAACCAACCAACACTTTATGCAAGGATTGTCAACAAGGAAAGAAAACAAAGACCATGTTCAAATCAAAGGAATATTCAACTAAAAGAACACTAGAAATTGTGCATACTGATCTAGTTGGACCAAATAAAACAAAGGGTTTAAAATGTGAGAAATACTTTATGTTATTAGTTGATGATTATACAAGAATGATTGCAGTTGTATTTTTCAGGAATAAGTCATAATCTTTTGAAAACTTCAACGTCTACAAGGAAATGGTTGAAAATGAAATGGATTCAAAAATCAAATGTTTGAGATCTGATAATGGAGAAGAGTTCACTTCAAAGGAATTTATGGACTACTGCAACATGCATTGAATAAAAAGGAAATTGTTTGTTGCTAGGACACCTCAACAAAATGGAGTTGTTGAAAGAAAGAACAAGATAATATAGGAAATTGTTCGAACAATGCTAATGGATTCAAAATTGATAGACATTTTTTGGACACATGCAGCGCATACAATAGTTCACGTTCAAAATAGAGTAATTCTTAGAAACAATAATGACAAAAATCCCTACGAGCTATGGAAAGGAAGACCAATAAATGTGAAGAAATTCAGAGTATTTGGAAGCAAATGCTACATAAAAAGAGAAGATGGAAGAATCATAAAGTTTGACTCTCATGTGGACAAAGGAGTACTTGTTGGTTACTCAAGTACAAGGAAATAGTACAAGTGTTACAATATGAGGTTGAACAAACTTGTGGAAATCATCAATGTAACAATTGATGAAACAGGTGGACAATAATTAAAGGAAGAAGAAAATGAATCAATGGAACATATTTATAAAGAAGAAGCAAAAGATGAGGAAGAAGTAGAAGGGGAAGATGAAGAGGATCATACATAAGTAGAAGAGCATGTTCAGAAAGTGCCTCCAAAGACACCTAGTAAATGAGTACAAAAGAATCATCCTTCAGATCAGATTATTGGAAATAAATATGCAGGAGTTGAGACTAGAAGAAGAATCAATTCACCAGAACAAACGCACCTAGCACTCTTATCTACGATTGAACCAAACAGTTTTGAAGAGGCCAGCAAGGATGAATTCTAGAATAAGGACATGGATGAAGAATTGGATCAAATAGAGAAGAATGACACTTGGTAATTGGTTCCAAGACTAAAGAATAAGAATGTGATTGACACAAAGTGGGTTTTTAGAAATAAATTGAATGAATATGGACATGTTACAAGGAACAAAGCTAGATTGGTATGTAAAGGATACACACAAGTTGAATGAATCGACTTTGAAGAGACATTTTCCCAAGTTTCCACAATGGAAGAAATTTGATTGCTTTTAGCTTATGCATGCTCCAAGAATATTAAAGTGTATTTGATGGACATGAAATCAACTTCTATGAACGGGGAACTTGAAGAAGAAGTCCACATTGAACAACTAGAAGGATTTTAGTTGTCAGAGAACGTAAATTATGTGTGTAAATTGAAGAAGGCCTTGTATGGTCTAAAACAGGCTCCTAAAGCATGGTACTCTAGACTAGATAAATATCTACAGTAGGTAGGGTTCAAAAAAGGAAGTGAAGACAACAAACTCTACATCAAGGTAACTCAATGTAGTATTTTATTAATTGAATTTTATGTTGATGATATTATTTTTGGAAGTATTGGTAATAGGTTAAGACAGAAATTTGCAAAGGATATGCAGAATGAATTTGAAATTTCATTAATCAGAGAAGTGTTATTCTTTTTGGGTCTTCAGATACATCAAAGCAACCAAGGAATTTTTATTTCTCAAACTAAGTATATCAGAGAAATGCTAAAGAGGTTCGGAATGGAAGATTGCAAACCAGTTACCACTCCTATGCAAACCAGTTGCAAGTTGAGAAAAGATGATGATTCAAAGTCTACAGGCCAGAGGAAATATAGGTCAATGACTGGTAGCTTACTATATGTGACAACATCTAGACCAGATGTAATGCAGGAAGTTGGACAGGTGGCACGATTTCAAGTAGCACCAAAGGAATAACATGTATTAACAGTGAAGAGAATTTTTAGATATCTCAAAGGAACATAAGAGTTTGGATTATGATATCCAAAATTATTTCCTACACAGATGTAGATTGGGCAGGTTGCATTTATTATCGATGAAGAACTAGTGGATTAGTGTTATACTTGGGTGAGTGTTTAGTATATTGGCTAAGCAAGAAACAATCATCAATATCTTTATCTACATCCGAAGTAGAGTATATTGCATCAGTAGGATGTTGCACTCAAGTTCTATGGATGAAACAAACTTTGATAGATATATAGGTTGAGTATGATGAGCCCATTCCAATCTATTGTGATAATACAAGCACCATCAATATCTCAAAGAACTCGGTGATTCACTCCAAGACAAAACACATTCCACTAAAGTATCACTTTCTACGGGAACATGTTGTAGAGAAGAACATCAGAGTTGAATATGTGGGCACAAAAGAACAAGTGGAAGATATCTTTACAAAAACTCTTCCAAGGGAAGCCTTTGAGTATCTTCGCCAGAGACTCAGAGTAATTTCTACTCCAAAATGAATGCTTTTGAATGCTTATCTTATATGTCTTAGATTTACACGAGGAAGCACCATAAAGAGGACAATTCAATTTGGGAGATCAGTTTCAGGAAGAGTTCAGTCAGGGGGGACAACCTAGGATGGAAAGATACCTTTTACATTGATGACAAAGGGGAGATATTTATTATATGCAAAGGTAAATTCTTGGAGAAAGAGCACATAGGCATGGATCCAGGGGGAGCGATGGTCACAGGGGGGGAATGAGTGATATGACTTCAATATTTCATCAGAGTGTTTCCATCAATGCCAAAGGGGGATATTGTTGATTATTTGGGTTGGTTTTCATTGATGTCAACCCTTGAATAAAGTCTAGTTTCGGTAGCACAAAGGTTTAGGTAATGGACCCAAGTTTGTTTGATGTATAATGGTATGAGTTTAAATATATTTGAAGGTAAGACTATTATGTATGGATATTAAATGTCATGCCATTTTTTGTGGTATGTGGAACGTCACATAACTCCTCATGGTTAGATATTTATGACCATGTGAAGTTGGAGAACCCTCATGAGTCATCTAGAAGCCCCAAAAGGTCAAAGTAGTCAAAGTGGTTGCAAAAAAGAAATTATTTAAATAATAAAGTGAAATGATGAGTGTACTATAATTCAAAGTGGATACAAAAAAAATTATTTAAATAATATAGTTAATGGATAAATTACTAAGTGGACAAGTGGTTAGAAGTGGGTTAGCCTTAAAGAAAGTGGTTTAAGATGGTTAGAAGGTAACCCCTTGAGGAAGCTACATAAAAGTATAAATAAGAGGAAAGGGTCTCTCATTTTAATTACACTTTAGCATATTGAATATGTACAAGTGACTGAGGTAACCAAAGGATATCTATGGAAAATTTCAAAGGGAAGGTGAAGTAAAGAAGGTCGAAATTCAAGGGAGGATAAATTCTTTTGATGTGCTTTCTAAGGTATCTTATTTACAGGTCATCTCACCATTTTAGAAATAATATTTTTTCTAAATGACTCAGACCGCAAAATCTGTAGGCCATTGAGGAAACATAGCCAAGTAGTCGTGATAAAAATTTCAACTTGTGGTTTGTTGTATTTTTGGAGTTACACTCCATGGAAAATAGGGTTTATGGATAGTCCTAAAACTAGTCTAAAACAAGTGTTTCGGGTAAAAACGTCATAACTTCTTCATAACAGATTCAAATTCAGTAAGACAAAATGTATTGGTTAGAGTACAATATATAGTATTCCATGTACCATTTTCATATCCATACAAAAAATATTCCATGTGGGGAACGCTCTACAAGTTCGCTCTCTAGAATAATCCATAATTCAACAAGGTATGCCATTTTTTCTATAACTCATTTTTTGAGAGGTTCCAAGTAGTGAAACCTGGAGGAATTGCATAAAATACATTGATGAACATTGTGTACTATTTTCAGATCTTTATTCACTATAGGTACATAGTTATGATTATTTCAACTTAGGGTTGTTGACTAATCCAAAATTAGTCAAGTGAGACTAAAGTAAAGTTTGATGAAAATGCCAGTCTCTTGTTGTTAAGGTTAAGGAAGGTTTGCAAGTATGTGATGATATACACTAGGTCTATTATAGAGTTACAAATCAGATTTGGATGATGAAATTGATGAGGGATTTTGGTTGAGGTACATGTTGGGTACATGGTTGAGACAAGTAATTGATGAGTTGGCACATACATGAGGTGTATAGTTGATGATGTTGGTACATCTTGACGAGTCATAGTTTATGTGTATTTTATGCATGATTGGTACATATTTGGTGCATGGTTGATCCACTCATTGATGGTACAGGTTGAGTTACAGGTTGGTGCATGGTTGATGCACTTGTTTATGGTACATGCCGATTACATGTTGTTACAGGTTGTTTGGTGTAGGTTGATTGGTATAGGTTTACATCAGTATATATCGCAATGATATTGTGATAGTGGTTCCATCATTCTAATTATATTTCAAGGCGGTTGGATGGGGCAAGGACAAGTGGTTGTAGCCACCTTCCAGTTGTAGCCGGAGAACATAGGGGGTTGTAGCCTCCTTTTGGTTGTAGCCAAAGAATTGAGGAGTTGGAGCTTCCCTCATGTTATAGCCTGAGAAACCAGGCAGTTGGATCCTTCTTCTAGTTGTAGCTGGAAAACAAAGAAATTTGGTTCTTCCAATGAATGTAATTCTTAAAGACATATAAGAAAAATAATTTCGTGGTTTTCTCCCGCTTCGTGTTTCCACATAAAAACACTAGTGTACTGTGTATGTGTATGATTGCTCATTTGTTCATTTTTTATTTACTCTAAAACTATTGGATGATAATGCTACATTGATATAAAACTTGCATTTTATGGTTAAAAAGGATTGAATTTCTCTATTATTGATTCACCCCCCCTCTAAGTAATCCAACAGGTTTCACAATGCTCAAGGTTGGGATGGTGAAAGAACTAGACTTGAATGAATCCTGGAAACCCATGTACAATATGTAAAATCTAAGTTGACCAGAAAAATGAGAAGAAGAAGCATAATAACCACAAGGATCATCCCTTTGAAATGTTGCATTTCTTGTTTTTTTGACATGGAAGCTTTGCTTGTTGTAATGTTGTTGCTGAAAACCAATTTTTTAAATTTAAATCACTTGAAACCCAAATCGAAACCCTTCATAAAAAATCCATGTTTTGAGATGCAACTTGTACAACAAATTTAGATTTGGTGTAATACAAAAATAATGGTTGAAAAAAATGATCATATTGTCTAATAATCAATTTCCATTATTGTCAAAACTGAAGATATATGCTCAAAATATCCGTGAAATGTGTCTAGAAAATTCCTGAAATTTGTCTAGAACATCCCCGAAATTTGTTTGAACATCCCTAAAATCTTCGTAAAACGTCTTGATCCGAATCCCAATTTTGAGACGTTTCCTAAGGGTCCCCAAATCCCTAAAACCTGATAACAACAAAATGTACGCATTTTTTTGGGGTTCCCCCCCAAAAAACCTAAAACTCTTCTCAACATGGTGAATTGACTCCCAACCAAGTGGATGATCTTTTTCTTAAACAACGAGTAATTAGCCTCCATCAACTCGCCTTTCCTTTCCTTGGAAGGAGTCGGTTTCCAAAATACTTATCATAATCATTACATGCACTTGGAATGGATTAGATTCATGAAAATATTAAAGTGAAGGCACACATCCAAATGTCTCACCCACGTGTTGTATGAAACTCGTCAAATTTATGTTGCATGCGCTATTAAATGGCAGCCTATGTATACCAAGAAGCATGGCTTGATGTCGTGGTTCCCATGTGATAATTGTTAGAAATTGATGGCTCTTGAGGATCCATGAATTCAACAATTGTTACATTAACATTAATAACGTAAGTCTCTCGCTTCCATATGATAAATGTCCACCGTAAGTCTTCATAACTTTATTAGCAATTCATAAAATAAGTTAGGTGATGTCACTTCCCCTTTTTCCATTGCTTGAGTTATTAATATTAACAAGTGTTACATGGAAGTGTAGTCCCTGCCAAATAATGAACTAAGTTTCCATGTTGTATATGTCCACTCATTCATTGTCTTTGTTAAAGGTCTATTGGCCACAAAGCTATGTCATTTATAAAGGAATACATGGGTTGGTTTTATTATCACGTAACCTAAAATTTAAAAGCAAGAGAGTGAAAATCCTTGTAAGCCATAGTTGTTATTATAATTTCCAGGAGATATATGTTTTAGTCAACCAATATATACATCCTACATGAAATATTTAGTCCACCATTCTATCACATTCCTTTCTTTTATCTATTTGAAGGAGTAATGAAAGCACAATGCTTTCTAGGTGTATAAGATTGTGATTAACATTAATCAAAGAATAGGAGTATGGTACACCTATCATGTTATAGTTCTGCGTCGATCTAATTGTTTTCTAAAATTCTATTTCTCTACATCACTTTCTCTTGGATCTATGTATAGAAAGAAAGGGCATTTTTATGTGCTAAATGGGTGTTGAAACCCTATAATCATTCATGTGGTTGACGATTGGTATAGAAAGATTGGAGATCAGAGTAAAATTGAGAGATGATGAATAAATCAAATTGAATTACAAACCAGATTGATTAGCGATTGAGTTGAATTTAGGTGGTTTCGTTGTACCAGAATTCTGGATATCTGACTATCTGGATCCAGACTTTGTTAAAAGTTCATTGAAAAATGATTTTTGGATTCCTGCGTCCTGGATGGAAGGTTCCTCTGTTAGAAGGTTCCACTTAAATTATGAGCTATCAGGATTATCTGGATCTGGGCTATAGTGTTAAAGTGATTCAAGGTAGAGCCAGATGTCTGACCCCCATATGAGTGGTTCCACTCTCCATATTTCAGTATTTGATAAAGCTAATGAGGATTGGGTATGCATTAAACGTTATCGAGAATTGAGCCTCTGGACTTTAGGAAAGGTTCCAAGCCATATTGGTTCTCATGTGATAAAGACAACTAACATCCACTAGTTGGATCGTAGACCCCACAACCCATAGAACATTACAACTCAACAAAATAATGAAGGTTAAGTTATAGAAATGTGTGCCATTGTGAAGTGGATCATGTGACATGGCATCCAGATCTCGTCTTAATTATTAAGTGGAGTTGTTGAAATATTTGGATATTTATATCTCTGGATTATCCCAATCCAAGATTCTAAATAAAAGGTCATATGGATTATTTCCATGTCCAACGGATTCCAACATCCATATTTTGTATTTCCAGATCTTCCACATCCAGAACAGAGCCTTTCGAGAAAGGTATGTATCTGGAGGTTTCTGCTAGCTCAACATCTTAGATTTTGGGGTTCCACATTTGATTTCCACTCCGTAAACACTAGATTGGTTGAACTAGAGGTTGATCATAGTTTTATATAAATATTGGAACAATTTAGAATTTCAGCTTGCCAAGGTTTGAAGGTATCGAGATTTGCTAAGGTAAAGAGATCGCTACCACTCACTGAAACGTGCTCAACAAAATTTTATGTTGGAATCTGACACACTATCACAAATTATCAACATCTAAAATGTAAGGAGTTGAAAGTTGCAGATGCCAGAGACTAGATTTGATTTAAATGGAAGTACTGGGCACAAACAAAAAATCCAATCGTGCATCTTGAATTTTGGATTAAAGAGCCTCTTAAATTCTTGTCGAAAGAGGTACAATTCATCTATCAATAGCTATACAAGAAAATGATTTAAATTTTTTTTAAAAAATACAAAATTCAATAAAACAATATTAAACATTGGAAAACACCATAAAATTGTAGTCAACATGTTAACTAATATGTAGTCACGAAAATTATTTATACTTGTTTTAAAATTACAAAAAATCAATAAAACAATGTTAAACATTGGAAAACACCACAAATTTGTAGTCAACATGTTAACTAATATGTAGTCAATGGGAAAACACATCACTATAGTCCCATTGGAAAGGACTAATGAAACATTTTTCATAAACAATATTGTGAAATTGGGTATAGATGGACAGTTTCTTTTTCTTTTCCTTTTACAAAATCTCTCTAATGTCATTGTTTTCCTATTTGTGACCAAAATCTATTTATCCCACAATAAAAATGTGAGGAAGATATCCATTTCATGTGACAACAGCGCAGATATGAAAATATGTTTGATTTCGTAATAAAAACAATTATCTATAGGTCAGCCTAAGAGGCCTGCCATCTCCATGAAAGATCAAATACGTATGAATGTCCTCTTTCGTGCTTTGTTGCAACTATTGATTGAAATTTTTTTTTACTACGGAACTGTGTTTCCATATTAGTTTTAATAAACTGAAAGAGTAATGGTTATTATTATTGTAAGTCTTGGCCCTAACAATACTACGATTAGGAAAAAAACAACATTACTCCAAATTTGTATGAGTGGATGATGTTAGAGCTATATCAATTAATTGATTAATAAATATTAAAAATCATTAACTTCTACATGTTAGGCTAGGCGAGTCTCTTCATAAATTGATTATCACTGGCCATACATTGATGGTGTGAAGAACGAAATCAAGAGTTCCAAATGTGGAGTGGGCCAAACATATCTTACAATTATTTTACTTATACCTCTCATTCTTCTTTGTGGCAAAGGTAGGGACTAGTTGGGACTACCTGTCTCATTCTTCTTTGTGGCAAATGCAGGGACTAGTTGGGACTACCTGTCTCATTCTTCTTTGTGGAAAATGCAAGGACTAGCTCAGACTACTTGCCTCCTAGAACCTAGAAATGTTTTCACATAATAATTATATGTAATTGAAAGTGATATTAATCTATAACATGATTATGTAATATTAATAATTTATGTATATTATATTTAATATATATTAGAAATTTTTTTTTTGATTCAATAAATTTTTTAAGGAACTATATTAAAAACCTAATATCCAAAAATAATATATAGTAAGAATGAAATTCTATTTTTTTATAGATTAATTTATCAATTATTTTAAGTTAAAAAGTCAACCTAGCAATTACTTTGATTCTAGAATAAATTTGAAGAAAATATATTAAAAATTTAAAATCCAAAACTAATATATAGTAAAAATAAAATTCTATCCTTTTATAAATCAATCTACCAATTATTCTAATAATTTTAAAGATTCAATTTATTTGCATTTGAAATAGCAAGTAATGATTATTCTCAGTACTAATTCACCACTAAATTATTATTAATTTTGCCACCTAAAAAAATTGCAAACCCTCAACCTTTCATAACAAGTTAGGTGTTATGATATGTTATATATTAAATTTGTTATATCAATTTCTAAAATTAAACAAACTTCATTAGTTTTGCCACCTTCTAATAAAATATTAAAAACTCAAAGCATTTATCTTATAGCTTTTAAAATTGAATATGCTAAATTACCATATCAATTTGTAAAATTATAAAAACTTTTAATATCAAATTCTAAATATTTCAATACAAAATTTAGATTTCCTTGATTCACCAAAAATTTAAATAGAAAAGAATCATACACATAAACACTACATGGAAATTATTAATTAATCAATTATTACTTGACTAAAATTATATTATGGATAACTTGCCTTATTGCTTTTAAATGAATTAAAAGCAACTTATATTACTACTAATTTTACTTATCCAAGTCATCAGAATCTAGCACTTAAAAGCAAGTTATATTACTACTAATTTTACTTATCCACGTCATCAGAATTTAGGACTTTGTAATAATGGTGATTGGAAAAGGTCACTATCAAAAAGTTGTCCAAATTTTACTGTTAATCACTAATTTGATTCCTGATACATTAAAATTATAATTATATTGTCAAGTTAATTTGATAAAATTGTAATAACTGTGATAGAAAAAAGTCACTATCAAAGTTAATTTAACGGAGCTGTAATAACGGTGATAGAAAAAGTCACTATCAAAGCGTTGCACAAATTTTGTTTGATGTAAGTGAAATCTTTAAAATACAAAAGTTACTTAACAGTTGTGCAAATGACAACCTATAAAAGCACAAGTCCAAAACACAAAAGTTGCTTGAACAGTTGTGCCCGAGATTCCGTAAAAGTAAAGGAAAAATAAACTTAGCGATGATGACGTCACGAAAATGAAATGGTGGTGAGTGAACTAACTAAAAATTCTCGATATAGGAATGAACGGAAATTAAAGAAAATGGGCCTCTAGAAGCTTAATGAAGTTTTTAGATTTCATAGTACAAGTGTAGGTTGGACGGTACAATATATCATCATAAAATTAAATAAATATTATCATAATTAAAATAATTATCTTGTATAATTAATTTTAAACTTTGAACTACCTGAAGTTTGTAATAAGATTTTGAATCGATTAACCAATCAAACGTTTTAAAAATAAGTTGTTTTATTATATTAAAAAATTATTTCTTCTGTTTAACATTAGATTTGACATATAAAGTTTTAGTAAAATACAACTAAAACGTGGAGTGAATAAGTTAGCAGGGACTAGCTATGAGTCTAGCTATGAGTCCCTGGGGCTGCTGCTTTTCCACTCCCATATCATCCACTATGTGGGGAAGTATCGGGGTGGGTTCCGAGCGAGTTAATTTCTCATCTGGAAAAAAGAAAAAAGTTGGCAGGGACTAATAATAAAGGAGGTGGCCACAACATTAATATAATAATATTCAACTTGCCTTTATAACATGTATGCTTTATAAGGTGCAAAAAGGAGATCATTATTTAATCTAGGTATATCTTCATCATGAAAGGGAGTGGTTCCTTTTAGAACAGTCTTGTCCACTTATATTGGTTAATGAGAAATATGAAGATTTAACATGACTATTAGAAATAAAGATTAAATAATAAATCCATCATCATAAACTAGAATCACATCATATTCCCTTTATTCTTTTATTAGTGATATGTTAGGTCAAACGATGAATATATAATTATAATCCAACCACCAATGATGTAACATAGCATTAAAGAACTTATTACAACCATTCATATGAGTATCAAGTATAATTATGAAGAACAATGAAAATTACAATTTATCACTCATGCTAATATGAGGGGTAACATGATCCTTTAGAATCTTCTTGAAAGTGCACACATGATTATCTCCACATTTGTGAGTAATGGGAGTTGATGTGGCATCCACTCGGTACCATTCTGGTCAAAAGAATAGGTCAACTTGCATGAGACATAACTTCCTCATGCAAACTTTGATTGAGGAGATCTTTGCACCATGGTAAATCTCACAATATGTAGAACAATTCCAAGAGACTAGAGATAATTTCCATACATTTTTTACCCTAAAGATGACCAATTAGTACCTCAAGTGTGCTCCATAAGTTTTATGACCCAAAATCACCAAGATAGGACCTACCATAAAATTGGCCCTACAAGACAATAGCTCCAATTTTCCACTTATAAAATACCAAAATAGGTGACAAATTATATAGTGATCCATTTCAAATCAACTTCATCAATTATTTCACTTTTGTATACTTGAACTTTAAAATATCATTAAAATCAAGGATCCCATCTCATTACTCTTCTTCTACTACAACACACTACATATCATATCTCTATTGTCATCTATGTCTCTCTTTCTTCATCACCATAAGAATTTCTCATGGGATTCTCATCCATTCATTTCCTACAAGATCTAAATTAACTCATGACCTTGCAAATAATTTCACTCCCTATTTTTCGTGTAGTATAAGAAAGTTCCTTTGGTGTAGCCAATCACTCTTTCTTGAAACCACACAACATGGAATCTTTGCACTGCTATGTCACATCTCTCCCCAACTCAATTATTCACAACCACATGCAAACTTCCTTGAGTGATAATTATGTCAGCATATTAATTTCTTCATAAAATAAAATCACGAGTCTTTCTTTTCACTCACCATAATAGTTTGTCACTTTCTTTACAACACTTCTCTTGCAAACTTCTTCATCTTCACTGGTAGATTTATAAATCTACTATATTTTTTCATCAATATCTCAATTCTATTCTTGATAATTTCTTCTTGTTGTTGGTTCTTCTTCTCTACTTTGGCACCAACTTTCACCTCCCATAGTGGTAACTAAATCTGATACCACTTAGTGGAGGGAGAAAGACCTCCCCTACCATATCAAAGTACAAAAAAAAAATTATTCTCATCTACAACATTCAAATACATGGCAAAAGGAAATACTCCATCCATTAATAAAAAACTACGACAACATTCATATTAATATAGAATTTAATAAATGGAAACCCAAAAGGGAATATTTTTTTTCATGATATATCTATCTATCTCTATAACCATTCTATAGTTTTTTTTTAAATGATAATGCACTCACCTTCTTGCACACTTCTTCTCATTAAAAACCTCACTAGGCTACCAAGTTGTGTGCCATGGAAAAATTTACTCATCTTCACCTTTGGAGCACCCCCTATTCTCTCGATTGACTATTGTATGTATCTTCTTGTAGACTATAACTACCTTCATGGATGGATTTCCTTTTAATTCCTCATTGTCTTTTCAATTTCTCACGGCTTGCAACTTGAATTTCTTCCCCACACAACTGGTCCTTTTATGGAAATCCCCTAACTAATACCATCGGGCTTAGGTGTGGATTACCGTAGATAATGTAGTTGGGGGTTCTATGGGCTTATCTCAACATAAGCTTGGGATGACTTTGCATAATCCTTAGTTGGACAGTACCAAAATGTTATGGTGGGTCCCTGAATAGTGCAATTAGGACCTTTTGGTGAATTCCCCTCCTAATGTAATTGGCCCCGGATAGGTTTACCCCAATGGAGATATGGGGATTGTAACATCCCTCTCTTGCGAGCACATGTTATTGACATATACTTTGAGGACACTTGCGTGCAAGTGATCCGGTTATAGTACATGGTTATGGTTTCTCTTTTGGATTTTGTGATGATGTTGATGGATTATAATACTATGTTATTTGATATCTATGTATTGACATATGCTATTGACGAGATTCCCCTGAGTGTGCAGGACACTTGATAGATTGTGGATGCCGAGAACATTAATGGACCTCCTGGGACTTCTTATTGAGTCAGGGAGTGGATTGTATTGGTTTGAGTATTTCATTATCCATATGTGACATGTGATCCATTATAATATGATTTTGTATATGGATCGTTGACAACGTTTTGTTGATGGATGCACGCTGACGATTTCTTGTTAATTTGACTCACATAAGGAGTAAAGGGGCCATGCACATAGACCAAATATTGAAGAAGAGTTGTGGCAACGTCCCTGTCACAACCTACTAGCACTCCCAATCGTGGCTTGAACTGTAGGTTAACGATTACCTAGTTCGAGAGGTCCACTATGCCATGAGGGCAGAATGAGATAGTCGCTCAAGAAGATTTCTAAGGGGTGCACAATAAGCCAGGTTCTTTATTCCTTAGAAGCCCTTAGTCTCTCACAAGGTTTCCCAAATGGAGTGCTGACTCTAGGGGTTGGACAACTACCAAAACCAGTCAAAGGTGAGTGGCACCCTTGGAGCACAGAGTGCGTCTTGAAGGGAACGACGCGTGAATACAAATTGAGTCAATGAATCTAGATGGCCTAGAAAACCCTGAGCGAATAATTAACCTTGTAAAATCTTGAGCATTGGTAGATCAACCAATCAATTAATTAATTAATCAAGGATTGAAATTATTAATTATAAATCCCTATAAGAGTCTAAGCATTTGCAAATATATTTAATTCAGTCTAAGCATAATTTTTGTAAAGAGGCTAAACTAAAATTAATAACTAAAGAAAAAGGGGAATGAGGTAAATAATTTCAAGAATCAAGTAAATTGAACTAATCCTAATGATTTGATTTAAGGCACATAGATGTAAGAAATTATTAAAAGGGATTTTTTTAAATAAGAAAGAAACATGGAGGAGATAATGTGTACGCATAGAAAGAGATCTAGAGTCTAGTTAACACTAGTCTAACTAAATAAAAATCCAATTTTAACTCAACTCAGAATTAGTAAAGTGTCAGTCATTAATTGGAATTAAGGGGAATAAATAGACAACTAGGAGTAATTTAAGGAGCGGATGGGTGAGGAAAATTGACTTTTAATTAAAATAAATTATGAATTTTCTTGTGCAACTTATGGAGAGGGTGACAAGTGTATGGGGGAATAATTCTTAATTAATTATTTAAAAAGTGAATTAAATGTGCAAGTGACATTGTGTCATTAAGGAAAATCCTATAAAGCAAATGGAGGAAAGGGAAAAAAGGGATCACACTGGTTATGGATAAATTTATGCTGCATAATTTTTTATTGGTTTTACTTGTGAGAGTTGGGATACCCAGCTTGAGAGAGAGTCATGGCTCTACCTTGCGAGGCGAGCTGAGAGCTAGAGGATTTGTAGTTGTGTGTGTGTGTGGCCCCTTTGCGGCTCGGGGGGCTAAGAGGGAAGAAGAGTACCCCTAGCATTGGCTGGGAGGTACCAGTGAAGTCTCAACGATTAGAAGTCGAGAAGTCGGAGGAACGCCATCACTGAAGTGCATCCAGACATTTTCATCGTCGACTGTGGTATTTAAATGCTAACTATTTATTTGTAATATAGTTAAATTTTTATAATTTCGAATTCTTGTAATGGAGATGATCGTGATCAATGGTGTTCCTTATTTCTTTGTATATATATAAGAATGATCTGGTAGCACCAAATGGAAGTGTTGTTGTATTTTAGTTAATCGCTTGTGATGTTGAATGAATTCCTTCGAAAATTTTGTTATCTAAGATAATTTTAATTATGTTTGTAATCTAACTTTGGATATACTAATTACTTATAATAGCTTCTGAATGATTGATTGCTAAGTCATAAAACTGGAGACTACAAACCCTTTTGTCTAGTCATTGGCCTCCGTTGGCGAAAGAAATTCGCAGCCAAATTTTTAAGTGGAATTACGCTTATACAATTGCTAACTATCAGTGGAATGGAAGGTATAGAGAGCGATCCTCTGGTTCACAGCCTTGTATGGCATGTAAGAGTCTTTTTATTATTTTCGTCCCTTCCCAACAGATGTAGATTTTCCTTCACTTGTAATGGTAGTCGCTGCCAGTTTTTACCCTTCCAAAAATTGGTTTTTCTTCCTTTACGACAACCATGCTCCTTAGAGTGAAAAATTAGGCACATAGTGGAGCAAAATACGTTTGATATATGTAGTTCCTAGACGATTTCATAGAAGATTTTACCCTTGGCGCCTTCCCGCTAGCAAATTTATAAATTGCAAAGGGATTAATTTAGCATACTGTGTGGAACCTTTTTACTTTTGGCGTTTTCCTGGACAAAATGCACCGATCCGAACCCTATTGTGTTGTCCTTAAAAACTGTGGGAGACTTACGTATTCCTCTTACAACCTGAAATTCTTGCTAGGTAAATTTCCCTTGGGTAAGGAAGGCCAATATCGTGGCGCCTGTGTGTGTTAAACTACGTTCTGAGATAGATGTGTTTTTCCTGAACAACTATTCGATCCAGGACCCAATTACAGAGTGCTGACAAATTGTTTTTGATTTCGAGTGCGTTTAACTCTGGTGTTGGCTGGGGTGTCGTTGGGTGCTACCCAACTAGTGATCTCTCCAGTTTTTAGTTGTTGGTTCAATGACGATGAGGGACCTTTGTTACCTTACTTACTGCGTAGAAGCTTAGCCTCAATGATGTGTCTTGTTTTCGTATGATCAGAACTACCATAGCTTGCACCCCTACTGCCTGAAGCCCTAAATCATCGCCATCCCAATGGAATTCTATGTGTGAACCCCTGTCTTGGTGAGCCAAATCATTGTGCCACCTCCTCGATGTTTGGAATTGAGTTTTCAGTACACAACCATCAACCATTAAGTTGGTTCTTTTTAGAGTGTAATAGCCAAATAATTTAAACATCCAGTAATTCTACAACAAGAAAGTAACTTCTACTAGATTTATGAAAATTCAATAATTCCTTTCTATTTTTAACACATACGCATGTAAATTTAACAACGAATAATAAAATTTTATAACAGATTAAAAACAAATGCATAATTTTAAATACCTGGGTCTGATGCTAACCCTTCGTTTGTCCGCTTGCCTTGTTGACCGATGTTGAATTGTGTGAACACTGCCCAAAACCTTGTTCCACCCTGCCAACTAAAACAACTTCCTAGCTCCAGGATATCATATGGATATCCTAGCCCCTGTGCCCAAAACCTCCAGCAAGCCGGTGCCTATAATGAACCTTCCTAACTACAGAACTCCACTCCCCTCCCTGCCAATCCAAGAGAGCCCCCCAAAATCAATCCACATCTCCCGTCGAATGATCCCCTCCTTCCTAACCTCCTCCGCTCATATGCCTCCTTCACCGCCTTCTCCCCCCATTTACTTCCTTACCTACTCCTAGTTAATGCCTCTTATCCTTTCCTTTATTATTTTATCCTTTCGTAATTAATATGTTATCCCTTTCCGTGTATGTAACCTTTTAATTTAAACAATATAACTTATTAATCTTTTAAATTTAATACTCATGTTATTAAATGTAATAGATAGTTAATTAATTAATTAATTAATCAAAATTATAACCTTTAATTAATAAATAAATACTTAATTAATATCATTAGATCAATCTTTGTTTAGTTATTAACATGGTAAGCAAAATTAATTACCTAATAAATCTTTTACTTAATAATCCCTAAGTATATATTCTACTAGGGTTGTTACATACACCCACCCTTCAGGAAACTTCGTCCCGAAGTTAAGGTGTCTTATGGTACAAAGGAAAAGAAACCTGATTCAGACATTCATAACAAGTAACCGACATTATCAGTAAGTAAGTCAAGAAAACTCGTACATACTAGTGTATATGTACAAGAAATGCATGTGTAGTTAGTACATACAAGTCTCGTGCATGTACTAATAATCAAAACTATCATCCTTTAATAATTTATGTATGCATCCAATCCAGTCAGCAAGACTAGTTTTTTATAAAAGACAACAACCAATCAATTGTTTGAGAAATCCTTTAATTACTATTATCCGGTTCAACAATTTTATTTTAAACAACTGTGGTTTAGTTACGTAATAATGAATATTCATATATACACATTTCTCTTTTTTGTTTTTGAAGGGAAAACGTTAAATTCCACCACAAGACAGATCTCCATACCATCTCAACTATTACTACTCATCCTTCCTCCCTAACCTACTTCCATCTCCATTTTTATCCTTCCTCTTCTAGACTATCTTGGAGCATCAACTATATTGACCTAACTCCAAATAGAACCCGTAAGTGGAAGTGTCGCTCTCTTGACCAAGCTTCCCTAGCAGGCATCTGACAATAATCATCACACGTCTTGGGGAGCGTGAACTAACACCGTCCTCCCATGACTTCAGGTTTCAGAGGATACATGGTGGGAAATGCCTCCACCCCTCCTAATCATAACTAGGGTCCACACCCTACAATGGAGGATACATGGTGGGAAATGCCTCCACCCCTCCTAACAGGACTAGGGTCCACACCCTACAATGGAATATACAGTGGCACCGTGTTGCTGGAGGTTTTGTCATCATTTATTCGGTTTTGGGCAGTGTCATCACCTGAAATTATGCATTGGTCCACATATCATAGAAATGCATCCAAACCAATATAAATTTCACATACAATATTCATACCATAATGTTTCTCAGTTAGTGGTCCTGGTATCCACTTTCATCATCTTTATCCTTTGGGTATTTCATAGCCCATAACCTGCAGATTAGTCTGTAACACAAACTCATACATTTCTATGCATTATCATCATGTAATTGCATACTAGCATCATCCCAATTTGGTATCCCTGTACCGATAAATTAACATCAAAGTTTTCCAATTAGAAATAGATCTCATAATATCTCGTAATTCAATTTCGACATATTTTCATAAGATTATCATTTACCCAAAATAGATTGCATCATATCCAACATCATCCTAATAGCATTTAAACATTCATTAAATTCACATTCTCACAATATGTCGCATCATATACATCATCATCAA